>JALMGF010000344.1:0-347500 GCA_023333645.1 Sceloporus occidentalis
CATCCCCCTTTCCTCACTCACGGTTTTCTTTCTGGCTCTCTTTTACCACTGGATCTCGGGCTGGTCCTAAATGTTAACGAAGAGCAGGTCCAGCTTTGGACAGCCCCCCCCCCCCCCGATAAACTAATGGCAATAAATGTAAATCACTACATATATCAGTGGCTTTTAACCCCTTGGAAATATGTCCCATACTTCGCTAGAAATGTGCAAAGGGCCAAAAACGATTCAGGCTTTTTTTTTTTTGGGGGGGGGGGTGTCTCCTCTCCCTTCTCTTCCCCCTTTTTTTTTTCTCTCTTCAATCCTTAATCTGGTATCTTCTTTCTTTGTCTCTGCGGACATAACCCATCCACCAAAATGGCAGTGCTTGCGTTGACGTCCTCTCCCCGATTGGAGGATCAGGATAATATCACCATATTGTCCTCAGTTGATGCTTTCGGAGATATTGTCTTCCCCGATTGGAGGATCGGGACGGCACCGCCATTTTGAAGAAGATACCAGAGTAAGGATTGCAGGTAGAATGGAGAAGAGAAGATAGAAGAAGCGTAAGTGGTCGCCAAAGAAGGTGGAGAAACATTCAGTGGGAGAGTGAATGAGAATGCCAGGGTGAGTGAATGAAGACCCTCAAAATTCAGACTTTTTTTTTATGCGGTTTTTTTTCATTGCCTACGTACGAATAGCAGAATTTACCAAAAATCTGTAAATTTGCAATTCGTACGCATCAGGAATGCACAAGGCCTACTTACCAGTAAATGAATAGAGGAAGAATTAGACATTCCTGTTGTATTAATTTCCTGAGTGCAGTATAATGAGAAACATCATCGGCGGTAAATTTATGCCGTGTCTTGGCTTTTAGTACGCGTTTCTGCCACCCATGCGTTCTCCCACAATGCATTTTGTCAAAGAGCCAACAGTCGATATGAAGCAATCATTCTGAAAGCCCGGGGTTCGATAATGATTACATTACGCGCCTGCGCATGTATATATAGTAGGTTCCAGCACATTCCAAGGTCAGTGTATATGTGTAATTGCGAATGAATAATCATTTACTGCCGAAAGGTATACCAAAGAAGTCCCCGCGTGCTTTCAATGTTTAGATTTACCGGAATGAACCAAAAAATTTAATTTTTATTTTTGTTAAAAAATTGGCAAATTTCCCTAAAATTTCTGCGAATGCCCAAGTGGAATATACTTATTTTGTACGTTGATTTGCGCGTGGATGAAAGTATAAGCTGCTGCTCTGCTTCCCGGAAATAATTATTTCATTCTGCCGTATTTCTCAGGGAAACCTCTAATTGTCACGTGACACCAAAGCGGCCACCGATAGGTTGCCGTGAAGCTGAAAAGGCTCGATAGATTTTGGACATAATATAATCATAAGTATGCGCAAAACTTAAGATTTAAGATGCTGTTCCACTTATACAACAAATTAATTGTACCATGTAAAGTAGTTTTTTGGGGTGGAAAAAACAGATGTTTTTATTTTTCCTCATTTCTCGAAGTCGCCGTATTGCAGGATTAGTGCTTTTTTTTTTTGTTTTTTTTTTATGTATTACTCATCCATCCGTAATAGGATTTTTTTTTTTTGCCTTTTACTGTTCTTTATTGGAATATCACAGGGAGATTGATTGCTCAGCCGAGGAGATGGCCGAGCGAATTAGCCGGATGTGATAAATTATTTCTCCCCGCCTGACGGATCATCTCTCTCGTGGCATGTTTGATGAACTAAGGATTGAAGTGTGTAGTTACAGGTGAAGAAATCCGGCCATAAAATGCTTGTATTCTTCTTGACAGTTTGTCAAATAGGCTTTGTGCATTTTTTTTCCTTTTTTTGATCCTTTTCAGCTAGTAGAGATTTGGAATAAAGGGTGCAAAAGATCAGAGGGGTTTTTTTTGTAATAAAAGATATTAAAATAAAAAATATATATTCAAATAAAATATAGTATTAATATATATATATATATATTCAAATAAAATATAGTATTAATATATATATATATTTATTCAAATAAAATATAGTATTAATATATATATATTCAAATAAAATATAGTATTACTATATATATATATATATATATATATATATATATATACAAATAAAATATAGTATTAAAATATATATATATATTCAAATAAAATATAGTATTAATATATATATATATATATATATATATTCAAATAAAATATAGTATTAATATATATATATATATATATATTCAAATAAAATATAGTATATAGTGGTCGCCTGCGCTGTATTCAGGACCCTTATTACCCTTATTACATTGGTAGCTGCCACAGGCCTAACCTGGGCCAGTGCCTCCAGCCCACTCTTCTGCGCTGGCATCCTTACCCTGCACATGGGGGGGCCAAACAGGACTAAATCGTCACATGACAGTTTGGCTTAACCCCTTTGTTTACCCCATTAAGTGACTAGAGCTTTTTTGCCCTTTCCCTTGTTTATTTTTTTTGCATAAATGTCTGTAATCCCCTGCCAATCTGTGGCTTTTTAATTATGCATTCTTTAAAAAAAAAAAAAAAATAATAATAAAAAAAAAAAAAATGTAATTTTATCTCTGGCAGGAAAGTGTTCCTATTGAAGTCTATGGGGGCACTTTCTGTCCGTGCGTATTAGTATAATCAGAGCATTCTCCGAGCCGGCACCGGATGTGGCTAGCGGTCAGTACCGCGTGCGAGGAGGTGAATCGGGCCGAGGTCATCTCCTGGTGGCGGGCGGGGGAAGGGGCAGCGCATATCGTCTGAACTGTCCCTTTAAATTCCGTGGCGTCCCCTCGGCTAAAATGCGCATCAGAGTGAACGCTCCAGTCGGAGCTGCGGCCGTGGCTCTAATTAAGACTTTTTGCTTAATTGGCATCGATGGATGCCTCCCCTCCTTAACGACTCGACGTACGGAATGAATTCGTTAGGCGCCCGTCCTCTTCCGAAGGGGGGGGGGGGGGGCGCGTCTCGCTAGCATTTTGCCGCCTGGAAGGCTTTTTACCAGAGCCGTCAAACGCCGACAGCTGAGTTCGGGGGCCACGGCGTACAATCTGATGAATGCCGTAACCGTCCAGCAATGCGTGATAAGCCCGCCACTCACGTGTCACTTAAAATGCAGCGTGTCGACCCCCCCCCTGACCGCACGGGGGGGGGCATCCAATCATTGGCATACAATACGTCCGTTATACGTACATTTAAATACATAAAGGGTACAGGAGGGAAACTAGAGGGTCAGACCTAATGTGGGGAAGTTTTAACGTACAGAGACAGTGGTTGATAAGTAGAGCAGCTTCCCAGCAGAGGTGGTAGAGCTAAATCCAGCGAGGGAATGTAAGACGAGACCAGCGACCGATTTAAGTTCTGAATCGCGCATGTTGTAGCTCGTTAACAGCGATAACGCCGCCTCCTGATCTGTATGTAGGATTTGCTGCCTTATTGCCCTGTTTACGCTTCACAAAGCCTTGTCTTCTGCTTCCCTGCAGGCGCTTGATGAAGACGAACAATCCCATCTCTTCGAGGTCGTTCTGCCTAAGATGGCCGCGTTGGCCCTTGAACTTCCAAATCTCTGCACGCAGGTAATCGGCGCGGCCCTCGTAATATCTCGGGGCGGGGGGGGGGCGAGGCGTCCGGGATTAATACAGATGAATAGCCGAGGCCCGCGAGTCATGGTTAGCGCTTGCTTCCCGTGAACGTTTATCGTTCTGGTGTCGCTTGCGCTGCTTACGGCTTGTAGCTGTTGGCTACGCTGTAGATTCTTGACGTTCCACTCCAGGCCCCAAGGGCCACAAGCCGGCCAGGAGTTACGCTCAAGGTGGTTTGTCTGATAATGATCAGAATATTATAGTATTCAGCTTTATTATTATTATTATTACTATTATTATTAAATATTAATAATTTTTTCCTTTACTATATTGCGTACGATATTTCAGGTCGGTGCAAAGATCCTGGCCATTGGACTACCCACTCTACTGACTCGGGCCAATGGTGAGAGGGACGCCCTTGGGTGGCAGGGATTCTCTCGCCTTCGTGACGTGTAGCAATAGCCGAGTTCGTGTATCGGGGGGCCCCCTTGCGTCGGGTCCTCCTGGTCCTCCGCCCCATGCGCAGAGTAATGTTACAGACTGCTGGGAATTATTGGTGTACTTCAAGAAGTACGAGCTTGGAGGCCTTGAGTTCACGTTGCTGCGCGGAGGCTCTGGTCAATGGATCAGCTCTTGTGGCCTTCGCGTCCTGTGACCCTCAGACATGGCGACATGATTGGGGGAGGGGGGGAATACATTTTAACCCTAAAGCGTGTTGCTTTGGGGTAAATGGGATATCGAGTCGTGCCTTGTGCGAGATGTTGCGTATGGTTATGAACGTACGCTGTGTGCGCATGAAGCCTCATGCGGCCCCTCTCCCCCCTTGCCTGTCACGGTTACAGGATCTCCTTGCTCCCTGCTTCACATACATGAGTCCCACGCAAACCCATATATTCCTTATTATCCTCTGGCTAATACGTTCGGCCCCACGTTGCCCTCCCGGTTCCCTCCTCATATCGGTCCTACCGTTTTTGAAGCCTCTTGAACGCCCGCTCTACTCGCCTGAAGTTGAAGTCCTCCCGGACCCGGTGCGTTCTGATTTTCACCCCACGTTCTCGATGGAACCCAAAGGGCCTCTCTCCCTAGTTGATGACTTCATCCTCATCCGCTGCATTCCCTCATTCGGGTAGCGGGCGGCTTATAAACCGATTTGGCTTTAACCCCCACCTCTGTGTAGATGATACTCCGATCCGTAGAACCGCAGTTCTCCGTGTAATCCCAGGCAGACTCGGCAACGTTGACCTCGGGGCTCTGTGGGGCGTCGTACCGTCACTCCCAGGACTCCTGATGGCTGTAGCAGTATGTTTGGGGTTGTGGTCATGCTGCAGTCTGACCGTGACCCCCAAACATACAACCGCAGCCATTAAGGACCATCTTCAGCGTAAAGAAGCACAAGGACAACCTGTTTTTACATACAGTGTACATGTGTCATATATGTGTATAGCTTAGTTTAGTAAATCTCTTGCATTCCTTCCTCCTGCCGCGCTAACGAAACCATATTTCACGTCCCGAAGCTTCAATGCCTCATTTCCAATTCCTACCCTCCCCCCCCCCCCCCCCCCGTTCCCTCTTTCGCGGATCTATTCCGGTGTTTGTCTGCTTGCATATTTATTCCCGCTTGATGAAATTCACGCTGTCAAATAACAATAAAAAGAGGGGAAAATCCACAAAATCAGAAAGTTCAACACTTTTTTTTTTTGTTTGTTTGTTTGTTTGTTTTTGTTCCCGTAAACAGCTTTGACGTTGGTGTAATGAAGCATGAGGCTGCCGAGATTTCGCTTGCTATATCATATCTGAAGTTTCTCCGCTATCGGTATACTCCCTGCTGCTTTCTTACTATGGTTTGGAGAGTTTACCTCTCCGTTTAGACAAATGATTCGTGAATCCAAGTTGTCCTGGTCTGGGATGAAGGAAGCCTTGCCAGTAACGCATAGGGTTAATAATAATAATAATGAAACACTCAGCACGGTCTTCCTCGCGGGTCCTACTCTTGCTGCGGTTAACCCTTTTGTACACTAAATCCAGCATTGGAAGCACTTTTTCGTAGCGCTGGGTAACTCCCAATCGCTTTTTTTGCCAGAAATACGTCTTTAACGGATGTCAGATTTTGCCCCGATTTGATCGTTTTTGCCGGGAACGCTTAATTGTCATGTGACACAACTGTAGGCACCGATAGGCTATTGTCGTCAAACCAGAAACCCACTTTTGGTAATGTTCTGGGTTTTGTGCTTAAGCATTAAGAAGAAAGGAATAAAATAGCCCCCCCCCCCCCCCATACTAGAGAGTGACATTTTATGTTAGTGGAACAGCAGCTTTAAGCAGGGTCAGACCTGAAAACCAGAGGGTGTCGTCGGCCCTGTGTAATAAGTCGGTTATAGTCCTTGATCTGGTCTTAGATTCAGGAGCCACATGCCTATCCCACGCAGGTTAAAATTCCCTCAATGTATTGCCCTCTGCCGCTTCTGCTGGGAGGCTGTTCCACTTATCTACCACCCTCTCATTAAAGTAAATTCCACCAAGCCTCTCACCGTCTGGTTTCCGATTATGACACATTTTTATATCCTGCAATCCATTTACTTTTCGCCCCCTCCTCTGAACTCTCTCCGGTGTATGAATGTCCTTCTGGAGGTGGGGGAGGGGGGGGGTCTCCAGAACCGCCCCCTTCATTAAGAACGCCCTCGGTCTGTGCTCTCCTTGTGATTTATTGCCCTCTAAATACGAGAAGCAGTTTTGTCTCTTCTCGTTACCCGAAACAGAAATCCTAAACGGGCCGAGGCCGGACCGGTAGCTAAACTGGCTTTGGATTCGATACATTGAGCCGAAACCAGCGGAGTCATTCATCAGCTGGGAAGCGCTGCCCCGTAATAGAGATAAATGGACAGCTCCCGCTTTTTCTCTGTTCTGATTAGAAAGCAGCAGCGATGCTGAATGATCCATCATTAAATATATCGATTATTTATTTTTTTCCTTCTTTTTCCCTTGTTTTCCCCCCATAAACAGCAACGCATCATCGGTAACCGGAAAACTAATTATTATTTTTATTTATTTTTTTTCTCCTCGCCGTGATGACCAATGACCCACGTTGGTTATAGATTTTATGGGCCGGTGTCTAAAATCAAGCACTTTATCTATGTTGGATGTTTTTTTAACCGTTTTTATTGGTTTGAGAGGTTTTTCTTCCCTGTACAAAGTACCACAACTTGCTGATTTCATTCATTCGCATCAAATTCTATTTTTTTTTTTTATTCTAAATAAACCCATGCAATGATGTTCACGGATAAAATAAAAAAAAAAAATATGCCATTAATATGTAATAGAAACTTCCTTTTATGTGTATACCGTGGAGAAAGGTACCTCTTCTCTGGCTATGGTTGATTATTCCTCCCCGTTGTCGCCTCTCCCCTATTGCAAAGTTGCTGGTTGTGGTTGATTGGCCCGGGCAGCCTTTGTAAGGGGCGGGAGGAGGTAGAAGATGCCACCAGGAACGGAAATTGATTCGATATTGCTGACTCTGCCACGGGATGCCACCAATCTCTGCATCCACAAGCTAAAACATTTTGCAGCGCTGAATGAAAAGCCAAGCAAACAAGTTCTGTTGTTTTTGATGAATGAAAGGAAAGCAGTAGGCCTTTCTTTAATAATAAAAAGGTGGAAATGCCAGAACCAGCCCGGGGTGGGTCGTTTTTTTTACTTTAAATGTTAGTGTGGCCTCGGACCGTGATGCGCGTGTGAATAAAACCTTAAGGTAAGTCCTTTTTGTTTTAATTTGGAGGCAGGGAGCATTAAGATTAAGAATACCGCGCCATCGCTTTTGAAATAAATTTTTACCCCGCCACAGGTTGGGTATTCGTGGCGTGGTAGGGTCTTGATTGCGCGCGATGATCTATAATTCCAAGGCCTGCTGTTATTTTTATTGATTACATATCTGCAATCTATCAAAGTAAACGCCTGTAACCAATCGCCACGGGCTTTAACGGGCTCCTGGATTTAAGAAGCGGCTCAGAGGCGCCAAGTTACTCTCCCCTCTGCACAAAATGTCATTTTGTATCTGTGTTTTTCCAAATCGCCATAAACTGATTCCTTTTTTTTTTTTTTAACATTCCGCCTCCCTCTTTGCTTTTCCAGCCCATTCCGCTGCTGAAGAAAGGAATGAATCATTCGCTGACGATGTCTCAAAAACAGATCGCTTGCCTGTTGGCCAATGCGTTCTTCTGCACCTTCCCACCGCATAATTCCAAAAGGTCGGGTTACTCCAGCTACCCAGACATCAACTTCAACAGGTACGGCGGTTACGCTCTATCTGCATGTCCAGCACTGTATATAATATAAATGTATTATATGATTTATATGATATATATTATATGATATATATTATATGATTTATATGATATATATGATATGATTTATATGATATATATGATATGATTTATATGATATATATGATATGGTTTATATGATATATATGATATGATATGTATGATATGGTTTATATGATATATATTATATATGATATGATTTATATGATATATATGATATGATTTATATGATATATATGATATGATTTATATGATATATATGATATGATATATATGATATGGTTTATATGATATATATGATATGATATATATTAGATATATATGATATGATATATATTAGATATATATGATATATATTAGATATATATGATATGATATATATTAGATATATATGATATGATATATATTAGATATATATGATATGATATATATTAGATATATATGATATGATATATATTAGATATATTATGAGATGTATTATATGATATATATCATATAAATCATATCACGTATATCATATAAATCATATAATACATATCATATAGATTATATGATATGATATATATAATATAAAGTTGCAGCTGTACCAGCAGACTCCAAAAATATTCACCTGTCTATCTTCATCTACATAAAGGTGGTATAAAGATTCCCCAGTCCCTTCCAGCTCATCGTGTAATTAGCACTTGATATTGGTAGTGTTTCTCTGGGGTGTTGATCTCCTTTTTCCGTTATGGATAACTGACCCAATCCTTTCGTATATGGAGAGGGTAGTAGATAAGCGGAACAGCCTCCCGGCACAAGTTTTGAAGGTTAATACAGTAAGCAGGGGGGTCTCCATCTCTCATCTTCCCTCTCTGATTCAGATGTCCGGCCTTGACGGAGAGAAGCGCTACAACCCCCGTCGAGGTGCCGTTCCACCAACTGCTAGCGATTCCTAGAATGGCCAAACCCGTACCAGAAATAATTCTTTAATCATGCTTCAGAGGGAGGAATAAAACGGGCAACCAATGTGCTAAACGAAACGCCACTTTTAACCCTTTCAGTGCCAGCCACGCATCTGTAGCGTAGGTGTGGCTGCCAATCGGGCTCCCGAGCCGACCCGTCAGCCATCCCTCTGGGCCCATAGGTAGTCCTGTGTGCTCAACAGAGCAGCCACTGGTTTCAGGGAACCACAGCTCCCAGCACCCTCAGCATGAATGTCGAGGCACTCTAAAGAGGGTGCTTAGCATAAGGAATTTAACCCCTTATGTGTGCCTAAACAGTGTCTCTATATTGTGTCCTGTCACGGACATGGGATGCATGTGCAGTCTACATGTATGTATAGCTACTGTTGCGATACGCTTCCACGGAGCGGTGGGAGGGGATTTTAAGAAAATGCAGTTTCCAATACTTTTATTCGTTTGGGAATTCATGGAGAGCTGGGGTTGTTTATCTTAAAGCTGGTATCTATGACAATATGTAAGTATGTGGAGTTCCCTAATTACCGTGTAAGCCGTCGATGCCCTAAATCTACAGCAAAACTCTGAAAATTAGCCCGGTATTCCAAAAATTGGCCCGACCCCGGCACTTAAAGCGTTAAATGATGATGCGCTATATGTAGTAAGAATTTGTTTGTTTTTGGTTGTTGTTTTTTGTCGTGTTACACACATATGCCTCCACACACTTTTACTTACTCTTTGGAATTTTTTGTATGTTGTGGAATATCCCATTTATTTTATTTTTTTTACTTATTTTTTGTTAACGTGATCGTCTTCTGCTCGTAGATTATTGAGTTACCATTTTCTTAGAAAACTTATAGCTCTTTCCAATATAAACACCCCCTCCCACCCCCGTCTGATTCTGTGCATTACGTGGTCATCCGTCAGAGTGATTTATTGGAGGCGGGGCTCAGGTACTCAACCGTGCTCCTTTCATAAAAACGTATTATTTATAGCTAAAGATTTCCTGGGTTTTAGTACAACTGCTTTATTTCAATGCATTAATACTATCTATGTTTTTAATTCAAATGAATATTTATTATAATATAATATTTTTTTTATATTAACCCTTTAAGGACAGTGGGCGGCCCCTAAACCCATTGAAAACCATGCAATTTGAGCCCATGTACGGGCTTTGTCATTAAGGGGTTAATATTAATGTGATATTTTGGGCTGACTTTCCCGGCTCCAACCCCACACAGGATGGCGATGCTTTACGGCGATGCTAATGAAGTCCTTTTCTCTGTAGCCTTCCTCCATTAGTCTGAGAGTCTCACTGGGTGATTAAGACTGAGACATTCTATTGTTTAGCCCTGCAGTACGATAAGGAGTCTGGGGGGCGTCTAGTAGATTGGGGCTTACATAACTGACGTCGGCCGGGGCGAAAATGTTTAATTTCCCCCATACGTGACCTCCATCTATATCATGAATCAGCCCTATAGAAAGAGACCTTGCCGACAATACCCCCCCCCCCCACAGACACCTATATTGTAAATAGTGCCCGTAATATCATTTATCCCTCCCCGAGAACCCGGTCAGGCCCAGTATCAAGAACGCCGAACGTCCCCGACGTCTGATTGTATTCTGCCGCGACCTTTTCCGCGGGACCCCCGACGCGATTCGCATTGATTGTACGGGGAGCGGACGTCTCGGGATGGATGGCCGCTTTCTTGTTGCATCCGTCTACCCATTAGAATGAAGCGGAGTGACTGACGCTCTTGTAAAAGCAGATCTGACTCACCGGGGAGGAAAAAAAAACCCATCTCTACGCTACAAGTAATTCATCGATGGCTCAATTTCCTATTAACCTGGTGTTTTTAAGAATGCTTCATTTAAACCTCTGACATTCTTGTTCCTTAGTATCGGCGGGTACGGCGTAACTGTATGGAGGCACAGGGGTAGGTGGCAGCTCGTTCTAACACTTCTCCTCCGGAAATAATAATAATAAATAATTTATACTTCAATGGACTTATCTGTGAACAAAATGTGTCGGTAGCTTGTAAGGTTTTAGCGGGAGGTTTCTGCGGGGTTCTGAAGCCGCACGTTAAGTGCTTAGAAGTGATTGGACTTGAACCGATGGGGCATCCTCGTTACCTTTATATTATGACATAGACCTGCCCAGCAGAGGGCAGTAGAGGCTTCCAGCGCATGACCACCGCTGCTAACGAGCGACAGGGCAGAGAGGCGTGGCAGGGCTTCGTCGTCTTGGTATAAAACGTTCGCTATTAAGGGGCAGCGCCAGACAAGAAATATACATCCCGTATAGAGCACTGTCGAGGGGTATATTACCGTATATAGCAATGTATACACTGCTGGGGGGGGGTTATTTCTGTATACGGTGCTGGGGGGTTATATTACCGTATACAGCGCTGGGGGTTATATTACTGTATACAGCGCTGGGGTTATATTACTGTATACAGTGCTGGGGGGGTTATATTACTGTATACAGCGCTGGGGGTTATATTACTGTATACAGCGCTGGGGGTTATATTACTGTATACAGCGCTGGGGGTTATATTACTGTATACAGCGCTGGGGGGGTTATATTACTGTATACAGCGCTGGGGGGTTATATTACTGTATACAGCGCTGGGGGTTATATTACTGTATACAGCGCTGGGGGTTATATTACTGTATACAGCGCTGGGGGTTATATTACTGTATACAGCGCTGGGGGGTTATATTACTGTATACAGCGCTGGGGGGTTATATTACTGTATACAGTACTGGGGGTTATATTACTGTATACAGCGCTGGGGGGTTATATTACTGTATACAGCGCTGGGGGTTATATTACTGTATACGGTGCTGGGGGGTTATATTACTGTATACAGCGCTGGGGGTTATATTATTGTATACAGCGCTGGGGGTTATATTACTGTATACAGCGCTGGAGGTTATATTACTGTATACAGCGCTGGGGGGTTATATTACCGTATACAGCGCTGGGGGTTATATTACTGTATACAGCGCTGGGGTTATATTACTGTATACAGTGCTGGAGGTTATATTACTGTATACAGCGCTGGGGGTTATATTGTATACAGCGCTGGGGGTTATATTATTGTATACAGCGCTGGGGGTTATTTCTGTATACGGTGCTGGGGGGTTATATTACCGTATACAGCGCTGGGGGTTATATTACTGTATACAGCGCGGGGGGTTATATTACTGTATACAGCGCGGGGGGTTATATTACTGTATACAGCGCGGGGGGTTATATTACTGTATACAGCGCTGGGGGGTTATATTACTGTATACAGCTCTGGGGGTTATATTACTGTATACAGTGCTGGGGGGTTATATTACTGTATACAGCGCTGGGGGTTATATTACTGTATACAGCGCTGGGGGTTATATTACTGTATACAGCGCTGGGGGTTATATTACTGTATACAGCGCTGGGGGGTTATATTACTGTATACAGCGCTGGGGGGTTATATTACTGTATACAGCGCTGGGGGGTTATATTACTGTATACAGCGCTGGGGGTTATATTACTGTATACAGCGCTGGGGGGTTATATTACCGTATACAGCGCTGGGGGGTTATATTACTGTATACAGTGCTGGGGGGTTATATTACTGTATACAGCGCTGGGGGTTATATTACTGTATACAGCGCTGGGGGTTATATTACTGTATACAGCGCTGGGGGGTTATATTACTGTATACAGAGCTGGGGGGTTATATTACTGTATACAGCGCGGGGGGTTATATTACTGTATACAGCGCTGGGGGTTATATTACTGTATACAGTGCTGGGGGGCTATATTACTGTATACTGCGCTGGGGGTTATATTACTGTATACAGCGCTGGGGGTTATATTACTGTATACAGCGCTGGGGGGTTATATTACTGTATACAGTGCTGGGGGGTTATATTACTGTATACAGCGCTGGGGGTTATATTACTGTATACAGCGCTGGGGGTTATATTACTGTATACAGCGCTGGGGGGTTATATTACTGTATACAGTGCTGGGGGGTTATATTACTGTATACAGCGCTGGGGGTTATATTACTGTATACAGCGCTGGGGGTTATATTACTGTATACAGCGCTGGGGGGTTATATTACTGTATACAGCGCTGGGGGGTTATATTACTGTATACAGAGCTGGGGGGTTATATTACTGTATACAGCGCGGGGGGTTATATTACTGTATACAGCGCTGGGGGTTATATTACTGTATACAGTGCTGGGGGGCTATATTACTGTATACTGCGCTGGGGGTTATATTACTGTATACAGCGCTGGGGGTTATATTACTGTATACAGCGCTGGGGGTTATGCTGAGGGAGGAAATATCCTGGATGTGTGATAGGAAAGGGGGAATGACTTACAGGGTATTCTCCATGCTCTTTCTGAATGTCGGATCCCCCGCGTGTAACACGCTGATCCCCCGCGTGCAACACGCTGATCCCCCGCGTGCAACACGCTGATCCCCCGCGTGCAACACGCTGATCCCCCGCGTGCAACACGCTCATCCCCCGCGTGCAACACGCTCACCCCCCGCGTGCAACACGCTCACCCCCCGCGTGCAACACGCTCATCCCCCGCGTGCAACACGCTCATCCCGGGCCACACGCAATGCTTTAAGGGTTGCAAAGCACAACAGTCTCCTCCGTTACTTCAGTTGAGAAACATTTTAGGGGAGATTTTTTTCCGGGGGGGGGGGGGTCTGTGCAGTCTAATTGCTGTAGCTTGAGAATAAACAGGAGGAGTCGCACGAGGACATTGATACCAATTATCCAAGATCCAAAAACACATTATACACTAATGGCCTTAAATTGGGCTAATGAGGGCCGATTGGCCTGGAATCCCGCGTGCTGCCCGCTTCTGAGTGAATTAACGCTGACAGCAGGACAGTAAAGCAAAACACGGAGTTGCTAATAGAGTTTGCAGAAAAATCTGTCTGCGAACTCCGTGCTCCGCGGCGAATGAGAAGACAAAAAGAATCCGTCCGTCGTCTGGCAGCTCGGCCTTTTTATTGCTGTATGGTAGTTGCCCTCCGTTTCCCCCAAGGTCTCCGTCCATTATCTCTTCTTCTCTTTCACTCAAACTAGCAGTCCATGTATACGTTGGGTCTCCATCATTTATCTCTTCCTCCTTCTCCCGATTTACTCGCACACTCCGATGAAGGCTCCGGGCAGCAGTCCATGTATACGTTGGGTCTCCATCATTTATCTCTCTTCCTCCTTCTCTCGATTTACTCGCACACTCCGATGAAGGCTCCGGGCAGCAGTCCATGTATACGTTGGGTCTCCATCATTTATCTCTTCCTCCTTCTCCCGATTTACTCGCACACTCCGATGAAGGCTCCGGGCAGCAGTCCATGTATACGTTGGGTCTCCATCATTTATCTCTTCCTCCTTCTCCCGATGTACTCGCACACTCCGATGAAGGCTCCGGGCAGCAGTCCTTGTATATGTTGGGTCTCCATCATTTATCTCTTCCTCCTTCTCCCCATTTACTCGCACACTCCGATGAAGGCTCCGGGCAGCAGTCCATGTATACGTTGGGTCTCCATCATTTATCTCTTCCTCCTTCTCCCCATTTACTCGCACACTCCGATGAAGGCTCCGGGCAGCAGTCCTTTTATACGTTGGGTCTCCATCATTTATCTCTTCCTCCTTCTCCCGATTTACTCGCACACTCCGATGAAGGCTCCGGGCAGCAGTCCTTGTATACGTTGGGTCTCCATCATTTATCTCTCTTCCTCCTTCTCCCGATTTACTCGCACACTCCGATGAAGGCTCCGGGCAGCAGTCCTTGTATACGTTGGGTCTCCATCATTTATCTCTTCCTCCTTCTCCCCATTTACTCGCACACTCTGATGAAGGCTCCGGGCAGCAGTCCTTTTATACGTTGGGTCTCCATCATTTATCTCTTCCTCCTTCTCCCGATTTACTCGCACACTCCGATGAAGGCTCCGGGCAGCAGTCCTTGTATACGTTGGGTCTCCATCATTTATCTCTCTTCCTCCTTCTCCCGATGTACTCGCGCACTCCGATGAAGGCTCCGGGCAGCAGTCCTTGTATACGTTGGGTCTCCATCATTTATCTCTTCCTCCTTCTCCCCATTTACTCGCACACTCTGATGAAGGCTCCGGGCAGCAGTCCTTTTATACGTTGGGTCTCCATCATTTATCTCTTCCTCCTTCTCCCGATTTACTCGCACACTCCGATGAAGGCTCCGGGCAGCAGTCCTTGTATACGTTGGGTCTCCATCATTTATCTCTCTTCCTCCTTCTCCCGATTTACTCGCACACTCCGATGAAGGCTCCGGGCAGCAGTCCATGTATACGTTGGGTCTCCATCATTTATCTCTCTTCCTCCTTCTCCCGATTTACTCGCACACTCCGATGAAGGCTCCGGGCAGCAGTCCATGTATACGTTGGGTCTCCATCATTTATCTCTCTTCCTCCTTCTCCCGATTTACTCGCACACTCCGATGAAGGCTCCGGGCAGCAGTCCTTGTATACGTTGGGTCTCCATCATTTATCTCTTCCTCCTTCTCCCCATTTACTCGCACACTCTGATGAAGGCTCCGGGCAGCAGTCCTTTTATACGTTGGGTCTCCATCATTTATCTCTTCCTCCTTCTCCCGATTTACTCGCACACTCCGATGAAGGCTCCGGGCAGCAGTCCTTGTATACGTTGGGTCTCCATCATTTATCTCTCTTCCTCCTTCTCCCGATTTACTCGCACACTCCGATGAAGGCTCCGGGCAGCAGTCCTTGTATACGTTGGGTCTCCATCATTTATCTCTCTTCCTCCTTCTCCCGATTTACTCGCACACTCCGATGAAGGCTCCGGGCAGCAGTCCTTGTATACGATGGGTCTCCATCATTTATCTCTTCCTCCTTCTCCCGATTTACTCGCACATTCCGATGAAGGCTCCGGGCAGCAGTCCATGTATACGTTGGGTCTCCATCATTTATCTCTCTTCCTCCTTCTCCCGATTTACTCGCACACTCCGATGAAGGCTCCGGGCAGCAGTCCATGTATACGTTGGGTCTCCATCATTTATCTCTCTTCCTCCTTCTCCCGATTTACTCGCACACTCCGATGAAGGCTCCGGGCAGCAGTCCTTGTATACGTTGGGTCTCCATCATTTATCTCTTCCTCCTTCTCCCCATTTACTCGCACACTCTGATGAAGGCTCCGGGCAGCAGTCCTTTTATACGTTGGGTCTCCATCATTTATCTCTTCCTCCTTCTCCCGATTTACTCGCACACTGCGATGAAGGCTCCGGGCAGCAGTCCTTGTATACGTTGGGTCTCCATCATTTATCTCTCTTCCTCCTTCTCCCGATGTACTCGCGCACTCCAATGAAGGCTCCGGGCAGCAGTCCTTGTATACGTTGGGTCTCCATCATTTATCTCTTCCTCCTTCTCCCCATTTACTCGCACACTCTGATGAAGGCTCCGGGCAGCAGTCCTTTTATACGTTGGGTCTCCATCATTTATCTCTTCCTCCTTCTCCCGATTTACTCGCACACTCCGATGAAGGCTCCGGGCAGCAGTCCTTGTATACGTTGGGTCTCCATCATTTATCTCTCTTCCTCCTTCTCCCGATTTACTCGCACACTCCGATGAAGGCTCCGGGCAGCAGTCCTTGTATACGATGGGTCTCCATCATTTATCTCTTCCTCCTTCTCCCGATTTACTCGCACACTCCGATGAAGGCTCCGGGCAGCAGTCCATGTATACGATGGGTCTCTATCCTTCCTCCTCACCTTCTCCTTGACTTACAATTTTCAGTGAAAGCTTTGGTTGTCGGTAGCAATCCTTGTATTTCGGGAATTAACAAATTTGGTTCGGATATTGGAGTCGGCCCAAACTTTTTTTTTTTCTTCACCAATGGTTTTATTTTCATTTATTTACCCCCTGGTCTACAGTTAAAGGATCTTTATTGGAGCAAAGCGACCTAAAACACACCTTTCTTCGGTGCCGCACCACTTAATACAGTAATTCAGGTAACCCCTAAATGGAAGGGGTATTTTACACCATAAAGACTCAAGCTTGTATGTTTAACTATTAGTATTACGCGCACACACACTAACACCTGAACACACACTATATACTGACATACACGGTAATGTTAAAGCCATACTGTCACAAACACAACACCATACGCGCTAACGCTACACACTTATACACACACACTATCCAATAACACACACACACTTGCTAACACTATACAAATATGTATAAATACACACTTTAGCACTATGGACACAGACACACTGAATCTGGCACTACAATACAGTAGACATACAGACTTCAATACACGCACACACTGACTCTGGCACTGTACACGTACACACACTCTGACTCTGAGCGCAGTATACACTCACATACAGCACTCCCTTTCACCTTGTGGCGGCCTGCCACGCTGCTGCATATCTTCTGCTATAGTGAACTCGGCACCCTACGCGTTTCTGGGGGGGGCCGTGACGTGCGTTACGTGACCCCGCTGGGCGGGGTGTAGGGTGCCGGATTCACGGTGGCAGCTCTGGCCAGTTTTTACCCCCCCCTTGTCCCGCAAAGCCCTGGGGGCCAGGAGGTGGTTTCAAGTCGCCATGGCGACCTGGCACTCCCAGGTTTGTCGAGCCCTGGTCTACATCAATTATCTTTTTTTCCCTCCTCCGGTGAAGAATTGGGTCAGCAGGTCAGCTCTTCTCTTCATGCCACAATCCGCATGCTGTACTTCCATTGCGTTAAAGTTCCCCAATTAACCATTTTTTTGACGTTGCATCAAGAAATAACGTAGTGAATCTCTAACGTTCAACAAGCAGCCGGTTTGTGTCCATTGCAGCCTCGCCAGCAAAGAATGCATATCAAAGAAATTTGAGATATATTTATTATTATTAAACTTTTTATTAAAGTACATTTTTTATATGCCTGTTTCAGCCTGTTAAAAATAAACACTTATTATAAATACTCTACCCCATCAATCGGTTAACAATAAACACTGGCCGGGTAAGTTCTCTAATCGTTGTGTAACAATAAATGGCATAAACCACGTTCGTCCTTCCTAAATATAAATATGTGTGTGTATATATATATTTTTTATAATTATTATTATTATTTTATTTTTTTTTACTTTTACTTTTTTATTATATTTTTTTTTTTTTTTTACTGTCGGAGGCTAAGCAAACCACGCACCAAATAAATAAGGAGTCACAAAAATATCTATTCCGTAGAGGATGAAGACAATCATTCTCATGGCATCTACTGGGTCAGCATTCAGCCCGACTTCTTACAAAAAGAAGAAAAGAAAAAAAAAAAAAAGAATGTCCTGAAATCTTTAATTACCGCCCCAGAACGACCGGGAAGCTGCAGACCTGCTTCTATTGTTTGTCCGTCGGATGACATTATTTCCGCACGGCGTGCCCGTTCTGTCCTCGTCTCTGCAGGCTAATGTTTCTTGTGTTGAGACTTCTATAAACTTTACCCCCGGGGGGTTGGAAGTAATGCTTTCAGCCGACCTACTCCTGCTATAAAGTGCATCTCCGTTATTTTAAAACCGGTTCCTCTGCCATCGGACATCAAGGCATTCGCGGCTGATCCTGAAGTATATACTGCATGGACAGGAGCTTTTTTTTGATGAATGCCTCCCTCCTATTTTTTTTTTTTTTTTTATTTTATTTTTTTTTTTTTTTAGTTTATTTTTTATTATTTTTTTTTTTTTAGGCTTAGGAACCGCATATGGTGTTTTTATATATTTTATCTGAAATTTTCACTTAGCGCTGATTGAAAACCATGAAAATGGCCCGGATTCTACCCCGGAGATAAATGAATCACAAGTAATTAAATAACAACAGCCTTGATTGGCTCACACATTAATTAAACCAAGATTTATTACTATTTTATTTCATTTATTTTTTTCCCAAAAAAAATTTGCCCTTTTTTCCTTCATTTTGACTAATTTTTGTCCATGGCAATCTGCATTACCAACGATGCAGAAAGACTTCTTTAAAACATCCAATCCATCCCGATGTACATGATTTTTTAATTATGCGTGGCCTTGGGCATTCAGTGCTTGAGCTCTAGTCGTGACGTAGTGAGCAGAACAGATATTGTGTTCAACGCAGGAGGATTCAAAATTTAGAATTTTGGGGAATGAAATATCCTCTTAAAAATGTTTTTTTTATTTTTAACAAAAATGGTTCTTAGATCTGTCATATCGGCCGTAATCCCACTTCTTACACCAATGCTTAAACTTTTTTAATTTAACTATAAATAAAATACTCCACGTTTTTCTGTCGCACTTTATGAAAGCTGGCATTTTGCTTTCACGTCGCCATTTAACCCGCTCTACTCCCTGTTTTGTGAATGCGATAAAAGCGATCTACCCCGAGAAGAGGAAGTACGTTTAACTTCCTGCTTGGGCCGACAGTAGAATTCTACTGCAGTCTCTGCTGGGGGATGATGGGTAACGGAGGCCAATTTGCATAAAATGACCCGGCTATGCTGTTGGCGAAGGCAGGGATGATTGATTGGCAGGATTCAATGTACAGAACATTAAAAAAGTGAATATAATTATTTTTTTAACATTTATTTTATTTTTTAATGTTTTTTTTTTTTATTTATTCATTATTATTTCAGATTATTTGAAGGAAGAAACCCAAGAAAATCTGAAAAATTGAAAACGCTCTTTTGTTACTTTCGAAGGGTTACAAATAAAAGTAAGTATAACTTTTATTTATTTTTTGCCAAGATCGTAATGAACGCATAATTAAATATTAACTCCTCCCTCTCTTAATCTCAGGTCCCACAGGCCTTGTGACATTCACGAGGCAGTGTCTTAAGAGCTTTCCGCAGTGGGAAAGGTGAGCCTTTTTTCCTTTCATAGCTGTGGCAACGTTGTTGTGAATACTTAATGTTTTTTATTGTATATTTAAAAAAAAAAAAAAAAAAAAATGTATTTAATAAAAATAAAAAAAATGAAATATTAAAAATAAAAAAGCATCAAGATGGGAAGGTAATTCTTTTGATGTAATTAAGTCATTGATTGCCCCTGATCTTTAGAAGACCAAAAGTGAGCACAGATGAATACCCATTAACCCCATCTTTTATCCCCAAAAAAGATGGGGTAAATGTCCGGTATGCCTATAATTCCCAGAATCGAGGCGCGCGTTAACACCTGACCTTATTCTCCGCAGGGTGTTCCTATGTGAAACACTCTGCAGGAAGACTGAGCCTCATCCCCTCCACATTAGTTGCTAGAGTTCTGTCCCGCAGCACAGATTGCCGGCATGGTCCGTTGGACGCCATATCTAGACCCTAGCGGCGATGCCTGCCCGTTGACGGATCGGCAAGCGATACTTGTTGACGTAAACACCGCTTGTTTACGTGTAGATCAGTGAGGCAGGCATCGTAGGATTTACTGCTGCTGTTGACTTACAAGCATTGCTTCCGTCGTATGGACAGTGTTATCATACTGGTGTTCTTGACCTCTTTTGTTTTCGATTTTGCAGATCCCCTAAAAAGTTGACTAAAATCCATGTCACCTGTGAAGGTACTATTGAAGGCAATGGGCATGGTATGCTGCAGGTGAGTCTTACATGAATATAATATTACGGTATTAAATGTCTCTCCGAAGGACGATATGGCGAATGGTGCATTGTCTTACGCCATCGCTTGCGTACCCCAGTCAGGGGTATCGTGTGATTTATCCCATATACAACTGTGTCGTTTATGCCAAACTGGTTAATTCCTCCGTGAATCGTTTCTTGCCTTCCTCTCCGTCATCTGACATTTCCCCAGGGCTGTTTGTAGTTTAGGAGTACATCGTATTCACACGTAAGTGACTGCTCTGCGTCTTTTGACAGAGCCGGATCGGTCCCTGGGACCTGTTTTTCTACTGCAGCATCTAGGCTGGTGACCCTTGGCTGAAAAGGGATGCGTGAGCGCTCCACACGGACAGCTCGGGGTCTCCTAGTTCAGCCGTTGACGAGTGATTGACGGTTGTAACTGTCCTGGCAAAGCGTTTCCGAGCAATGGAAAGCGTGACGCGAACATAAATGTCCTTCAAGACGTAGGACTTTGTTTTTTTGGGGCTTTTTTTTTTATCACTATTTATTACAGATTAGACAAGAGTAGTCAAAACTGCAGAGCTCCAATTTTGTTTCCTTTAATTTACATAAAATGCAATTATGATGAAGCTAGAAGCCACCTATTAAATTAGAAATATTTTAGTTTTGGGCAAACTGAGTGTTATGCTTAAGCTAAAATTGTAATTGACTCTCTAACCCAGGGCTCAAGAAATCCCAGGCGCCATGGCGACTCAGAATTTTGTCCTGGCGCCTAGATGTTTGTCAGCCTGTGATCGCCACTCAGAGCCCGCCCCCGAGCCTGAGATGATTCTGTAGGCTGAAACTGCGATTGCAGGAAAACCTGCAATCGCGTTTTCAGCTGCCACAGGCAGCTTCAGGAAAGGGGGTTGAGTGTTGATTGGGTCCCCACACAAGTGGAATTTAAGGGGTTAATTCCCGTTTTGTAAAGGGGCTCTGCTGCTGGTGGTCTGCCTGGAAGCCCAGGCAGACCAGCAACAGCAAAAACGAGCCCCCACAAGCCCTTTGATGACTCCTGTAGGCATGGAAGCCTACAGCAGTCATCAGAGGCTCCCCCCTGCAATGGCTGCTCTATAGACCAGCAACTGCGTCCCAGCTGCCAGAGGCAGCTTCAGGGACAGGGGAGAGGGTTCTTTGGTCTCCCCATGAGTGTGGAGAGCAGCCCCAACGCCCCCCTGCTGCCTGATCGCTCCATGAGAGCGTCAGTGCAGCGTTAACCCCTTAAGTGCCACAATTGTGTATGACACATTTGTGGCATTGCAGGGGTTAACATTTGTCCCAACAAGCTTGTAGGGACTAAATATCAGTCAATGCTGTGCTCCAATGGAACATCAGCATCGAAAGCGTTAAAAAAATAAATATATATATATATATATATATATATATATATAAATTTTGTTTTACAAAAATAAAAATAAAAACAACAAAAACCAGCACTGACCTGAAAGTCCAGGGTGCTTCCAGGTCAAACGCTGTGAGTTTAGTAAGCGGGCTGACGATGATCCGATCACTCCTAACCAACTGTTAGTTTAAAAAAAAATCCTGGCTCCTAACTTTTTTAGCTGGCGCCGAGATTCACAAAAAATTTGTCAAGCCCTGCTCTAACCTTGATTTCAAAAATAAATTATCATCCAGTTACTGGAAGTGTGCATTCGGATTTGTATGAATTTTAGATGTTAACAGAATTTGCCAATTCCTTTAATTTGTATGAATGTCTGAAAACGAGGAAGGACCCCAACGAAACAAATGAAAACGAGGCAGAGAGCTACAAATTTTCATTTGCTTCTCACCGTTACTTTAACTCTCCCTCTCATTCATGCTCTCACGCTCACTCATTCTCTCACGCTCTCAATGTCTCCCTTCCTTCTCTGCCTCTGTCTTATTTCATGCAGCTCTGCTTCTTCTCTTGCCTCTTCTTGTCTTCTTCCCGCTATTTGCTCCGAATATTTATTATAAACGTCATGTTCTGCAACATATAACATATTAACAGACATGTCGACCTCTCAACAGGTGGATTTTGCCAACCGCTACGTCGGGGGAGGCGTCATCGGCTCAGGTTTAGTTCAGGAAGAAATCCGCTTCATCATCAATCCTGAACTGATAATATCACGCCTGTTTACAGAATCCTTGGATCCCAACGAGTGCCTTATCATTACAGGTTAGTAAATACTGAAACACAGAATTTGATGGCGGATAAAGAACCATTCGGCCTGTTTTTCCCGGCTGTAAAGACTCAAACGCTTGTCGGTCGTTGGTCTCGTCTTCAGGAGCCAAATGCCTATCCAATGCATAGTTAAGTTCCCTCTTTGTATTAACCTTTACCACTTTGGATGGGAGGCTGTTCCACTTATCAACCGCCTTTTCAGTAAAGTAAAATTTGCATTCTTGTCAATGGAAGTACCAGAAGCCAATCTTACATACATTTATACTTACACACACACGTACATACATTTATACATACACACACGTACATACGTTTATACTTACACACACACGTACATGCATTTATACATACACACACACGTACATACATTTATACTTACACACACACGTACATACATTTATACATACACACACACGTACATACATTTATACTTACACACACACGTACATACATTTATACTTACACACACACGTACATACGTTTATACTTACACACACACGTACATACGTTTATACTTACACACACACGTACATACGTTTATACTTACACACACACGTACATACGTTTATACTTACACACGTACATACGTTTATACTTACACACACACGTACATACGTTTATACATACACACGTACATACGTTTATACTTACACACGTACATACATTTATACATACACACACACGTACATACATTTATACTTACACACACACGTACATACGTTTATACTTACACACACACGTACATACGTTTATACTTACACACACACGTACATACGTTTATACTTACACACACACGTACATACGTTTATACTTACACACACACGTACATACATTTATACTTACACACACACGTACATACATTTATACTTACACACACACGTACATACATTTATACATACACACACACGTACATACATTTATACATACACACACACGCACATACGTTTATACTTACACACACACACGTACATACGTTTATACTTACACACACACGTACATACGTTTATACTTACACACACACGTACATACGTTTATACTTACACACACACGTACATACGTTTATACTTGCACACACGTACATACATTTATACTTACACACTATATATATATACATACACACACATGTACATACGTTTATACTTACACACACACGTACATACATTTATACATACACACACACACATACACTCATTTACAGTCCTGTACACAGCGTCTTTGGCTTTGCCCCTTTTTGGCTTCTAAAACACCACAACTCAAAGAAGATCATCCGTAGTCTTTAAAATGCTAAAGTAATACGGGTAAAAATGAGTGTAATTAATACCTAGAAGGGTGTGTGGTGTGTGCTATGACTGTAAAAAGTTTGCTGTTTTCATCACAAATGCATGAATTTCATATTATTTTTTTTTCATTTATTTTTGGCAAACAATGGAATTTCTCCGTCATTCTGCTTGTTTTATGAGAACTTTTACCCTTTACAAAATATATTTAATCACCCAATTTCAACTGAACATAGTCTTAAAAACTGCTAAATAATTAAAAAAGAAAATACATTAAAAAAAAAAAACGGGCAAAAAGGACAAGCAAGTTCTAATTTACTGAGCGTTTTTTCTTTTTTTTTTCTTTTTCCAATCCACTTTACTTTATTAGCGCGTCTGCTAATGAATTACAACGATACGATGTTCTGTTCCATTAATGGAAACGACCATTTCATCATCCCAACTAGATGGCTGGCTGGCTTCCATCTGCCATTTCTGTCTCCCCCCCCCACCCAATAAATCACATTCCGTATGACGGCGGGGGGGCTTTGTGACTCCGCTCTAATGGACGTAACTATGCAGCTTTAATTTGCACAAGAGCTTGAGAAATTGAAATTAAATTCAATTTGTTGCAGTTCTTGCTGCATCTGCATAGCATCAGCTTTATAATGGTTATTGCAGGAGTCTTAATGTCTCTATTTTTTTATAGAATTTTATTTATATATATATATATATATATAATTTTTTTTTTTTTTTTTTTTTTTTTTTTTTCCTTTCGCCCGAGCTAATAGCTGAAGCACAATCGTTATACAGTGCTAGGAACTAGGTTTCTCGTCCTGGATTTTTTTTAACTTTTTAAAGTCTGGGTCACTTTAACACAAATGCTGATTGGCCGCTGCCCAAGGCCTTTTAGCTCTGAATGTTAATAGCGGTTTTTAATATTTAAAAAAAAAAAAAAAAAAAAGCAAGTGTATCACTACACTGGATATGCCATGTAATCTTTTCCGAAATGCGGTATTTTCCCTATTTTTTTTATTATTTTTTTTTTAACCTATTTCCACTGTTCCAAGTATATTTATTCCATACAGGTGAAAATGGTTCATTTTAATGAATGCATAACAAAATAAACAAAAATGTATTTTGCTCTGAATTAAAAATAAGCAATTTGTTGTTTGTTTTTTTTGTAAAAAAGAGAAAAATTTCATAAAAATGCGCAATTTGTTTTTTATGGTATTTTTAACCTCGCTGATGTTTGTTGTGTCTAGAATCAGCTGGCGATGTATCTTGGATTTTTGTTTTTGGCTGCAGATCAGAAACGTTAATTGACCAGTTTAATCCATATCGTTTTTTTCTTCAAAACCTTTTATTATTATTATTATTATTATTATTATTATTATTATTATTTATTTATGACTTTTGTTCCTTTAATGCTTTTGTTTCATAACGTTGATTGCGTCAATGCGTTTAAACTTTTGTGCAGGCGCCGAGCAGTACAGCGAGTACACTGGATATGCCGAGTCGTACAAATGGGCTTCGAGCCACGAGGATGAAGCCCCGCGGTAAGTCTACATGCAGGTTATCGACGGTTCAGGTGGGCCGAGCCGGTGTTGAAAACTAACTTACCTTTGGTTATCTGTGACTTCCAGGTCCCCGATGTGGTTTTAGTAGCGAACACAGAAGAATCTGTGCCAATACATCACAAAATATAGATTTACACTATTTGACAGCAGAGCCCATAAGCCTATAAGATATAAATGGAGGGTGCAGCCTATAATCGGGTTTTAGATCTTCTCGCTGCCTCCCTGCCTTCTCCGTTGACCGCTTCCGTGTCCCTTTCTCCTTTTCTCCAGCTCTGCGTCTCCTCTTGCCTCTTCTGCCTTCTTTCTTCGTTCCGTTATCGGCTCCGTTAGCCAGGTACTTCCGTGCAAGGGAGGAGCCTCGGCGCACACCCTCTGCCCTGATTGGAGGAATGTGGGGGAGGCTCCCCATGGCCTCGCCTTTTTGCAGAAGTCCTCTATTCGCGGAGAAGAAGATGAAATATTCCATCTTCTCTGAGAACTTCCACAAAAGGGCAGAGCCAAGGAGTGCCCCACGTGGACAGCCTTTCCCCCCTTTCTTCCGGTTGGGGGGGGGGAGGGTTCGCCCGGAGGCTCTCTGGGGGGCCTGGTTCACAGAGCTGATACCGAGCGAAACGAACGAAGACCATTCAACAAGAAGAGGCAAGAGAGGAGCTGAGGAAAGGAGACAAGGATGCGCAAGTGGATGCCAGGAAGGTAGGGAGCCAATGAGTGAGAAAGAGACTACTTTTCTACCCTTCTATCAATGTGTATTTAAAAGAAGATACATAGTAAATGCGTCATTGTGGGGGAGAAAGGCAGGTGGGCGCTGCCATGTTTTAAAGAGGGTATTAGTCCCCCCCACCTGGGTTCTGCTGGTCGGCCTCTTCAAGCAGCCCAGCAGATCGAAGCGTTAGATCGCTGCAGCTTCCCCATCCGATAACTCATTTCATTTATTTCTTTTTTTTAATTAGTAAATGCAAATTAACTTCGTAAACACGTTTCTTCTCCGTCTAACGAACGCAGAGACGAGTGGGAGCGGCGCTCCACGGAAATCGTTGCGATCGACGCTCTTCACTTCCGAAGCCACCTCGAGCAGTTTGCCCCGGAGAAGATCACGAGAGAGCTGAACAAGGCACGTGAGGCGCCCTTACTCGTTACGGTCTCCTTCCGACGCGACGCGAATATGTTTGGAATCTGAATTTGTCGTATTTAATAACGTAATAATCATTTAATGGTGAGTTAGTGGTTTATTCTAAACCCTAATCGATCCTCGCTCCTGCATGCTTGAAGGAAGAGGAATTGTCCTTTACCACGTCTGCTGGAAGGCTGTTCCTAATAAAGTAGCCAGTGAGTGTATGTGTATATATATATATATATATATATTATACATACATACAAGAATTTCTGGCTTGATAGTGGCCCCCGAGGGTAAGTAATGCAACCATATGCTTCAGGGAAACACTTCCCAGGGGGCTTTTTTATCAGCATTGCGGCCCCCCTTTAATCTCACTGATAGTTAAGATTCTAGCCGTGTTTTGTTATTCCTTCCCGCTAATAAATGATCCCGAGTGAGTTATGGAAAGCGCTTTACAAATCCCCTCTCCGGCGAACGTCTCGGCCAAGACAGATTTTGTTTTGAGATCTGTCGTTCCTGCGCTGACTTTGCGTAGATCAATCCTAGGAAGGAGGAAAAGAAAGCGCCGAGTCGGAGGGGAGAGCTTCGCGGGGAGCGCATTTATTTTAAAGAAGCTCTGTGACGGCTTAATTGACAGCGCAGGTTTCCCGAGCAGCGAGGCGCGTTGAATGGGCTCCGGCGCGCCCGTCGCTCGTCTCGCTCCCAGGTGACGTCTGCACTTTTATCCCGATTAGTTGTGGTTGGGAAACGGATTGCCTTGTCTCGCGACGGAGTTAACAAGGCTCCCGGCCCGTTCGTTGTGTTGCTTTCTGCGTGAATAACGGTCCCGTCTTTATTGATGACGTCGTCGGGGAGCGGTGTCATTACACGTTTGTGCGATGAAGTCCTTGCGGCCGGACTTTCCACGTTTCAGGAGCTCTGATTCACTGGCTGGGTCGAGCGCTGCTGTGTATTGACCCAGGGCAGCTTCCCCAGTTGCCCCTTCCGCAGCCACCATCCTCGCTCGAGGGGTCGCACCGTGCCTTCTAATACAGTCTATGGGGGCTGCGCTGGTTGCGGAGATCATAGAGCTATTGAGAAAGACCTCAGCGGGGGGTCTGATCACTCAAGGGGGTGCTCTGCCCCTCAGTTTTGCACCGGGAACGGTGCCACCCCTTGGACGTGTTGGCTTACGCCAGGATACGTCTCTGGCCGCAGGGGTACGCTCCGGTTTTAAAATGGGTCCGTGGCTTGTTTCAAGAGACCCCCAATTATGCTTTAAGGGAGTTAACCTGTTGTTGTATTCTCCTGGAGTGGTCTGGGGGGCTAACCTCCTTCCTACAGGCTATGGGCCCTGGCCTTGGAAGGGGCTCTGTTTTTTTGAGGGTTGAGTACAGGGGGGCCGTTTGGACTACTTGCCCCCCCCCCCCCCCGGTAAAGACTGTGCAGCTCGGGCACAAATTTCGGATACCTGCATTTTGGGAGGGGGTTTATGCGTGGGGTGTTACACTCCATCAGGTGAGGACTTACAGGACAGAGACCTCCATGGCCGGGATCTGATGTCCAGCGGGCATATTTACCATCCTCCCCACGGACTGCAATAGACCACTGAGTGCAAATACTGAGCCGAGTGCAAAGGAGGACCTGATGGAGAACTATGCATGGTTTGCTGTGTCTGTTGTATATAAATTACCCCAGTAGTTGGCGTATCGGAGGAAAAGAAAAGACCTGAATAGAAGACTCTATTGGGGGAAAAACTGTTTTTGCTCTCGCTCACGCTCTCTCACACTCTCTGGCAATGTCTCCCCACCTTCTCCGCCAACCACTTACTCTCTTGCCTCTTCTTGTTCTTCTGTCATCTTTCTTCGTCTGCCCCCCCCCCCCGCCCCGGTATCGGCTCTGTTAGCCGTGTACTACCACAAAAGGGTGGAGCTTGCGTGCACTCCCTCTCCTATTGGAGGAATGGGAGAGAGGCTGTGCCTGTTGTGCTCGTCGTGGCTCGGCCCCTTTGTGGAAGTCGCAGACTGCGCCTCACCTCTAGGCCACGAAGTCCAGAAATGGGGTCCCGGAGACTGGAGGTGGTCTGCGGGATCACAGTCCCGGGTAGCCGGCCACAAGGGCCAGCGCGGGGGCCCGTGACAGATCAGGGAAGCTAGTCACAGTAGGGAGACTGTAAGCGAGTATGACTAAGGGTGAGTGACCGGCGTCTGGAGTTAGTCTGCTGTGCTGCAGATCTGAGGTCAGGCTTGTTTTTTTGTTCCGGATTTTTTTCTTACAAAAACTCTTGTCTTATAATACGAATAATAAGTAAATACAGGTTTTTTTCAGTTGTAAATGATAACCGACGTCGTCACAGGATGATTGACTTCTGCTGATCGCCTGCCTCCGAAAGACCTTACAGACTGGCTGTGCTCCCTGCCTCGTCGTTTGTAAACCCCGGCTGTGGCTCTGTATCTTCTTTTTGAACTGGACCCATCTTTTTTTTTTTTTCCTTTTCCCAGCTCAAATCCCCCAATGTTAATTTTTTCACTGCCGTATGTCCTTTATGTGCTTGTGTTTATTGTTTTGTTTTGTATATTTTTTTTAGATATGGATACCTTTTTGTATTTTCCCCTGCACTACCCGTCTATAGTTGTATTGTATGTTTTTTCTTTTTTTTAATCCAGGCCTACTGCGGGTTTTTCAGAGCTGATATTCCCCCTGCAAACCTGTCTGCGGTGGCTACAGGCAACTGGGGATGCGGTGCGTTTGGAGGTGATCCCAGACTAAAAGGTAGGCAGAAATGTATTCTGGTGTTTATACAATAGTAACACAACATGAAAAAAGACACGCGTCCATCAGGTTCAGCCTCGCTGTTGATCCAGAAGGGTCCTTCTTGAGTACAAAATAGCCTCTGATTTCCCACTGGATCAACAATCTATAACTAATCCGCTCCCCGTGACCCGTTATATCCCTGTATATTCCTCATATTATATATTATATACTCTCCGGCCGTATAACTAATCCCATCCTTATAACCCGTTATATCCTGTATATTCCTCATATTATATATTATATACTCTCCGGCCGTATAACTAATCCCATCCTTATAACCCGTTATATCCTGTATATTCCTCATATTATATATTATATACTCTCCGGCCGTATAACTAATCCCGTCCTTATAACCCGTTATATCCCTGTATATTCCTCATATTATATATTATATACTCTCCGGCCGTATAACTAATCCCGTCCTTATAACCCGTTATATCCCTGTATATTCCTCATATTATATATTATATACTCTCCGGCCGTATAACTAATCCCGTCCTTATAACCCGTTATATCCCTGTATATTCCTCATATTATATATTATATACTCTCCGGCCGTATAACTAATCCCGTCCTTATAACCCGTTATATCCCTGTATATTCCTCATATTATATATTATATACTCTCCGGCAGTATAACTAATCCCGTCCTTATAACCCGTTATATCCCTGTATATTCCTCATATTATATATTATACACTCTCCGGCCGTATAACTAATCCCGTCTTTATAACCTGATATATCCTGTATATTCCTCATATTATATATTATATACTCTCCGGCAGTATAACTAATCCCGTCCTTATAACCCGTTATATCCTGTATATTCCTCATATTATATATTATATACTCTCCGGCCGTATAACTAATCCCGTCCTTATAACCCGTTATATTCTGTATATTCCTCATATTATATATTATATACTCTCCCCCGTATAACTAATCCCGTCCTTATAACCCGTTATATCACTGTATATTCCTCATATTATATATTATATACTCTCCCCCCGTATAACTAATCCCGTCCTTATAACCCGTTATATCCTGTATATTCCTCATATTATATATTATATACTCTCCGGCCGTATAACTAATCCTGTCCTTATAACCCGTTATATCCTGTATATTCCTCATATTATATATTATACACTCTCCGGCCGTATAACTAATCCCGTCCTTATAACCCGTTATATCCTGTATATTCCTCATATTATATATTATATACTCTCCGGCCCGTATAACTAATCCCGTCCTTATAACCCGTTATATCCTGTATATTCCTCATAATATATATTATACACTCTCCGGCCGTATAACTAATCCCGTCCTTATAACCCGTTATATCCTGTATATTCCTCATATTATATATTATATACTCTCCGGCCGTATAACTAATCCCGTCCTTATAACCCGTTATATCCTGTATATTCCTCATATATATTATATACTCTCCGGCCGTATAACTAACCCCGTCCTTATAACCCGTTATACCCCGGTATATTCCTCATATTATATATTATATACTCTCCGGCCGTATAACTAATCCCGTCCTTATAACCCGTTATATCCTGTATATTCCTCATATTATATATTATATACTCTCCGGCCGTATAACTAATCCCGTCCTTATAACCCGTTATATCCTGTATATTCCTCATATTATATATTATATACTCTTCCCCCGTATAACTAATCCCGTCCTTATAACTCGTTATATCCTGTATAATTCTCATATATATTATATACTCTTCAGCCATATAACTAATCCCTATATATTTAAAGACATCTATTGAATCCGACAGCATAACCTCTGTGGGTGGTGAATTCCACATCTTTACGGCTCTTACGATAAAGAAAAAAAAAATCCTTTCTTCAGGTCTGAATGGATGAGAGATGCGTTATCAGAGAGCCTCTGGCGTTGTCCCCGCATATATTTGTATGAAATCACGCTCACAGATATAGCCTCTTATGTGATAAGGTGCACTGATATGGGGACACCTCCAAATGTCTCACTTGTAGGGTTAAAGTGGTAGAAAAAAAAAAAAAAACTGACGTCCAAGAAGCTCATATAGGTGTGATGGTCGGGTGTCCACATACCATCACACCTATATGACCTTGTTGGATATTTCAAATATTTGTCGTATTTCCTGATATTTATTACCCTGCAAACCATTCCCCGCTTTATTTGCCCTCCTCTGAACTCCAATGTGTCTCCAGAATTGCCCCCAATACTCTAGATGGGGTCTTGCGTGACTCAAACAACCTCTTCTCTTTCTAATCTTGGTCTGCTTAGCTCATCGTTCGTGGATTATTACTATTGATGTCATCTAAACAAACACCGGAGATGAATGGGTTGTAAGGCATATATGTTCATGCCAAATAAGTCATTATAATTGGCATATAAATGAAAGCTGCCAACTAAATAGCTTGGTTAATAGTTTCATTTAAATACTGTTTACGATCATTACGTATTAATCTTGTGGGTGATCGGTGTAATTGAGATAATTTATAATCCTTTTTTTATTATTATTTCTCTAGCTTAAAATTGTAGCTCTTAATTGTAGCCTTTGGTTATGTGATTGACGGCGTAAAACACATATCGGTAATTACCGTGTTAATTAAAGAAACCGCAAATAGGTATTTTTTTTTTTTTTTCATTATTGAACAAAATGCAAGGCGAATAAAAATAAGAAGAAAAATCTAAATTAAGTCGATATTTGCTGTGTGGAAACTCAACATGAAGCGGCGACCAATCGCATACATGCTCGCAAAACAGAAGTGTTCCGATGCCCAACATGAGATGGGCTGCTTGAATGGGAGCCCTACTGAGCGTGTGCAAGAAGCATACCCCAGTATGCTCCCAGCTTTCGCTGGAGGAGGAGGAGCTAAATGAGACGGAAGAGCTACAAAGACTAAGGAACACCGGCACCTGTTGGCATGCAGCGACTCCGATATTCGTTTGACATGAAAATGGGGCCGGAGTGGAACTTTTATAAAAAAAAAATCTATGCATATAAAAAATAAAATAAAACGCTTAAGAAGAAGAAGAGGTGTCCAATGGCTGGGTAGCCATCAGTATGTGGGGCTGAGGAGCACCCGGAGCGCCCAGGTTGCAGCAGGATCAGTCTCGTTAAATGGATTTTCCTGGATTTATTCGTCACGTAGGGAAATAGCCGAGCTTTGCTGATTGTAAATCTACATGCCTGATGCGGGCACACGCGTGCCTCCCTGTAAAGTGATAGCCTCCGAGCGGGGTCGTAAATCACGCCGCTCGAAGGAAAGGAACGCGTTGACTGATTTGCCCTTCAGGGGGGAAAACGCTGTTCGACAAGCCATCCGTTGGCAGCCGTAGCCAGATTAAAATGGGAAATGTAGCTCAAAATACAAGATTCTGATGAGAACATGAAAAAAAAAAATGGTTTACATCTCCAGAAGTGACCTCTCTCCCTCTTATTGGAGAGTCGCATGAATACATTAGAAATAGATTTCTAAATACGGTTTGTATTAATGGTAGTTGGTACCTGTTTTGTGCCCGTTTGCTTTTTATTTGGCCAGAATAGAAAAAGATGTAACGTTACCTAGGCTTCCGGGACCTCCGAGGTCTCTTCTTCAGATGTAATCAGACTTCCCTCGGCCCAATAGAACGATATCTATTTTTTCATACTAGGATTTCAGATTATGAATACAGTTCATTTTTTTTTGTGCCTCCTCCTTTTTTGATCATTTTAAGTCTTAGAAGCTAAAGCAAGGGGTATATCACCTAAAGTGAGTATTTGTGGGGGGCGGGGTGAACTTTTCATTATAAAAGGATGATTTCAGTGAGATTCCCCTATGCGCAGGACCCCATAGGGATAGTAGACCTATGTGCTGATAACACCGCGTGTCCCTCTGCAGCCTTAATACAGCTCCTGGCGGCGGCCGAAGCCGGACGAGACCTGGTGTACTACACTTTCGGAGACCGGGACCTGATGCGGGACATCTACAACATGCACGCTTTCCTGACGCAACGGGACAAAACAGTCGGTGAGAATATCCCTTCCGCGTTCTTGTATTACGATTGCGGCAATCACCTGGCGTCCGCCGTCAGACTGAGCGGATGTGTTTTTACTGCCGCTTTATAGGCAAGCCTTGAATTCGGGTTTCTTCACAAGTCTGCCGGTACAATAACCTAGTTTTAGGCTAGTCTTACTCATCAGAGCCGTGTTGGCATTGCTTCCTTACCCAGAATGCAGCAGGGGATTAGTGGACGGGGCATGAGGTCGGCTCTGCCCCTTAATTTCAATAAATCTCCATATTCCTGTCCCCTACTACTCGGCTCCTGAAAGCATTTTTTTATTATTTTTTCTTTAAAGCGTTTTTTTTTTTTTTGTTTTTTTTTGTTTTTTTAAGGATTGTATGTATTTATTTTTTTTGTAATTTTTATATTTTTTTCCCCTTTTTTTTCTTTTTAGGGGATATTTTCCAGTTGCTGATGTGCTATTTCTCTGACGTATGCAAGAACTGTTCTTCTCCGCGGCCGGATGTTAAACTCTACGACTTTATATACGAAGCCTTAAAATTCTAAAAAAAATAAAAAATTCTCTAAGGATCCCTGCACCGGTGTTGAGAGAAGAAATTTTTTTTCCTCCTGTCCACCACAATACTCATATCAATTAACATTTTTTTTTATTGTTATTTTTTTTATAGAATGTGCTTCTGTAATTTTTTTTTTTTTTTATTTTATGAATTCTTGTTTGAATTGAAATATTTTTTCCCCATATATTTTTTTTTTTTTTTTCTAATCTGTTGCAGATAATTATTTTATTAGATTGTTTACAGGGTTGAAATACCTGCACTATGCTAAACTCTGTATATCTATAAACGTTTGTAGCAATTATGATGATGGTTACGGCAATCAATTTGCCATTTTTTTTTCTGACAATAAATATTGTTTATTTCCTTGCCATTTTTTTTTTTTATTTTTTTTTATTTCTGTCAAATTCCGTTTTGGGTTTTCACAACTGTGTGCTTAACTACAAAGGATGCCGTATTAAACGAAAATATCTGCTCGTGGAAATAATAAGAATGCATTCATTTTTTATTTCATTAACTCCGAATATGCCTCTGATCTCCTTTGTAACATAACGTCTATATTTTACACTTGATATCAAATATCATGACAGACTCCAATTTAGCCACTAACCATTAACCTCCTCCTAAAACATGGTTAGTAGTCGCATAACACATATCAAGGTTATGTAGCCCCTTCTCGGGGACCGGGGGCGATGGATTATTATTCATGAGGCAGGTTCAGGGGTTTTAGATAATAAGTAGGAGAAAGTCTGCCAGAACAAGGTAGAGAGTTCTGAAAAGGTACGGCACGGGTTAAATCTTGAATATGCGAGTGGGAAGAAGTAGTAACGGTTGAAGAGAGATGCAAGTTGCGGTAAGCGGGGGGGGGGGGGGTGAGGCAGTAGGAGTATTTTTGGGGTAAGAACGGAGACGAGAAGTGTTGTGATGTTTGAGGGCACCGCAGGTGAGGAGTTCCGTTTTATTCTGGAGGCCAGTTTATAGGGATTTGTATGAGTTTTTTAGTATATATATAAATATATATATATGTATGTGTACTGTTTATATAAATAGATATTTAACTCTTTAGAGATTTTCAAGCTCATCTCATTCAGTGGTTTTATTAACGAGCGGTAACGCATTGGGTTTGTGATGCGGTTGTTCCCCCCCGTTTGACCTCCTTATAGACGGACTCTCCGCTCCCGGACGGTGCGTGTAGCGCTTTGTGTGAATAAATCCTTTTTATGGTGGATTAAAGAGCGGCTGCCTTCAAAAGCAAGATGAGGTTCTGATCAAGAGTCCCTTTGTCTTCTGTCCCAGTATGTGTCCAGGAGGTGATGTTCTCTGATGTTCTCCTCATACCATCTGTGACCTTTTGTTTGGGTTTTTTTTTTTTTTTTTTTAATTTAATACATATTCTGTTTTATTAAAGTGAAATGTCAGAGCTTCATTACCATAAAATCATCATCAGAGGAAGATTATCAGCTCTTCTCAATAAAACGCACAGGGACACGCAGCCACGAAATCTTGAGTTGATGGAGTTGGTAAGATGAAGATGAGGGTCATCTTTGGCCATCATATAGAGCCTGCTTGGGATTTCCTCTTGGAAAAACTTTGCTTATCAAACCCATACGTTGGTGAATAAACCCCAGATGCATCAACCAGGTTCCCGTTCACAGGGATCCAAGTGGGAGGCTATTGAGGAGGCCTTGGGATATTTTTTTTTGAAGGACGTTACATTTGAAGAGGGTTGAGGACCTAAGCACGTCAAAGTAAATACGACAGATGTAGAAACACCAAACATTCGGAAGGTTTTAACATTGGAAGTAAATATTGTGTGCTTTATGTTGGTCATCCCACCGCCATTGGTCCCTCGGGGTTCCAACAACTATGATTTTACAGACAAAATACTAATATTAGGACAAGACGCGGTCCTTTCATAAAGCATGGGCCTGCATCATAATGTTCTATCTAGAATGGTAACTCTTCAAACGAAGCTTCATAATTAGGTTTTGAGTTTTTTTTTTTTTTTCTTCCCAAACTCCATTGCTCTAATCTAACGTAGAAATTTAATCAATATTGGGATGTAGCACAGATGCAGCGCTAACAATTAATCACCGGTAGGCATAACCTAATTTGAAAAGGTGGCACGGTGATTTCTTCTGCAGTAAATGCCTCCGAAGGCATTGATTTCCTGTAGACTTTTCCAGCGATAACATTTTGTAAAGGTATTTAAGAGAATATGTTAAAAAAATATATAACCTTGATGATCTGTCGATCCCGTCTTTCAAGCCTTCGGTAGTCGATCTCCTTAATACATCATTTTTGAAGAGTTCTGTGCGAAGGTGAGGTCTGCAACCCAACCAGCCAGCCCAAAGGGCTCCTATATACTCTGTGTGGGTGTCATGATGTCACCTAGCTTAATCCTGATGAGGTCATGAGGCTGAGTGCCAGGAAATGACATCATATCCCAACACACACAGCTTCACTGCATTGTGAGGAGGCCATGTGGCAGCTGCGATTTAAGATTTGTGGTGCAAAAGCACAGACCTCCGTCGATGGGTGGCCCAACTGACCTATGATCCCCACTGCCTGCGAAAAGCCACGGCTGGCCCACAGTAAATGGGAGGCTGCAGAGAGATATAGGATAATTATGAACCAATTTGTTCAAAAACAGGAATGTTTGCCAATTATTTGATTTGCTAGTTATAACAATCACATGATTACGAGCATGGTTACTTGGGTCTCCTGGCCACCTTCCTCAGGGAAGTGGCACTTGCCATGTTTCATTCTTACGCACTCCTACCCTTAGCCCAGATATCTTTGGCTACCCCCCACCACCACCACACCCAGAAGAGAAGGCAGCTCCAGGTAGCCTACCCTGGGAAGATCCCAGCTATGGTCGTGAGTGATCCAAAGGGGATTATTGTTTTTTTAACCCCTTAATGACAAAAATGCATTGTTTTCAATGGGTTTAGGGACCGCCCATTGCCCTTAAGGGGTTAAAAACTAACATTTTTTATTTTCCATAGAATTTAAACCTGCCCGTGTTTAACCCATCGGGATTGGGAAGCCTCACGCATTTTCATGCATGTTGAACACCCTCTCATTACAATCATAAGTCACACGCTAGAACCAAACACATTCATAAGACAGAAGAAAACAGTCATATGCAAATAATAGTGAATGAATGAGAGGATACAATCCATAATGAAACATGCAGATTTTATTGAGATTTCTGCAATTTTCATGGAAATAAACTGAATATATCTGAATAATAATATATATATATGTATGAATATATATATATATATATATAAATAAAGCCACATTTCCACCTGACTAGAGAAGATGGAAGAGAATGAGTAGATTTAATCAGGGCCTCCCGAGATGCCTGCTTTAATTGTCGTATTTCATACTTTATTTTGTGTTTATACATGTATTTTGCATCATTATTGTTTATTATTGCAGCCCAAGCGTTTTGGCATCCACACAAGAATAAAAAAATGAAACTTTGCAGGAGATAGGAATAGTTTATAAGGGGCTGTATAATGGGGGCTGTAATTGGGCCCTTGGGGTGATCCCTAATGGCTTGATATGAGTGGTGCAGTGCTGGGCCATTTTTGTGGTTGGTGTACCATCTCCGTCTTTGAGAAGGATGCGGTGGAGCAGGGTTTAGCCCTCCTCGGGTCAGAGCAACCCAACTCTGAGATGGTAGTTTTTCACCCACCCACCGCATTGGTGTTGGTTTGCAGCCGGTGGCATTTGGCAGGCCCCTACCCAATAAAATTGGTTGGGTACTAAAAAGTGTAAAATGTAAGTTAATATTGTGTGAATCTTATTCTTAAATAGCAAATAAGTTTACATGGAACCTTTAACTATTGATGTATTGTTTCAAATATTTGATTGACAGACATAGACTGGACCCAAGTGCACACATTTACATTTTTCTATGTTTTATTCATTGATGAACTAGTCACACATCCAATAAGTTGCTGCACGTTCCTAATAGGGGACTTTTCCAGGTTTAACAGGTGAAGCTCTTCTCGCTTTGGGTCTCCAGAACACGCTCCTCTTTCTCTGGACAGTTGACCACGCCCACTCCCCGCCCACTTCTCATCTACTTAAGACTGGTGTTAGCTCTGCCCCCTATGTGGGGCTCTCTCCGCCATCACTGATGGCCAACGCCAACCTCTACATGAAGACCCTTTTGCCTTTCATCATTTTCGCTGGGAACACCTAATTCTCATGTGGCATGAAAGCCAGCACCGAGAAGCCGTTTCCATAGAAACGACCCAAAAAAAGAAAAACATCTCTTTTTATTATTCTATATTTCTTAAGGACAAAAAAAAAATAAGTTTTATCGGTATCTATTTCAGAGGTGCACGTGAGCTTCTTGAGGTGGGAGCGGTGGGAATTTTGGCCACTCGTCCATAATGAGAAGGAACACTTCAGCGCTCTCTCAATGACCAGTTTACTGGCAGATGGCGAGGAACACCTTTACGGCACCACTTCTAGGATCATTTATGGTAAATAAACCATAATTACAAGAAATTATTCCATCGATCCAGCTTAACCCATTCTATAAGGGTTTCTCCATGTCATGTCTTAAATATATGAGACATAATCCATTAAAATGCTGTGGTTTTATATGACTGTTTTCCACACCTGTATTTTATGCTCTTATATCAAAGGTTAAGTCATCGTGACCTAGGAATTGCACCATGGGCATCTCTGTCTGATGGCTCATTTACTTCAAGCCATGCATTCTTTGTAGAAGAAGTCTTGTTTGTCCCGTCACCATAGGGAGTCTAATTTTGTATGTATGTCTGCCATCGAATATGGTTGATGTTCAAGAGGGTCAAGCTGAGTGGGACTCAATCACAGCAGGGTCAACAGGCAAAAGATTTGTTTTTCCTCCTTCATACAAAGCTAGTGACGGCAGAAAAGAACCAGTTCGCTCATCGAGTCTGGAGAGACACCTAACGGCACTTAGCTGCAGAGCGTCAGGAGGTGCCATTAGAGTTGTCACCCGTCACCCGTACCTTTTTATGTCCGCCTGGCTGGCGGTGGGGTTCAGCGGTAGGAGTGGCGTAGCGCGCACCGCGCATTAGTCTGTGTGGTCAGTGTCTGGCTGTGTGTGTGACTGACAGTGTCTGTGTATGTTAGTGTGATTGTCTAGGCATGTGTCAATTTGACTGGGTGTGTGAGTGGCAGGGTGTGTGATAGTATGTGTGTTAGTGTGAGTGTCTGTTAGCATGTGTTTGTCTTAGTGTTAGTGTCTGTGTTGGTGTGAGTGTCAGGGTGTGTATAAGTGTCTTGAGTATGTGTGTTAATGTGAGTATCAGTGTCTGGCTGTGTATGTATCTGTCAGTGTCTGGGTGTTTTAATGTGAGTGTCGGGGTGTGTGTTAGTGTATGAGTGTCAGTGTCTGGGTATTTTAGTGTGAGTGTCAGGGTGTGTGTTAGTGTCTGGATATGTGTCTGTTAGTGTATGAGTGTCAGTGTCGGGGAGCATGTGAGTGTCAGAGTCTGTGTGTTTTAGTATGAGTGTCTGTCTGTGCAGACTGAGTGTGCGTGTTACCTCTTCTAATTATCTGTATTCCACCTTCTCTCTTTCCTTTTTTACTCCTCTTTTCACTCATCCCACCCTCTCTCCCTTTTCTCTTCTGTTCTCTTTCCTTCCCTCCTTTTTTCTCCCTCTATTCTTTTTTGTCTCGCTTCCATCTCCTCTGATTCCTATTTCGCTGACTCCCTCTTTCCAATCGTTCCTCTCCCTTCTCTTTCATCTCTTCTTTCTCTTTTTTACCTCTTCTTTTCTATTGTCTACCTTTCTCCTCTGGCACATCTTTCATTTCTGTTTCCTTTCTCCCTGATGATGAAAACATTTTTTTCTCTAAATGATAAAACCACATCCATGCCACACCTCAGGCCACGTCCAGGGCCCATAGGAGGAAGTGAGAACCCATGCCTACAGCGACATTACAATATAGAATATATATATATATAATGTAAGTCGCACCCTAGGGTGATCCCATTGGCCATGTTGAAGTGTTTCATATTGATGACCAACACTGCAGTATGTGGGATGCATAGACTCATGGAAGGGAACCAGTTAGTCGGTTATACGTCCTCCATACTGCAGGGCCCTCTCGGCAACTGGCTCACCCGTCAATTGCCTGGTGTGCCTATAACACCGTTCCCTGGTGTACAGTGAGGAGCACACCTGCCTCACCCCTGCCAAAAATCTTTGTCGTGGACCATCAGGCGCCGACTACCCCCAAAGAGACCCCCCCCCCTCCTTTGGTAAGGTGACGGCAAGGGGAGAGGAATTACTTGAGGGATCAACCACCTCCTTCCCGTCATCCGATGGCCCCTGCGTCATCCGGTGGCCCCTGCGACTCTGACTCTAGGTCCTTGGGCGATCATGATTGATATTCCTTTCTTTTAAAGCATGTGACTTCACACAAGGTCGCAAATGTCAACCATTTATGAGCGCAGTTCCCAAAAAGAACTCATATATCCTTCCAAGCCCCGTGACTCATACCGGCTCCGATAATCAGCTTAATGCGGTAGCCCCCGGAATGGCTTCATTAGCCTGATGCCAACACTTAGCATTTAACCCTTTCCTTATTCCCGCAAGCTCACCAAGAACCAAAAGAGTGAAGCTTTATTATTTCTTTTTTTTTTTTTATTTTTTTTATTTTTTTTTGGGGGGGGGGGGGGCGAATGTGCAACAGATCTACCGGAGAAGTGGATCAGTACTGCTTACCGTGATGGGTATTGATTGGGCGTAAGTGAAATGTCATTTAAATGAATTAGTCTAATCATACAACCCACATGCTATTTTCGGAGGGCAAACAAGCCGACCAAACAAATTCCATTAGCGAGACGCAGGCTTTTGTTTATCAGCTAACTGCTTATGCACTAAAGTAATTACTCTCGTGGAGTTATGTGCCGTTTCTTCTGCTGTTGCCCAAGGGGCCTTCAAAAAAAAAAAATAGAATTAATAAGATGCCAAAACGAGAGGTTCCTGACTTCATCTCTGTCATAAAACAGGAGTTATAATCACAAAATGGCGTTTTCTTTTATTATTGCTTGACCAGCGTCGCTTCGAGGTCAAAAAGTCTTCTCTCGGACATTTGTTTCACTTCACTCACGTTCCAGAGTCCTTATGGATGTAGGAACGTCTACTCGTTGAGTATCAAGAATCCGGTCCGCCCGTTTCTCCTGCCGTAAAGACTCAGTCGTTGGTCTTAGATTCAGGAGCCGTACGCCTGTCCCATGCATGTTTAATACCCCCACTGTATTACCCTCTACCACCTCTGCCATCTTGCCTGAGAAGACTGTCCACTTGGCTTAATTAGTAGGCTATTAGTGGTTTTTTGGTACTGGGCAAGGTCTGACGCTCCAGTGGGAGTAGATTGATGGTCCATGTCACCATAAATGATCACCAAACCCAATCAGCTTAATGGCCTAATGGATTTGACGCTGAGCCACCATCAGCTCTCTGAAGTGTTGGATGGATACTCGATGCTCCGTTGAGTTGCCCGGCCCTGTCATCAATTAACTGTGATTTTGGAGATGACATGTTATACATGTTAGGGGCATCAAGGCCTACAAAAAGCCACGAAGAACGAGAAAGATGTCTTAAATAGGTAAGTTAATCGCAGGGGCTACAGAGTGTGGTCCGAGATGTTTTCAGTCCGTAAGTTCAGGGCAGGTAGAACGAAGTAACAAAAGTCCAAGAGGGAAAGGATAGGGACCAGTAAGCATCAAGAGGTTACTAGGATGAGAAGAATGCTTAGTCGTAGAGTAGAGGTTCTAGGTTGTCCACAGACAACGGTGGACGTATTTATGATTGATTATTAATTGATTTGTATGGGACCATCACACTCTGCAGCGCTCGCCGAGCCATTGCTGGAGTGGACTGATCATGTGCACGGAGATGTGGTCAGCTGAACACGTCTAGCTCGGGGTGGGGGGAAAGGGGCAATGGCGTATGGGGCAGAATCCCAAGGGGGACGCCACTAAAATGTAAATGCATTAAAATGCCTTTGGCGGCTGCAGTGCCCCTTTAATTGGTTCCTTTAGACCGCCTACTAATGTAATGAAGGAAGTTTTACAGAGTCAGATGTAGATAAGTGAAACGGTCTCCCAGCAGAGGTGGTAGAGGGTAATACAGTATAGACATACGGCTCCTGAATCTAAGATGGCACCAACGACTGATTGAGATTTGAGTCTTTAAAGCAGGAAAAAAAAAATGGGCAGACTAGATGGGGGCCGAATGGGGCCGGTCTGCCGCTAGATTCTATTCTCCGGTTCGTTGTTATATGTTTGTTATAAAGTTTTTTTTCTCTTCTGTAAACCCAAGAATACTTTGAATTGATTGATGTAGGAGGGGGAAAGGGGGGGATTTTTTTTTTAAATTGCGTGAAAATAAATAGGAGGGAAAAGGAAACAACGGAGGCCCCTGAGTGGTTGCAGACATCGCGGTCAGGGGGGATTCCCTCGGAGAGAGCGTCGGCTTTTAATCGCCGCATGATGTTGATTAGTGCAAATAATCACGCTTTGAGTAATTATAATCAAACACAGAAAGGACTTCAAAGGCTTCGTTAATAAAGCCCCCTAAAGAGCCCTTCTAAAATACCACAATACGCAAATAAATTCACTTGATTGGTGTATGGCTTTCCACGTTTGTTATTTTAACCCACTGTGATTTTATATCGGCGCTGAAAGGGTCAAGTATTTTTTCCCCCCCACTCACGGTCTTGTTGCGTTGACCACTTCGTCTCTGTCCCCGAGTCCCGGACCCTGTAAGTCCAGCGGCCGCCTGATGATGACGCGGCGGCCCAAGTCTTATGGAGCGGCAGAGTACGGGGCGCGGATGTGTTGGGTATGACCTGGATATGAAATGGTTTTCCTGGCTGCTTCCTGCAGAGGGCCCCGGTTGGAGTCCCAGCTTCAAAAGACAAATTGGTGTTAAAAGACCTTTCAGCACCACATGCCTATACAATCGAATTAACCCCTCTTATACTGAAATTGGCCGTACCATCTCTACCGGGTAGCAAGTCCATATATGCACTACACAAGTTGGCGTGACAGGGGTTATTACTGTATCTGTATACAGCGCTGGGGGGTTATATTACTGTATACAGCGCTGGGGGGTTATATTACTGTATACAGCGCTGGGGGGTTATATTACTGTATACAGCACTGGGGGTAATTATTGTATACAGTGCTGGGGGTTATATTACTGTATACAGCGCTGGGGGGGATATATTACTGTATACAGCGCTGGGGGGTTATATTACTGTATACAGCGCTGGGGGTTATATTACTGTATACAGCACTGGGGGGTTATTACTGTATACAGCGCTGGGGGGTTATATTACTGTATACAGCGCTGGGGGGTTATATTACTGTATACAGCGCTGGGGGGTTATATTACTGTATACAGTGCTGGGGGTTATATTACTGTATACAGCGCTGGGGGGTTATATTACTGTATACAGCACTGGGGGGTTATATTACTGTATACAGCGCTGGGGGGTTATATTACTGTATACAGCACTGGGGGGTTATATTACTGTATACAGTGCTGGGGGTTATATTACTGTATACAGCGCTGGGGGTTATATTACTGTATACTGCGCTGGGGGGTTATATTACTGTATACAGCACTGGGGGGTTATATTACTGTATACAGCGCTGGGGGTTATATTACTGTATACTGCGCTGGGGGGTTATATTACTGTATACAGCCCTGGGGGGGTTATATTACTGTATACAGCACTGGGGGGTTATATTACTGTATACAGCGCTGGGGGGTTATATTACTGTATACAGCGCTGGGGGGTTATATTACTGTATACAGCACTGGGGGGTTATATTACTGTATACAGCGCTGGGGGGTTATATTACTGTATACAGCGCTGGGGGGGTTATATTACTGTATACAGCGCTGGGGGGGGTTATATTACTGTATACAGCGCTGGGGGGGTTATATTACTGTATACAGCACTGGGGGGTTATATTACTGTATACAGCGCTGGGGGGTTATATTACTGTATACAGCGCTGGGGGGTTATATTACTGTATACAGCGCTGGGGGGTTATTACTAGATTTGGGCGCCGGCCAACCCTTCGTGTTCGTGGGGGAAAAAATCTTTGTATTCCGCGAATATTCGCTCGTTTCTGTGTTCGGTTCGGGCGAATATTTGCGTGCATTTTCTTCGTTTTTTGTAGAAGGGGTTAATACGGGGTTAACGCGGTACGGACTACACAGCAGCTTTGGTGCCAGGATTTTAAATGTCCGTACGAGTGACTCTATTGGTCGCCTGTAGGGGCCTCCTCTGTCATCGACCAATAAAGTACACTAGTACTTCATTGGTCGATGGCAGACGAGCCCCCTGCTGGCGACCAATAGAGTCACTCGTACGGACATTTAAAATCCTGGTGCTGCAACTTGGCCGGCAGAGACCACTGGTCTCCCCGCTCCAACAGTTTAAGGTCCGTACAAGCGACTTTATTGGTCGTTCATACAGACGTTTAACTCTTGGAGCGGGGAGACCAGTGGTCTCTCCCTGCCAGGTTGCGGCCCCAGGATTTTAAAAGTCTGTACGAGCGACTCTATTGGTCGCCAGCACGGCCCTTTAACTCCTGACGGGGAACTTGGCCTGTCTCTCCGCTCCATGTTGAACTCCTGACGGCGAACCTACAGATTTCCGCTTCCGTTATCTACTCGGCATCACAGGGGTTAACGGGAGCGGAAATCCATAGGTTCGCCTTCAGGAGTTAAAAAGGCCGTGCGAGTGAGCCTATTGGTCACCTGCAGGAGCCTCATCCTGGCATCAACCACAGTGTACAAGCAGCCATAAGGAAAGTCTCTTGGCAGGTAAGAGAAGCGAATCAGGCCGGACCGGACATCTGACGCCCCGTACAAACGCTCCGTATTCACTCCATCTGCCGCCCCGTACAAACGCTCCGTATTCACTCCATCTGCCGCCCCGTACAAACGCTCCGTATTCACTCCATCTGCCGCCCCGTACAAACGCTCCGTATTCACTCCATCTGCCGCCCCGTACAAACGCCCGATGGGCTGCCGGCTGACAGCGCCGCTCCGTATTCCCTCCATCTGACAGTCCAGCGGTAGATTGGGAGGCTCCCGGCTGCACACTGCATGACTGTAAACACATTACGTGCGGCCTGTAATATCCGGCTATCGGCCCCATTAGGTGTGATGAGTGACAGGTGTGAGGGGTGTGAGAGTTGGTGCTGTAGTGTGCTAGTGTGTGTTAGATACTGGGGAATAGGCAAGAGGCTGGGGGGGGGGGCTGTCAGCTCTCCCTCGCCCCCCTTCTCCTTGCAAATTACCCCAGAGTGTAATTCGTTACCCGGTAATTATCAAAGATATCAGCTATCCTTTCGACGCCTCTCTTCCATTCACAGACTATTAATCCCGCATTCTCCAAGCAATTACCCGTGGGTTATGAGACATGCCATATGTTAATAGTTCATGAGATATAACAGATGTTAAGAACGGTGATGGAGACAAATGGGGCTGTCACTTATAGTATACAGTATATGGATATTACAGTATATGGATATTACAGTATATAGATATTACAGTATATAGATATTATAGTATATGGATATTACAGTATATGGATTATACAGTATATGGATATTACAGTATATAGATATTACAGTATATGGATATTACAGTATATAGATATTATAGTATATGGATATTACAGTATATGGATTATACAGTATATAGATATTATAGTATATGGATATTACAGTATATAGATATTATAGTATATGGATATTATAGTATATGGATATTACAGTATATAGATATTATAGTATATGGATATTACAGTATATGGATATTACAGTATATGGATATTACAGTATATAGATATTACAGTATATGGATATTATAGTATATGGATATTACAGTATATAGATATTACAGTATATGGATATTACAGTATATGGATATTACCAGTATATAGATATTACAGTATATGGATATTACAGTATATAGATATTACAGTATATGGATATTACAGTATATAGATATTACAGTATATGGATATTACAGTATATGGATATTACAGTATATAGATATTACAGTATATGGATATTACAGTATATAGATATTACAGTATATGGATATTACAGTATATGGATATTACAGTATATGGATATTACAGTATATAGATATTACAGTATATGGATATTAACAGTATATAGATATTACAGTATATAGATATTACAGTATATGGATATTACAGTATATGGATATTACAGTATATGGATATTACATATATAAATATATATATAAATATAACCCCCCAGCGCTGTATACAGTAATATAACCCCCCAGTGCTGTATACAGTAATATAACCCCCAGCGCCGTATACAGTAATATAACCCCCAGCTCTGTATACAGTAATATAACCCCCAGCGCTGTATATAGTAATAACCCCCCAGCTCTGTATACAGTAATATAACCCCCAGCACTGTATACAGTAATATAACCCCCCAGCGCTGTATACAGTAATATAACCCCCAGTGCTGTATACAGTAATATAACCCCCAGCGCTGTATACAGTAATATAACCCCCAGCGCTGTATATAGTAATAACCCCCCAGCTCTGTATACAGTAATATAACCCCCAGCGCTGTGTACAGTAATATAACCCCCCAGCACTGTATACAGTAATATAACCCCCAGCGCTGTATACAGTAATATAACCCCCCAGTGCTGTATACAGTAATATAACCCCCCAGCGCTGAATACAGTAATATAACCCCCCAGCGCTGTATACAGGAATATAACCCCAGCGCTGTATACAGTAATATAACCCCCCAGCGCTGTATACAGTAATATAACCCCCAGCGCTGTATACAGTAATATAACCCCCCAGCGCTGTATACAGTAATATAACCCCCAGTGCTGTATACAGTAATATAACCCCCCAGCGCCGTATAAAGTAATATAACCCCCAGCGCTGTATACAGTAATAACCCCCCCAGTGCTGTATACAGTAATATAACCCCCAGCGCAGTATAAAGTAATATCACCCCCAGCACTGTATAAAGTAATATAACCTTTTTGTCCCAATAAACCCCCTTTATCTGCAGACCTGGAGGCCGCCGTTGCTGTCAGTCATGTGATATTTTGGGTGACTTTCCCGGCTCAAACACCGCACTGAGCAGATGCTATATAATGAAGTCCGTTCCCCCGTAGACTTTCATTAGCCCCGCTTGGGGGTATAACAAGGTGTCAGGGTGTTTGTCTAGTAGATTGGACTCAGATAACTTCCATAAAAGGTGATTTTAGATGTCGGGGGGGGGGGGGGGGGGGGGTGGAAATGAAGAACATTCTAACAAAGACATAAGCACAGACTGATTTGGAGAGAATTAGAGGAATCGGCGCTACGGAATCTGCTGGCGCTATATGAATAAATAAAGGGCCAAAGCAGATGTGGTTAGAGAGCCGTCGTTTGTTTGGGAGTTTTATTTTAATGAGAGGATGGTAGATAAGTGGAACGGCCTCCCAGCAGACACGATCTAAGACAAGAGCAAAAACTGATTAAGGTTTGAATCTTTACCGCAGGAAAAACAGGCTGGATTGGGTTTTTTTTAAAAAACTTTTTAACCTATTTCTTCAATAACTGAGTGAGGCATTTAAAGGCAGACAAATGCATACAAACTGCAAGGCAAACTGCAAGGAGGGATATAAGGCTGTGGGAGAAGGGACAGTTGGCAGGTATGCTTGGGTTCCAGGCTTCCTGTAATGCATCCCTTGCCGTGTTTCAGCACCATAGACAGCGGCTTAGGCCAAGCCCCGCCCCTCCCACGTCTCCGCCCCGCCTCCCTTCTAATTAAACGCAAGGCGTTCGGCTTTGTGACGTCACAAAGGCTGCTAAACCCAGCGTGCCATTGAGTCCCGGGCTCAGGTAATGATCTCATCATGCAATGCATCCCGAACAAGGACACTAACACGGGTGGGTCGAGGGCTCACATTCGTCAGGACCCCCACACGCAGGTTTTTACATAGCTGTTCGGCTAGGAGAGGGTTAATTCCGGGATCCCCTCCCCTAAGCTCCATCTTTGCTTCCCATGCAGGTTTTTTTTTTTTTTTTTTTTTTTGCTGTTATGGCACAGAAAGCCCTGATTAACCCTTACATTTCACGACAAATAAATCTGGAATTGAGTGGATTACAATATTTCGTATTTTTTTTACAGGCATCTTAAAAAGTAACCCCCCCCCCCCCCATATTCCCTGTTTAGACCACGGAATACTTGGTTGTTAAGTGATCTGGCGTGTGAGTGACATCATAAGCCAAAAGAATATACGGCTATTAGGTAATATATATTATTTATGAGAGCGGGTGGCAGTAATGCAATGTGCGTTGTGAGCGTATGCCCACCCTGACATTGCCATTTGGGTATAAGAACCCATTCGGCCCCCCGAGTCTGCGCGTTTCTCCTGCTGTGAAGACTCAGACCTTAATCAGTCGTTGGTCTCGTCTTAGATTCGGGAGCCGTATGCCGATCCCATGCATGTTAGCCTCTACCACTTCTGCCGGGGCACTGTTCCACCTATCTACCACCCTCTCAGTAAACGTAAGGATGTAATGCCTGTATGCTGGGGTTTTGGTTGCCGATTATCGCAGCCTCACCTGGAAGTCATTGAAGCTTTTTAATTCCACGGCTGACCTATTTAAGGTGTTCACCACAGCAGAGACCCCTGGAAAGCGTCAAATTACATTTCCTGAACGCGTATTAAAGCCCAGTAACCACATTTGTGAATATATAATATATATAATAATATATAACGGACAGATTTAACCCTCCAAGCGCTGTATACAGTAACATAACTCCCCCAGCCCTGTATTTAGTAATTTCAGTCGACAAAAACCTGATTTTTATCTCATTTTGTCCCAATAAACTCACCTGGAGGCCGCCGTTGCTGTCAGTCATGTGATATTTTGGACGACTTTCTCGGCTCCAGCACCACACTGAGCTGCTGCTTTATGGCGATGCTAATGAAGTCCGTTCCTCCATAGACTCTCATTAGTTAGAGTCTTTCTGGGTGGTTAACACCAAGTCGTTCTATGATAAGTATGATAAGAAGTCGGCGTATTGTCTAGTAGATTGGGGCTCCGATAACAGATCGAGAAACTCATACAATTTGCTAATATGCCAAAAAATGAGGCAAAAAAACACTATTTTTGTAAACTTATTGGTTATTCAATGCTAGTAATAAAAAGAAAAATAACCGGAGGTCCCCCGTAAGCACTGTTTTCGGAATTATCTGTTTGGTACAAGGATTTGCAATGATCTTGAATATATTTGTATGTTTTCGGGGTTTTTTTTGTGGCGCACAAATGATGTTTCCGGTTCTCATGTTTACAACCAAAATTAATGACTTTGCAATTTAAATTTGCTGATATTTTTCTGATTGTTCTTCCATTAAATCAATTAAATACATAATTGTTTTTACTTTTATGGCTGCTATTTGGGTTAAAAAAGCAGATAATCTAGAATTGACCTCTCCGCTAAAACATCATAATACTTTCCAATAATACTGAATTGTGCTGGACAGTCCTGATTTCGGGGGTTATGGGCCTGTTTCAGAGGTCCTCCGAGCTGTAAACTCATTGCAGCTCTCACGTGGCCACCTTGTGATGTTTTGCAGCCAAGGGCCCCGAGGTGGCTCTTCAGGGATGATGAGTGGGTGGCCCAGCGTCCAACCTTTGAATAAGTGGTGGCCCCATTTTTAGTGCTTTGTCTAGTAAGTAGGGGGTTAGAGCTTCTTTGAATGGTTAACCGCTGCCATCTAAATGTGATAAAGGGAGAATAAGTTAAGCGTTCCAACACCTGCCAGTTGGGCATCTCATTCCAAAACAATGCGCCCTTCTGGGAAGACTTTCCACCATAAAAGTTGGGCATTGAAGTTGGCCAGTTAGGCCTGGCTTGCAGCCAGCATTCCGGTCAATCCTAAGGACGTTCAGATGAGGTTGAGTTGAGGGCTCCCTGCTGGCCACTCAAGTTCACCCCCACTGATCTTACCTTCTGTATGGACCTTGCTTGCATGCGGTCATTGTCATGCTGAAAGAAGAAAAGGTTGCCACAAAGTTGAAATAATCAGTCATTGGATTCTGTACCATTAAGATGTCCCTCAGGGGCCTGGACCAAGCCATGAAATCAAGTCCCCAGACCGTTTTCTCCATGAGACTTTACAGTTGGCCTTGTTCTGGTATCAGACTCAACTTGAATATGTCTATTGGACTGTGGTTTGGCTCACTCTAGAAAACTCTTTTCCACTGCTCCAGCGTTCAGTGGTGGTGAGCGTTCATGCCACTTGTCTCAGGCCTTGTCTTTTTTGAGGCTGGTCGACCATGGAGTTCAACGCTTGGCACTTCTGTCCAGTGAGCTTGTGTGGCCTCCTACTTTGTGGTTGAACGTTTCAATTCACAATTACATTTACTGTGGTTGAGCAGGACAGCCCCACCAGACCACCAATGTGAGAAGCTTGTTTAAAGGGGGGGGCATCCTATCATTTATTATACATTGGCCATTCCATAGAACAATATCATTATAAAGCTGGTGGAACTGGCAGATTACTGCCAGCGACATAACAATCTATCAATCCAATAACAAAATGGGAATACACTTGGAAAGTAAGTAAAAGTCGTAAGAAGAGAAAAACAAAAGAAATAAAAAATAATCTGAAAATAAAACATAACCTAACCGCCACCAAAGACGGGGAAAAAAAAAAGGGGCGGTAGATGAGGCAACCGTCCTCATCAGCCCTCAATGGTGTGTCATAGGCAGTGGCGTCGCTACAGGGGGGCAATTGCCCCCCCTAGGATATACTCATTGCCCCCCCCGTTGCCCCCCCGCCGAATTTGGAGCCACCCAGGACAGTCCCCTTGACTGCTAACGACGGCATGGTGCTAGCAGTCCCAGTCAGGTGCTAACGACGGCACCATGCCGTCGCTAGCACTATTTTACCTTGATGGAGGTCTGTGGACCCCCCATCACCACCTACCCCGGCGATCTGCCCCTCACACTGAAGGGCATCACCGGGGCCACCCGATCCGGCCGGTGACGGCACGCGCAATGACGCGATGACATCACCGCACAACTTTATTAACAACTGACAATTGTCAGTTAAAGCAGTATGGGGGCATGCTGCTTAGATGCCTGTATTATCTTACCTTTCCAACGGTATATAGCTTGTAAAAAAAAGAATTTAAAAAAAATTACGTTAAGAAAAAAAAAATAAAAAAAAAAAATGATTTAGACATAAAGTAGTTAAACTTTAAAAAAAAAAAAAAAAAGTTTAAGTATTCTAGCTAAATGATCACTGTGGTAGCCAATGTTACCACAGCGATCATATAGCTATAAAAAGTCACATTCCCTTTTTAAAAATGGCCGATACTAATTTTTAATCCTATGATCCCTTTGATCATGGGGTTAAATTTAGCCAACGGTAGAGGGAGGCAATTTTTGAAATCCTGATGAACTGCAAATATTATTAAAATCAGCCATTTAGCCTGTGCGGTACATGAGTAACTTATTTTTTGGGGGGATTGTAAGGGGAAAGAATGGTGTGTGTGCTTCTGTGAGTGAATGTATAGAAAGTATGGTGTGTGCTTCTGCGAGTGAATGGAGATATGAAAGGCGTGTGAATGATCAGTAATTAGGGTTGAAGCCTTGACGTGGCATTACTGCTCATGTAGGAAGTTAAATTATGGCACAAAAAGTACACATATGCAAGAACTACACCCCTTGGCGCATCAAATGAGGGGCTGCATGTGTTTCTAGTACAAACCTGGAGTGCGCTCCATATCGGCAGCAGGGACTAATATTAATATATATTGGCAACTGGGGCTAATATTAATATATATGGGCAGCAGGGGCTAATATATATATCAGCAGCAGGATCTAATATTAGGCCCTGAAATCATTTAGTGGAAAAGTTAAGGTATTGTGTTGTTTAAAGGATTTCAGGGATTAGTTGTACTAAATTGTGGCTTCAGGCTTCCCATGTTGAATGATCAAGTATTGTATTGTCCAATAACAAAAGTATCATTCCATAGCACATTACTTTTGGCTATATATATTATATATATATAATATATATATATTTTTTTTTTATTTTTTTTTTCAGTGATGATTTAATGGTGGGAATTATTAATGCCCCCCCAGTTTGACTGTGGTATCTTGTGTGCCCCCCCCCCCCTATATACTGTTTCTAGAGTCGCCACTGGTCATAGGTTATAAATGTATGTAAGTAATGCTCTACGTCCATGTTCCTCCATCATCACCTGGCCATAATCAAACACCGGCCCCATCGCTAATGGCTTTTGGACACAATAGCTGAATCCCTACTAGTTAGAAGGGATGTCCACATACTTTTGGCCATATAGTGCTAGCTCAGTCTCGGGAACCACATCTATAAAGCGTTGGTGTCTCAACTATCACCAGAAATCTGGGCTTTAAGTCTGAACGAGGGCCCCACAGCGCCACTCCTTGCTGTTCCACCTTTCATGGTCTGAGTAGAGCAGAACACTAAGATAGACTTCATGGCCCAGCCCTCTTCTGGCCACAGACCCGCAGAGATGGAACCCTACCTCCTAAGGTCCTTACTAAGGACAAAGGGGTCCCGCAAGTTGTTCTTGCCCCAAACGGCAGTTCTGATACGTTGTCACTGAATGCATTATGGTATGAATGTATTAAGAACATGAGGAGTCATCTCTATTCTGGATCCACCATGATTCAGGTGGATTGACTCGTTGACACAATGGCCGTTTTCTACCAATGTGTCCGAAGCGACATTGACTTGGCTGCTAGGAACAATAAAACTCAAACTTTATTCCAATGAAAAATATTATTTTCATTAAGATTCAAAGAGGGAGCCGGGAAAATGAATTTGTCTCTTTACCGGCTCGCCCCCGCATCACAAATCTTTTAATGATGAAATTAATTTGGGAATGCGCCACACGGCATTGGATTTAACACAGACTGTCCTTGAAATGGCAAATTTTACGAGGAGAATCATTTACTTCCTAAATGATGTCATAACTAAAATAAATTCACATAATCTTGCCTTATCCATGACTTAGCACATCTTGGTAATGAAGCCCTTTTATTTCATTTTATTTTTTTTTGACTAATATGGCTCTTAGTTCCATATTTTTTAAAGTTATGACATTACTTACACCTTCCCGGAACGGCAAGGTCTTGCCAGCCGCACGCTTAATGAAAACAAAATGTGCAAATTGATATTTTGGCTGAGTTGTGCCGTGGACATAAATTTTAAAAGGAGCTATTTTAATTAAATCTCAGTAGATCATTTTAAAAAGCCACTTCACGTTTTCTGTATAATTTACTCATCTTGGTGATCTGAACATTTAGTATTTAAAAAAAACATATCCTACAGGTATTTTGGAATGAGCGGTTGGTTGTAGACAGCCTCGTATTTTGGCCTTGGTTGGATGGTGGCACCATCTCACTTGGCTGGTTGGGTTGGTAAGCCCACCATCACACCTTTTGGACTCTTCGGCCTGGACTCTTCGTTTTTTGTTTGAATCCTCACATTTAAAGTGCCCTAGTCTATGGCTTGTGGTGGTGGGGAATTTGTAAAACACCAGCCATGGGCTTGGGCTGTGATGACACTTTTTGCATTAGTCCATTTTGTCAGATGGCTCACTAAAACTGAAGCCAGGTTCCAGAAGTGGTTGAGGGGATGGTCTGTGCCTTTCAGCCACTATCCCCCTCTGAAAACTTTAGTGGGTCTTCTCTTCAGGGGAACCTAGAAGATCCTTAGGCTTTGGCCTGGGAGGGAAGGGGCCACATACCCCGGCCAAGGGCAGTGCAGCTCCAGAAGAGCAAAACCGAGGACCTGGTTTTCCACTACTTCACGGTCTTGGTTGGTGTAGACCGCGTTTCTAAGATAGTTTGCCCTACCAGACAGTTGGCTCCCTGGAGTACCCTTACTCATGGAGGTGCAGTGCCAGCCAGTATGAAGTCATGTCTCCATGCTCAGAACTTAAGGTTAAGGTTTTCAGGCCTAGGGCAGCATAAATATTAGGTGCACCTCATTCATGTATTTGCTCATAAAGTCAACCGAACTCAACTGCAACTCTGAACATGGTTGAAAACTAGTGATATTATTTATTATTGTTTTTGTTGTTTTTTATAGCGCCATCATATTCAGTAGCGCTACAATGTGTGAACAGGACAGGACAAGTAGTATATAACATAACAATTTGACTTCCAGAAACAACAGTTGAGGAGGACCCTAGTTATGTTTCATAGACTTTGGCCTTACTGGGTTTCCTAAATGATTCACTAAGTTGAATATTATCCTCTATATGACCCGTAGGTTGGACCGGAAGATTTGATTTAACCCCAGAGTAACCGGTATATAAGTTTTGTTTTTTTACGGTATATGTTTTTTATTTTGTTGTATGCTCACAGGTCGCAAAGAAGGTTCTCAATGAAAAGAAAATGAGTCGCCTCGGGTCACTCACATCCAAATTAAAACCCTATGGCGTTGGTCTTCTGGTGAAGCAGACAACTGCCCCGAGGACCGTACTCTCAAGATGTTGCGTTCATTCTTCGGGAGGCAAAGAGCCGTTCTTAAGTGGCACCAATTCCAGTTACGTGGAAGAAATGTATTACGCATGGTTGGAGAATCCGAAAAGTGTCCACAAGGTAAATACACTCCAAAGTGTTTTGTGTGTCAGATACAAGCAAGAAGCTTCTTAAAGGTCCTGTTCCACTTAGGCAACACATATGTAGCAGGCAGTGATCGCTTGTTGCCGTATAAACGGAAAAAAGCTCCTTTAAAAGGTATTGACCCTTCAAATGTAGAATCACGAATCTGCTAAGGGTTAATTTGCTGAGCATACCAGGGAGTGCAGTTAGTGCTTTATCTGAATGGGGTAGAACTTTAACATGTCTCTAGTGGACAGCTGAATAATCCATCAAACTGGGGCAATTCAATTCAAGCATCTATCCATATTCCTACAGTGTCTGGCTCGCCAATTTATGTGACATTATTAGTCTTTTTTTATTTTATTTTTTTATATCATTATTATTATTTATTGTTTTATGTAGCGCCATCAAATTACAGGTTCTGTTAATTGTGTAGTACAAGATAAAAAATGTATCCCAATGTATAGATCAAAATGTATCCCAATGTATAGATCAAAATGTATCCCAATGTATAGATCAAAATGTATCCCAACCATTTTTAGAATGCATTTCAACAACATTCTATGTTCACTATTAGTGTATGTGTATCATTAGTGGTTAACCTTAGGTTAAGTTTTAGAATGTGACAGCAAATAAGAGCAATCAGTCGTTGGTCTCGTCTTAGATTCAGGAGCCGTATGCCTGTCCCATGCGTGTTAAAATTCCCTCACTGTATTACCCTCTACCACCTCTGCTGGGAGTCTGTTCCACTTATCTCTTTGTAAAGTAAAACTTCCTTTAAGCAGATATCTGGACCTTTTTTTTTTTTTAGTTTGTTTATTGTGAAGAACAATTTTTCATAAAAGGCAATATTTTATGCTAGATTTTCTCTGATACTCGAACTAATGAAGCACTCTGATGGGAACTCAGGACTCTCTTTTACTTGGGTGCTTTATTGAGAGGACTCCTTTTATTCTCCTGTTGCATTGTTCCACTGGGGTTTGCTATCTCTGTCCTGAAAGTCTCTGTATTGTAAAGTGTTTATGCCTCATAGCAAAATTTTCCATTTGTAATGACTGCAGTGTATTTTTTCTTTAAAAAAAAAAAATCTATTATCGTTTTTTTAACTTTTTTTTTCTAACAAAAATCCAAATACCATTTATTTATTTATTTATTTTAAAAATATACAATTTTGAGATTAGGAGAAAAGTGCTTTGGAGAATTGGATATAAAACAGGAAAAAAAATCTTTACATTTATGCTGATTTAATCGATAGCAAATTTATAGTATAAAATGTTTTAAAACTGTAGGACTCTGCGATTTAGGATTTCATCATGTGATCAAATATTTTTTCTATTAAGGAATTTTGTTTGCATATAAGGCTACATTTTTATTGATATCATAAGTGGAGGACACTTAGTTTAGGAATGAGAGCAGAAGCCGAGCCAACTCAGGCTCCTTCTGTGTGACGCCACCGGTTGACTCTTCCACCTTTAGTTTGTCTATCCTTTTTGGGTATATTCACTAAAGAGAGAGTTTTTGTTTTTACTAACTTCATTATTAATGGCCAACACTGGCAATTTTCTTCAGCAAGAAGGGCTGAGATGGCCCTGTATAATGGGTAGCTCAATGGGTGAGGAGTCTTTGAAAGATCCTGATGATTTGACTATATACAGGACCAGCCAAGCTTTTCCTTCAGCGGACTATGGTTGGACCCTCATCATAAGTGGAGAGTTCAAGAAACTCAAACACAACTCTCCCTTTAGTGAAAAGACCCCTTTCTGTAGATCAATGGTAAAGAATAGGCAATGTTTTGATGATTGGTCTACAGCTTCCATATCCTTAGTCAGACATTTCCCAAATAATTACTTGTAAGGCTCATGGTAGCAGTAGATCAGACTGAACTTTACCCATGGTATACCCCCTTTGTTGTATGTGTGCGTTCGGCTGTAGTGTGAAAACAGTTTCCAAAACCAAGACTTTGTTTTCCTACTTGTTCTTTTTGTTTACACCATTAAGTTTGATGCCTGTTGAGGAGGACACATGAGTCTTTCAATACAAGGCAAGACAACGGTGTTCTTCGGTAACCCTTTCCACAGTGTCTTGTTGTCCGCCTGGCTTATCCTGCTGAATATCAGCACTATTCATTTCTATCATCAAGAAAGACCACAGTCATGCTAATACTTAGAAAGCCCCTTTAAATCCTGGGATATATAACCTTCACCCGTCTGGCTGCTTCAGAGAAGCATCTGAAATACAAGGCTCTATGACTCTAACTACACTATGCTAGTGACTATTTGTGTGCATGTAAGGAAGGGTGGTCCCTGTCACCTTGATGTTATCCTTCAACACACAACACCTTTATAGCCACCGTGCCCAAACAGTCCCAGCCAATCATCTTCTGAGTTTTTGTCACTCACTTACCTTATCTTGTAGCTGCACCAGCTGCCTGTAGAGACCGCTCTTGTCCAAGAAGTTAGATTGCCCCCACAGTGAAGTTGATGGTCCACAGGGCAAATTCAGGGTGGGTCTCTGGAATGTTGATGTTGTCTCCTGCAGTCCTTTTGTTGTAGGAGATTGTAGATTGTATCTCCTGTTTATTGTTCCCACCTGGTAGAGAGATATCCCTTTTGATGTATTGGGAGTTCCTGGACATTTGGGTTTTGCCCCTAGTGTAATTCCTTGAAACTGGTTTACGCAAGAGAAATCCCACTGTGTTGGGAGCCAGCTGTGGTCCTTGGAGACTAATAATTGACTTATATTTATTACAATACTGTATAGCATAAAGTAGACTATATCCGCTTAGACCATTCAACATTTCCATTGCAAGTCTCTTGAAATAATTGGCCTACTTCGCTAAGATCAAGTGAGTACCTGCGAGAGGGGGGAAGCTTGGTCCTCTGGTAATCAGAAGCCCAAGGTCTGAGATGCGCGGATTTTGATTATGTCAATGTCACAGGGGAGCTGGATTCCTAGAAGATTGTGTTGGGAGAGTCTGTGATGCCTTATGGCTCTGGTCTCTCCTTTAAGATGTCAGTGGTTCTCCCCGTAGTACTTTGAGAAGGACCAAGAAGATCCAGCCCTTGTTTAGGCTTGGGCTTAGAAGGGATGGAGAGGGGAGACATATCTGTTTGGTGATAACCAATTCAGGGGCTTTCAAGGTCTGGGTTCCCATTGTGGCTCTTCGTCAAGCTTTTGGATAATCTCCTCACTTCTTCACAATGAAGCACCCGCACCTTGATGGGATCTAAGATCCAGCAGTATGAAGGGTTAACACGATGGTTTGTAACCAATTGTCATCTGATTCATTGCTTAGTTTATGGAGTCTCTCATGGTGCAGTCAATAAAATCCTTGAACTGAGGATAGATGATGCAGGATTGACAGCCTTAATGGCAAGAGGTCTAAGGGTTATGTTTCCAGCAGATAGGACTATGTCAAATGCACGAAACCCTGTTAATCATCTTTAGTAAATAAGGGCTCCCTTGGTGCAATATGTTGTTGCGTAACTACGTATTCAGGGATAGGAAATGCCTCGATGAATAAGAAGCTATGGATTATACCATAACTTTATCGCAGGTCCTGCAGACGGTTTATTTGTTTTTTTTTCAGCAAGGCTATTGAGAAGAACTTTGAACTTTTTATAGTAGTAACAATTTCAAATTTGTTTTATAAGCTCTTTTATGCGACCAAAAAAGTCTAGTTTTTCAGTTCTCCGTGTGTTGTTAAAACATCTATCCTTGGTTGGTCTTTGGCCTAGTGAAACATGTCAGCCAAATGTCGTTCTTTAAGAGGAACAGCCTCTCCCTGTGTCCCTCTCTCCTCTCCTGATACCCCTTTTTGGGTTTATAAATTAGTGTGTGTGTGTGCGCAAAAACAATTGCTTTTCCTTTTATTTTAATTTTTTGTAAAGGGCTTACTAAATTACATATATAACTCTTGGTAGGTCACAAAGTCACACATGCCATGGCAGCGCCATTAGCTGTCTGAATGAAGTAAATTATTATGGAGGACGTGTCAACTGGGCACAGTCCTTCATAGTGTTAATGGACTGGTTGTTGAGATCGTATCCTTTTAAGCGGGGCATTGAGCAGTGCCAGCTAACGGGGAGAATGGCTTCCAGTTATACAGAATAGGGGATGTCTCTGGAATTTCTAGAAGAAGAGGGCCTTTGGCATCCAACACTACACGCTTGGTCATTGGTCACCATCAAGATACTTCATAGAACATTTGTAACAGATAAGATTCTAATCTAATGTTTTACTCCAAGAAGAGTTTTTGGTTGGCCAAGCCCATTGGAGTTTGTCCCATCATGATACATAGTGGAGACTCTGCAGACCACCACTGTGAATGGAAAAAACCCTTTGTCCAGCCTCTCCTGCATCACAGCTAGGATGACTTTATCAACATTCTACCCTAGTTTCTATAAATGGGTTTTCTGAACCTTTTAATTGTTCAATGTAGTGTTGACTGAAACGAAGTACTACAAGAGTATGATTATTCGTTCATGTTTTGCAGTCATGGGATGCATTTTTTCTGAATGCCGAGGCTGAGATGCCGCTTGGTGGCACGAATCACGTCGCTTCCTTGGTTGACAAAGAAAATAAAGCCTCGTGGACGCTTGGTCAGGGTCTTTCCATGGCACCAGCCAAAGCGGAGAAGCTGGTGGAGGACCATTTGGCTGTCCAGTCGTTGATCAGAGCCTATCAGGTATGATTTATCATGGGTAAAAAAAAACAAGAAAAACATTGTTGGAGTTTGCAGAATGTCCTCTCATTGACCTCTCTAATTCTTACATTAACCACAATAGTGTGGTGAAAGGAGCCATAATACCTAAACACAGCATTGGAAACATCATTTATAGTACTGTTTAATGTCCAAATGTCCCTTATGGACGTACAGACATGTCCACAAAATAGGTGCCGGGATGCCTTTTAGGATGTACCTGTACCTCCTGACTTCTTTTGCATTGACAACCTAGACTCTCTCCTGTCCGCAGAAGCTATCCTGCTGATTGATTATGTGTAACAGCACTTGACGTGTAAAGAATGCCATAAGGGGTCTGGTAGGAAAGTTCACTGAAGGGCAGGCGAGAGGCAGCAGGGTCTGTCTAGACCCTGATGGATCGGATTGCTGCCCCTGCTGGCTGATCATACACATTGCGATCAGCGATGCAGGGCTATGGAACTCTGCATGCTGATTAGGTAGAGAAGCACATTTTCTAAGTAAGTAGAAAATAGTATTAAGTGTTGAATAGGATATCTGATCTGGACATCTCCACATCTAGGGTTCTTCATCCATCAGTTGGCGAAGATAATCAATGTCATTATCTATAGCAAATTCTATTTTTAGTTTTCTGTCTTTATTATCTGATGATGTCATGTATAATTGATTACAGATCACATTATGTACTCCACAGACCTCAACAAAAGTGTTTCCACTTCCAGACGGTTATTTTTTTTTTCCCTTGCTCGGTTGGATTTTTTTTTTTTTTCTTCAAAAAAGGGTTAATGGCAAAAACCAGCCGGCAGGCTCACTCACTGCTTATCCCCAAACCTGTTCACCCCACGACCCCCAGACTTTATTTGCTGCCACCACCAAGTTCTATTTCTAGTTTTAAAAAATGCCTAATGAGGCTTTGGTAACCCCTTGAACTGCACAATTATTTTTTGATATAAAGGAATTCTACGTTTTTAATCGCAGGTTCCTGTTCTTATAGACCCCTTATAGAGGGGAGTCTGTGGCCCAGGCGCTTAATGACCTGGGTCGTAAAACCTGGCAGCAAACTCCTGCCTGATATTTTAATGTCTCATATTTTGCTGTTATGGCACCATGTACGTTAATTGTGCCCACCATGTGATTAGACGCATACAGGTACCATTTTGCACCCCCCCCCCCACCCCCACCCGTGCTCTCGGACAGCAGGTAGTGAGTAGGACTCATTGGAGGAAGTTTTAGGAGAGGTCTGTGCCGGTGGTTGCACAAACTGACTGTGGGAGCTGTTGAGTTGTCCCAAGGGAGAGCTGCCATTGGACCCCAAAGGTAAACCTAGACCCATAACAGGTGCCCCCTTTTGCCCTTCGTCCTGGATAAACTTTAGGTATAACGTACGTTTAGAGAATGGAGAGATGAGCTTCGGGTGTTTTGCTTACTTACAGATCAGGGGCCATGATGCTGCAAGTCTCGACCCTCTAGGCATTAATGAAGTCTTCTCTGATGGTTCCTTGGATGAAAACGCTATTGGGCATGCAAATATTGGTGAGCGTTATTGTGTTCTGTTCCGTGATTGATTTTTCTTGTATATTTTTTTGTTTCCTTTGGTTAATCCTCAAACTGGGCAGATCCGTGGCCATCATGTGGCTCAGCTGGACCCTCTGGGAATCCTGGATGCAGACTTGGACTCGTTCGTTCCGTCTGATCTAATAACAACACTTGATAAACTGGGTGAGAACTCAAGGCCGTAGTGAATTGCCTGAAGGTGGCGGCAGGTCGTTTTTGGTTGCTGCCTTTGTCTGCTTGGTATTTTAGCTGCCATTTGCCCCCCCCCCCCCGCTTTGCATATATGTGCCTCCTGTTTAGCATGGACCTTCTTACCTTAGTAAGATAAGGTCTACAGTATTGTCGGTGTCGTCCTGCTTGTATCTGGCACTGCTGTCGTGTCGCTTGTCTTTAGCTGTTCCTTTGGGCTCTAAGATACAACCTTTACCACGGCTGCTGTAGATAAAGCAGAATTTGACGAGAAAAACCTTAATCAGTCCTTGGTCTCGACATAGATTCATAATAGACGTATACCCGAATTCCCTCGTGTATTAACCGCTACCATCGTATTGAGATGCTAAATACACCATATGTCCAAAAGTATGTAGACACCTGACCATCACACCTATCTGAGCTTAGGGGTGAGCCTAGAGTGAAACTAATGAAAATGAAATGCAAAACTAACGAAAATGAAATAGATTCATCACCGCTTGTAGCCGCCATTATGGCGGCATTTTGGTGCTCGTTGATGAGGTAAAGTGGGAGGGTTCATATCACTGACTGATAGGTAAAAGTAGAAAAAAAATGGGGGTTGTCTCATTGTTGAGGCCCAATAACCTCTGGGAGTTTTTGCTTACTCTTTCACTCTGGCCAATCAGGATTTACAAGCGGCCGGGCATTAGATATATAAGTGCACTGGCGCCATTTTGACTTGTCGGTAGTAGCAGTTACAGACTGATGGGAGTTGGAGTGTGAGACAGTGACAGCTTAGCAGGGGCTGAGATTGATGCTCGTTACTCACGTACAATACTGCAAGTTAATGAATAGTTTATTTTGGTGCAGAAAATGTACTATTGTGTGGTGGATTGGAGAAGCTGTAGTGACTACTGTAGAGTAGAAATAAGTTGCCCATTTACGCTACCAGCCAAACCTGTAATTTGTGGACAGGTCAATTTTTTTGGTATCTTTCTATCATATCATCTATTATTCTTCATTAATAAATATTGGTGACAAAACCAGGCATTAAAAAATGTAATATTGCTCCACGGGGCTGCATGTGCCGGTGTCTGCCTGCCCAGGCCCAGGGCTCTACTACTCCTGCTGCTGCATTTAGGAACTTGATAGCCAACTTGTGACACTAGATTCGCAAGGAGCCTTAATGTATGGTGCCTTCAGCAGCACGGACCACCATTACATTGTCACCTATCTGGGATGGTCAGGGGTGATCAGAGGATCTCCCCACCCAGACCATGCACCCCGCTGCCTGCAAAAGTGGGGCAGCTACCCATGACAGTGGGACAGTGCCTGAAAATCATGACTGTCCCACAGAATCTGTGACTGTTGGGAGGTAATGGGGTCAGGCCACCACCCACCATAGCCGAAGAACCACCTTGCAGCACTCAGCTGCTCAGCGTCACAAGGAGGCCACGTTGGAGCAACATAGACCTCCATCGATTTTACAGCTTTCTAGGCCCATGAGTCTGGGATCTCTTCAGCTAGCGCATGCGAATCCTCTCCGTGGGGGTCACTGGTTCTTTGGTTCTGCTGGTCATTGGGTTGTGAGACAGCCGCCCTATTCCCCTCTCACCCTCCTACAGATTTAAGCTATGGTTAATCCTCAAACTGGGCAGTTCCATGGCCATCATGTGGCTCATCATGTTGGGTAGTTAAATCACTCCACTCACCCTGTGTCTGGAGAAGCTGCCCCTTTCGCCCCATTACTGCCCTTCCCGACTATGCCTACACTTGCCCATCGTTTGCTGGTTAGTTGTTTTTTTTTTTTGCTTAATTCTTCTCTCTTGTTGTCCTCGTCCCCTCCTAACAAAACTCTGCCCTCTTGTATTTGTCTTCGTGGCGCGTCTCTGGGTGCCGAACTTTAATTTTTGTATTTATTTTTTTTTGTTATGGAATTTGAACTTTCGGTGCTTTTTATTTTTTTTTTTTTATTTTTTTTTTAAACATAAATACCGGTGTGGTTTGTACATGCGTCCCTTTCTTGACGTGTCTGGCATAAAGGATGCTTTTTTGATGCCGGTTTCTGCTTTAGCGGCGCGGGCTGTCTCTCCAAATGCGAGATGTTTTCCGAATCCTTTCTTTTATTATCTCTCAGGGCTAAGAACTGTCTCTCGCTGAGAAGCCTCCTTGAGTGATTGATGGTTGTGTTTTTGAGTGTAAGGTATTGCATCTGTCATGAAGAGGTGGATGATCTGCGCTGGCTGAATAGTATCTCGCATATTAAAGCCACGGATTAATGAGCTCCAGCTGCTTGCAACGCTTTGAAAAGCTTTGTTGTTTTTCATTTTACCAACTTGATCTTTTTTTTGGAGCTTAAGCAGGCGATATATGATTTAATTCTTGACTGCGTAGATTGATAAGCGATCCTAGAGATATAGAACATGACATTCCTATCGTTCATTATAAGCAAGGAGAAGACAAATAAAATCAATGTTTCATGGTTTTTTTCAAGTTTGTTGAAGTAGCCACGTGACCCGTTCTTCTGAGTTTGCCGACGGAGCGGAATCTAGAACGGTAATGTTTTGGATCGCTGGTCCGGCGCTGTCCTCTTTGATACATAAAGTCCCAAGCATCCATTAAATGTTAATGAAAATGTACACTGCAGCTGACGTTCGGGTTTGCATCAGATCTTCAGGGTCAACGCCGTAGACGTTTTATTCCCCCCCCCAAAAAAACCCCCCAAAAAAACAGTCGACCTTCCTAAGCCTACAAGAATAGTCTTTAACCTTTTATAAAATATCATTTTTTTTTTGTTTTTTTTATAGAATTTGTGTAGTGTCGTGTCGTCTTGTTGCCTTCATTCTTTTAAATACTGGAACCGTGATCTAGCTGTCCGGTTATCGATCGTGATATGCTTTGTTTTAAGAGGACGGTAATTCATAGGGTATTTAAACTGTCAAATACAGTCAGTTTCCATTAGGATCTGACCTTTGGTGTGCTTTTCGGTAATTTTGCTATTCTTTTTACTCTGAAAGACACAAGGATACATCTTGAGTGTTATAAATCCAAACTCCTAGACTCCTCGCGTCATTGGGCTCCAAAGAACATTAATACTCGAAGCATGGACGTGAAGACTTATTTCTGTCATCGGCGTTCCGACATAATTCATCCAGGGAGGGGGGGAACAAATCCAGCCACGTGACCCCGTAATAAACCAGTGGAACCCATCTGTCAGACCGTGTGCACAATGTACGCTGCCCGAAACATCTAGAACATCTGGTGGCTAAAGGTTCAGATATTGGCCCAAAATTTTGAAATCACAGCAGCCTAGGAAGCTATTGCCCTCCTGACCCCTTTTGCCAGCTTTAGCCTTTCTATTATGTTTAACCTCTTGCTGATGATTTAGGATTTCTTTTATTTTACTTTTTTCTTTTAAAATTCCAATTTTTTTTTTTAGTTTTCTCTGCATATTTTAAGTGACTCTTTTGTTGGCCTGCTGCGTTGTCACCCTCTGCCTGTAAAGTTGATTCCCTAGCTTTGCTTGACAGTATATTATCTTTTTTTTCTTTTTTTTTTTTCTTTTGTTTGTTCTATAATTTTGTCCCCCAACAGGGTTTTACGGTTTGCACGAAGCTGATCTGGATAAGGTTTTCCGTTTGCCAACCACCACTTACGTTGGAGGTAATGAATCGGCCCTCTCGCTCCGAGAGATCATCAGGAGGCTGGAGGTACGGCTCTCCGTTTATGTTACTTCATGGATCGCTTTCTTGGTAGGAGCGACATGACCATATAATTATGTATTTTTTTTTTATTATTAAGGATTCATATTGTCAGCACATTGGGCTGGAATTCATGTTCATCAATGACGTCGAGCAGTGCCAGTGGATCAGACAAAAATTTGAGACTCCGGGTATTATGAAGTTCACAAACGAAGAGAAACGCACTCTCCTGGCGAGGCTAGTACGTTCCACCAGGTATCTCTTCGTAATAGCCACGTGTTTTATTGCCTATATTCAAATATTCTGGCTTGGTCTTGACCGTTCGATGGTTGATAACCCAGATACGAGGCAGCCTGGACCTGTTGTGTTGATGTGGAGAAGACGTCTACGAAGTGTTTTTATTTGCCCTTGTTTAGGTTTGAGGACTTCCTTGCACGCAAATGGTCTTCGGAGAAAAGATTTGGGTTGGAAGGCTGCGAGGTGATGATCCCAGCTTTAAAAGCAATTATCGACAAATCCAGTGAGATGGGAGTGGAGTATGTGATAATGGGCATGCCGCATAGGTAAGGCTTATTGTATTGTTTCCTCTTAGAGCATAGTACGGATACAGTAGAAGCCTTATTTCACTAGATAGTAAGGTAACGACTTAAAATATTATTACATAAAGTTAACTTGCGTCCAAAATAACATTCTTGACTTTATTCAGAAAAATACTGTTGTACAGAAAATAGACGATTGTTGTACGGATCATTGAAAGGGAAGCTGAAGTTACATGGAAGAAACCTAAGCCTACTATCTTTTTTCTTTCTTATGCTAAATGGCTGATAAGAATTCCCTGGGTAGGCTCCCCAGAGTTCCTCTGGGGTGTGGCTCCATGTTTGGGCAGGGCAAATGGGTAATATGGGTGGGGCTAACACTTGACAGGCTTTAGTGGGAGGTAAAGGGGTGGGGAACAACCAGAACACGGGTAGTGGGTGGGTGTGTCTTGCCCGGAGAAACTGACTCGGAGACCCGGGGAAGCAGATACTCACCCGGAGACTCCAGGTCCAACCTGGAGAGTTCCCAAGCATGGCAATAGGTAAAATTGATTTATAATATTTATTTACTATGCGCCTACATTAAAAATATATTGCCTTATAGTTGTTTGATTGAAGAAATGTTGGAGCAGGAAACTATTCTTTAATTTTCTTACAACGAGCAGTAACATTCTCTGTGAGGCTCTCATTTGATATATAAAATAGATAAATAAGTATACTTTAAGGCAAAGTAGGTTTTTTATTTTTTAAGTTTTGGGTATTCTCCCTAAAAGAAAGATAATAGACTCTTCAAAATTTCACTCAAAAGTAGTGCCACGTGTGTCATTTTCTTTGCTTGTCAGGGGCCGGCTTAACGTGTTGGCCAACGTCATTCGTAAAGATTTAGAGCAGATCTTCTGCCAATTTGACTCCAAGCTGGAAGCTTCAGATGAGGTAATTTTTTTGTTTTTGATATTTAACAACAAAAACAGTTTACTTAATCAGTTCAACGATGTTATAAATTGGACCATATATATTTTGGAAATGCTACATGTGTTTTTGCCTTCCTTGGACCTCTGATTTTAGTTTTTGGAATGGAATAAACTCTTTGATGGGACCTCTTTCGGGGACCGTTGCTTTACAAATCCTTAATGGTATTGGTTCTTCTTCTACTCCAGGGCTCGGGGGATGTTAAGTATCATCTGGGAATGTACCACGAGAGGATTAATCGCGTCACAAACAAGAAGATTACTTTGTCGTTGGTTGCCAATCCTTCCCACTTGGAGGCTGTGGATCCAGTGGTTCAAGGAAAAACGAAAGCAGAACAGTTTTATCGAGGGGATGTTGAAGGAAAAAAGGTTGTCACATTGATTAAAATCCCAGGGGGCGTAGAGGGAATCACTAAGGTGATGCACAATAACACAATTTGTATGTGCTGTAGGTGATGTCCATTTTACTTCATGGAGATGCGGCATTTGCTGGACAAGGTGTCGTCTACGAAACGTTCCACCTCAGTGACCTCCCTTCCTACACTACGAACGGTACCATCCATGTTGTTGTGAATAACCAGGTAAACAAATATAAAATGGACCTAATCATTGCCTCTACTACCAAGCTAACCAGAAGAAGTGGTTCAACCTTAAGCCAGCATCCATGATACTTCTACATTTTTTCATGACCAAAGACGAAGCCCCGAGTGGTCTTCTTGAGGCGTAACATCAAGATCTGAGGATGCTCATTACATTTGATTGTGAACATGTAACTACGTGGTGATGTGAGGATTATTTGAGGTGTAGATCAGAGGAGCAATTATAAGCATCATGTGTAGATTAACAAGAAATTTTTATTTTTTCGGTAAAATAAGTAACATCTTGTATATCTAATACCAATACACTTCTTGTTATTACAAAACACGCATAGTACATTTAGGGTTACATGCAAACTTTTACGCACAGTGTCGTCTCAGTAAGCCCCAAACATGTCAGAACCTAACCAAAAGGTCTGGGATAAAAGTGACATTGTCCTCAACGTTCTAAACCAAACCTTGTGGTATTTGTAATGCGAGGTTTGTCACCCTCCAGATCGGCTTCACTACAGACCCTCGAATGGCACGCTCTTCCCCATACCCTACAGATGTGGCACGGGTGGTTAACGCGCCCATATTTCATGTCAATGCAGATGATCCCGAAGCAGTTATGTATGTGTGCAACGTGGCTGCGGAGTGGAGAAACACCTTTCACAAGGACGTGGTGGTGGATTTGGTAAGTGCATGCTTGTGCCGTATGGATATTTATGCCCGTATTATGCGCGTATGTGACTTCCTTTGGACCCTGCTGTGTTGTTAATATCAGATTTTATCTAACTTATCCCTCTCTTACCTCTCTCACACACATACACAATGCCAGATTGAGACGGGTTAATCATTATATCTTTGCGTCTCATATTAGACAGAGGGGAAACTGAAAGAACGTCCCGATAATGAAGCAAAGGCATTTTTAAATTTCCCATTTTAGTTACTAATACTGTATAAAACATCAGTAGTGTGGATAGAGGTCACCCTCGCATGTGCCTGTTCCTCTGCAGGTCTCTTACCGTCGCAGCGGACACAATGAAATGGATGAACCCATGTTCACGCAGCCTCTCATGTACAAACAGATACATAAGCAGGTCCCGGTGTTGAAGAAATATGCCGACAAGATGATTGCAGAGGGCATAGTTTCCTTACAAGAGTTTGAGGTACTTGTGACTTCAAATATTGCAAATACCAATTTAGTACAATAGTCTCATCAGGAGACACATTTAGTTAGAGGCTAGAAAAAAAAAACCCTAACCCTGTGTACATGAGAGCAGAAATGTCCTCTATGTTTTATTGAAAAACAAGCTCTATTTTCTGAAGAAGATATATAGGGAATGGGACCTTATGGTGAAGGACCATGTGGTGCTTTGGTGGCCCCTTTGAACTATCATGATCATATTTTTTTGTGAACCTTTAATTATGTTCTTGATTGATTTTTTTTTAATTATTATTTTAAAGTGGTGGAATTCTGCTGAATTCTCAAAAAATCTGTAAATTGATTGCACCAATATAGACCTGTGAATGTTGCCCCCCCCAACTCATTGGTCTAGTAAGGTGAGCAAATCAGGATGATTTTATTCCTGTGTAATGTTTTATCTCTCAGGAAGAGATAGCGAAGTATGACAAGATCTGCGAAGAATCCTATACTCAATCCAAAGATAAAAAAATTCTCAATATCAAGCACTGGTTGGATTCTCCATGGCCAGGTGAGAGAGAAGAGATATGCGTTGATTAGGGTAGGGTAGGTGGTTGAAATTCTTATACCCTCCTGTTTTTTTCCCCCCCGTTTCCAGGATTTTTCACTTTGGATGGGGAACCGAAAAGTATGACCTGTCCCCCGACTGGGATACCTGAAGATATGCTTTTGCATATTGGCACTGTGGCCAGCTCTGTGCCTGTAGATGACTTTAAAATTCATGGGGGTGAGTGACGTCCCTGCAACTTTTAGTCTACTAGAATATAATTTTTGGTTAGGCTATTAATCACGCAAAAAAAAATTAAACTGTTATATGGTGGCATTTCTTTCTTTTTTTTTTTTCTTTTTTTTCATTTTAGCCCCTGACGACAAACGTAGGGCTAGTATCTACTTACATCTCATCCCTGGCCAGTCCAACCCTACCTGGCCCTATGTGAAAAAGTAATTGTCCCTCTTAGTCCCTAAATCAACCAAATTAACCAAATGTAATTGAGAGTTGGGTTCAATTTCACTAGATGCGCCCAAGCATAATTACTGCCAGCCCTGTTAAAATCTATTAAATAGAACCTGCAAAGGGAAGTTGAATAAAAGATGTCAAAAAAGCAGCATATGAAGAGTTACAAAGCCATTTCTAAGGCTCTGGGACTTCAGTGAACCACAGCAAGAGCGTGGTGAACCTTCCCAGGAGTTACCGACCCGCCAACGTTCCTCCAAGAGCCCACTGATGACTCTTCTAGGAGACCACAAAACAACCCAGACTAACATGTAAACAGCTGGTGTCACGGAGCTGGCTAGTCCGACCGACTACCTCCGCTGTCTTGTGCTCCCTTAGCCTGGGACACCACACTTTCCCCGGTTCCCCAGTCACTCGCCGAGACTCAGTGTAGGTAAAACCAAACGAAGACTGATTTATTTCTCACACACAGGACTGGATATATCCAGCAAAACACACATTAACATAAAACAAGATATTGGGACACAAACCGCCCCCTTAATCTGCCTCCCAGAGACAACAGGGGCAGTAACGAGATTAACAATACAACAGGGGGGGGGGAGACTGATTTATACAACATTAAACTGAAAGAATGGCGGCCTCTCCCTGGTGGCAGATCCTGGCTGTCTGCTGGAGACAATCCCCTCAGCCAGTGATGAGATGATACTGCTGGGGGTAGCCACAGAAGCCTTTACAAACCCAGGGCCCATCGTCAATAGGGAGGAGGCTGGCAGTCAGGCTTCTCCAGTGGTCCCAGTGATGGAGGCTTCCGTCATAGCTGGAAGCCTCAGTTGCGTCCGTTAAGGTCAGCGTTCACGATTCCATTGGTGGGGGTCGCAAGCTGAAAACTATTGCTGACCAGAAAGAACATAGACTCATCTTGCGTTTTCCAAAAAAAAAAACATCTTAATGACCCCCAAGACTGGGGCAATGGGCAAGTGTAAGGATCTGAGCAACTTTGACGAGGGCCAGATTGTGATGGCGAGATGACCGGGTCAGAGCATCTCCAAAACCGCAGCTCTTGTGAGGTCTTCCTGGTCTGCAGCGGTCGGTACTAAAAGTGGCCCAAGGAAGGAAAAGCCATGAACTGGCAACAGAGTCATAGGCGACAGATGAGCTGCTGGAGCTACTGGAGCTCAAATTGCTAAAATAAAGTGCTGGTTCTGATAGGAAAGCATCAGAACACGCAGAGCATCGCAGCTTGTTGCGTATGGGGCCGTGTAGCCGCAGACCAGTCAGGGTGCCCAAAGACTCTACGTATTTTTGGTCTTTGCCCAGTTAATAGTTCACCCAAAATAGTTGGTGATATTTCGGTGCCACCTATGCCATCAGTTGAAAGGTTTTAACAAAGTACAGAATGATCAGGGGAGCATGTAATAAGTCTCTGTATTATATCGCCGGCATGCTGATGGAACTGTGCTCAATTCCAGGGCTCTCTAGGATTTTGAAAAGCAGAATGGAAATGACAAAGAACCGCGTCGTGGACTGGGCGTTGGCGGAGTACATGGCCTTTGGGTCACTACTGAAAGAGGGGATTCATGTTCGTCTCAGTGGGCAGGATGTAGAAAGGGGAACCTTTAGGTAAGTGGCCGTGCCAAGGGTATGTTGGCTTGCCGTTCCTGCCAGTTCATTTAGGTGTTTATTGTGGGTTTTTTATTTATTATTTTTATTATTATGGATTTTTTTTATTTTTTTTTTGTATTATTACTGCACACATTAACACAAAACCATGGAGCCCCTCGTCATGTTGTGCTGAGGGGCTTTAATCCATGTATGTATCCTGTTTTGGACGTGAATGAGATATATACATATATATATATATTGCTTTTACTTGTCCAATGCCCCTGGCTATTATATTATATATTTTTTGTTCCAGTTTCACTCCATATACAAGCTACAGAATTTAGTAAAACTTAAAAACTTGCATTATGATGAAAGGTTGGAACCACCTCGGCCTAGGGCGACCACACTAATTATTTTTGGAGTTTAGGGATGCAAAACAATTACTTTGTAGAGTTTGCCAGTTTTCTTCATCTGTGTGATTTTCCAAAAACTAGGAGGGAGCTCTAATGAAAAACAAGCGGAAAGCTCAGAATTTTTGTTTGAATTTAGTTTTTGTCATTCTGTCACGCGCTCTCACTCACTTCGAATGTATCTCTACCCTCTTTCTTCTTGTTCTCTGCTTCTTCTCTTTCTTCTTTGTGCTATCTGCCTCTTTATTCTTTCTACTCCGGTGATCAACTACTTGCGGGGATCTGGTGCGTTACCCCTGCCTCCTGGAGCGCTTCCGCATTAGGGTGGAGCCTTGTCACGCACCACAGGGGTAATTTCTTCCCAATTTTAAGGTGGTCCCTGTGGTGCGCGCTGAGGCTCAACCCTGACATGGGGGCGCTCCAGGAGGCATGCCAGATGGATCTGCGGAGAAAGAAGTGCAGAAACGCTTCTCTTTCTTCACGGATCCATCTGCTTTATTCTGGCCTCCTAGAACACTTCTGCTAAAGGGTCGAGCCTCGTGCGCACCATGGGGACAGCCTCTCCCCTATTCCTCCGGAGTAACGCAGTGGATCCCCGGAGAAGAACGTAGAATGGAGTACCAGAGAACACGAAGAAGAAGCTGAGCTGTGAAGACACAGAAGCAGTTGGTGGAGAGGATAGAGACACATTGAGAGAGAATGTATGGGATCGTGACAGAGAGTGAGTGAGGATGGGTGACAACAAATTTTGTTTCCAAGTCCAAAAAAAAAATCCTTGCCACGGTGCCTCCATTACGCATTTCAGGATTCACCCCAGAACATGTGGTAGATTCTTAAATTCTATGACTGTGGTTGACCATGCATGGTCACCTTGTTGTGTAGACCTGTCATAAAATGATACTTTTAATTGGCAAAAGGCTGGCAAGGCTTACCGGAGTTGGATATTTTGGTCAAAACCTTTTTGTTTTGTGTATTTTGAGCTTTTGGAATTCCAGATGTAGCCCACGGTGCATTTGGTCAGCATTTACACCCTGACTGGGTCGTATCCCTCTTCTATGAAGTACCTCAATAAGAACAGAGATGGATCATCATGCTTTCTATGTGACACTTGACCAATGTTCTGTGAACTGCCTCATTACTCAAGTCCTTTGGTTGGGTCTGCCCCGGGCTGACAGATGCCAGCTTTTCCCATATTTCAGCAGCCTCCATCTAATGGCATTGCAGACCGGCGTTGATGTTCACCATCTCGCTCTCCTCTCGTTATCCCGAACCAGAGATTGCTTCTTGTCGATGCCTGTGAAATGTTGAGGCGACAGAACGCTGCATCTAATTCAATTAACCCTGTACCATTTCACCTGTCCTGAATTATGCTAGTAATCGCCACCTATTAAAGAGACCAATTTGTTCCTGACATTCATTACTGCAGGGGAGGGTGCGAGAAGACGCTTGCTTTCATTTCGTCTGACACCGGCAGATACCTTGCAAGTAATACAACGATAGCGCCTATTATGTGTAATGGCCCATTTGCCTGACTGCCTACGGAGCTGAACATATTGGTGTGATTCAGTCAGTTGGCCCCACTCATTACTCAGAGAGTTAATGGATTACAGTAATTGCTTCAGTCATCTCTGTTTTCATAACGTGCCCTGGTGTCCCCTTCCCCCGTTGATTAATGACGCCTCAGAGCACCGTAGGAGGAAGAGTAGAACTCTCAGCTCTTTTGATGTATCCGTAGAACATGTTGGAAAAGACCAAACACAAAATCGCTTAGATATTGGCTTTGTTGGTTAATGGTTAGTAAAGAATACCAGTTATTCTACTACAAGAGCTGATTACTGGGTCCTCCGGGTTAGCGCAGTGGCGGATTTTGGCTTATAGAGACAAGGCCCGAAGCAGCCTTTTGCCACATAACAGGGAGGCTGATCGCCCAAGAGCTGGTTAAAAGAGAGGTCCCTGATCTCCTCAACCATCCAATTAACTCTATGGACGACTGTGCCTCGTGCCTCCATAGTTAATATCTACCTCCTTAAAAGGCGGAGCTCCGGGATGTTCTGTCATGATATCCCAACGCTGACCAAAAGATGGCGGTTTGGAGGGGAGTGGATGATGATGATGTCCCGGGTTGGTCCTAGGGCAGTGCCAAAGGTAAATACACCACACTGGATTTATCCCCTTCAATCCCCTATAGACGTACCGGGACGTCCAAAAAAACGCCCACTAAGAAACCCCTATGGACGTCCCGGTACGTCCAGCCCTTCGTGCAGCGTCAGGGACACATCCCTGCCGCTGCACGGGGGACCAGGCTGTCGTTTCACAGCCTGGACTCCCCCCTGGCAGCAGAAGCCGGCATCGCCGGCTTTCTGCTGCCCGATCTCCTGTAACAGCTTCCGGCATGAAAGCCGGTAAGCTGTTACATTTGAAAGTGCCCGATCGCGCAATCGCGCAGTTGCAAACGCGCGATCGGGTATTCCCTTCCGGGTTGCGTCACTGCTCACACCCTGCGGGGATATCCTGCCCTCCGATGAGGCACAGAGACGCTGCGATCTCTATCCAGGTCTGTGAGGACCTGCATAGAGATCACAGTGTGATCGGTGCAGGGGGATCGCGGGGAGGGGAGTAAGAAACCATCTCTCTCACTCCCCCTCCCGTCCTGAAAGAGAAAAGCAGAAAAAAAAAACATTAGTCCATTTAAAAAACATTAAAAAAATCATTAAAATAATAATGTAAATAATACTAAAAAAAATTATAATGTGAGCTGTGGTGTCATTATGACATCACTGGCATGTTCAGGAGGTCCTAGGAGGACCTTTAACCATTACTGTGTAAAAAAAAAATATATATATATATAAAAAAAAATACAAAAAAATGTAAAACAAATAATAAAAAAAAAATATAAAAAAATATAATAAAAAAAATTCTTAAAAAAAACCCTTACTTCCCATTTCCCTAGCATAACATCTAGCCAGTATAACCCTCCTGCCCCCGTTCACAACCCCCAAACCCGTTAAGCCATAGGCATAAAATTTATACAAAATTGTACACCTAATAGTATGCTCCCTGGTGCTGGGAAAGTCTGGAAAATCTATATAAATTAGGTATTTCTGAAATCAGGACACCTGAATTGATAAACTTGGAGGGGATTTTCCATCACTTTACCTAATTTTGTGAGGATTCAGAGGGAAAATGTAAAAAAAAATTTGTTTATTTTTCTAATGTTCGCTAGTTTTTACTAAATTTCTCATTCTAAATTTTCAGCTAATCATCCAACTATGGTATCAAACGAAAGCTCTATCTCTCCTTGAAAAAACAATATATAGTTTACATGGGTACACTATTCACAGGAACAGAGAATCATCGCTAAACCGACATACCCCAAAAATGGCAAAATTGCTCTGGGCTTTGAGGTACCAAAAACCCCTGGGATTGAAGGGGTTAAAACCTGGTGGCGTTTGGCCACACCTTCTCCCCACCCAGTTTACTCCCACTCCTTGCCTCTTTGAGACTATTTGTAGTTAGCCCCTCCCTAAATGCATGCGGCCCCTCCTTCTTGTCTCTGTTACACCCCTATTTGTCTCCTGTAAAAAGCAGGATGGATGAAAGCGTCTCGATAAAATCCCAGATATGCGCATGAACTATTGTTTGTAAAACTAATTTCTGTTGTCAACGTATAGTGCAGGCTCTCGTCTGAGCCATATGCCTATCGCATGCATGTTTAAATTCCCTCACTGTGTTAGCCTTTACCACATCTGCTGGGAAACTGTTCCACTTATCTACCACCTTCTCAAAGACATCCGAATACAACATCATGGGGTGCGCCTGTTGCTTCTAAACATGTAATTGGAATGTGTAATCTAATTTGGCCAACGCTTGCCACCCGAGGTGCCTCAAGGGTGCATCTTTTTTGTCTGCTTTCCTTCAGAAGAGAGCAGATGGCTCATTCATTAGCACGGCTGTCGATCAGACACTGATTGAATTACCTGTGCTCTTCTGAGTAGATCCTGAAGCACTCTTGGGCATGATGACCAGATGGCTCCTTAACAAGATACGTGTAGAAAATCTATGTACAGGGCTGCGTTAAAGTCGTAGGTGCCCCGCACAATGGATTCTTTGTATTTATCCTTGTTTTATTGCATCATGTTGTCACCCTCGGTTCTAATCGGTAACGATGGTTGCCCGAATATATGCCGCACTTCCCCCACACACTTTAAGTCTTTAAAGGGGGGGGGGGCGCTGCCTATATTCGGGGTTTAGCGCAGGAATGCGCAATTCGTATCGCCTGACGCCCGGGACAGCAGGGTTAGGATCCAGATCCCCCGCAGCGCTGCAGAGGACCTGCATCCTACTGTCCGGGAGCCATGGATGTCTACACGTTGCGCTGACAGCCTCCCCTGCCAGCACTTCCCACAGGGGGAGTGCCGGCAAGGGAGATTGTTAAAGCACATCGCGCAGACGTGCCGGCAGCGGAGGTTGTTTACGCGCATCGCTAGGGCATATCTAGGTAGCAGAGTGGCAGGGAGGGGCATATCTGGAGGGGGCAGAGTGGCAGCTACTGCTCTCTTATACAAAGATTTATAAACCCCTAAAAACATTAGAGAATTTAAGAACAAAAATGAATCGTTAAGTTCATTTTGCCAGCAAAAACATGTATTCAAATGTCCATTTTTTTTAACAAATGTATTCCACGCATTATAAATACTATTCAATAGCAACGGAATTCTAATTCAGATATAGAATCTTTAATATTTTACACTACCGAAGGCTCCATTAAAAGATAGAAATATAAAAAAAATATATAAAATTATTAAAGATATACGATTATTAATGAAAATATATTTTTCATTAGCTGGCAACAGTAATAAAGGGGTTAAACAAGGTTAATCACATGGTACATTACAGAGAGGACTAGGCACAGTAATAATAGCCATGTTGCTGGAGGGCTGAACCTGTGCGCATTGCTCTTCCCGTTATAGTTAATAATTATTATAAATGGTAAAAATGACCTTGCTGTAATTTTGTGTTAAGTGCTGCGTTGCGGCCTTTCCCGTTCCATCATACTTAAATCTTCCCCGATGACGATCATGGATGGGATTTTTGAGAATATTACTTTTTGTACTTTACTGCTAGGGTGGTAGCTAGGTGGAACAGCCTCGTAACAGAGGGGGTAGAAGGCAATACAATAAGGGAATGGAAACATGCATATGGTTACTGAACCTAAGAAGGGACCAACGACGGTTAAGGTCTCTACAGTAGAAAAGATGGGCCAAATGGTCCTTGTCCGCCGTCAAATATCTTAATTGAAAGTCTAAGATATCCCTGACGTCACATTGCAATTGGTAATCTCACACCCATAATGCATCTCTGTTCTTGCAGTCACCGGCACCACGTGTTACATCATCAGGATGTGGACCGTCGTACTTGTGTCCCAATGAACCATCTGTGGCCGAATCAGGCTCCGTACACCGTGTGTAACAGCTCGCTCTCTGAATACGGGGTTCTGGGTGAGTGAACACTTGTTGGAAATCTTTTTTTTTTTTCGGTATATGTTGGACAAAATAAGAGAGGGACATTTATCCTTAAATCCAAATACGAGGTGGGCTTGGTGGCATTGATCCTAGCCAAACAGCTGCCTGATACCAAGCCTTCCTTGCCAGAATTAGGGCAACAATACGGTAGCCGTTCCACTTAGACAAAACATTAACTGGTTTTTTTTGGAGCTCTGTTCCACCAAAATGCCCTACTGTCCTGTTTTTGAAGGCTGTGGAGATCAGCAGCTGGTAGGGAAGACCTCAAAGACCTCAATCACCGTTCCCATGCAGCCACCTTCACTATATCACAAGGGGTAAGGTAGGTGGCCTTGGTCATGCTTACAGACCTTACCCCCATTAGCCTATGACCTCACCCTCACCTTCCGATAACACATTCTAATAATCCATCCAATGAAGATGTCCCGTTTTGGACACCTGAAGAGGAGTATGAGTCCATGTGAAGAATGCTAATGTTGGTGTTTTGTTAGATGTACAATTTCCCTGGTCCTGAAGGCACCTTAGCAGGTCAGCAGCACAGTGGCTGCTTCGATGGAGCCTGGACACAAGGTTACCATATCTCTCGAGTGTCCCCCCTATTAGAAGACAGTTCCTCTCTAAGACCCAAGTCCTCTGATGCCCCTCTTTTCCAGGAGCTCAGACTGTTTGCTCGGCGTGAGTGTACGACAGGGTTCTACACCTCTAAAAGCCACAACCTCGTTTTTCTGGCTGGTCCAATAAAGTCCTGAAGAGTCCATCCTGTGAAATGCCAAAAAGTATCTTCGAGCGTGTGTGGAATACCGTATTGGCTCGGATATAGGCCGCCCCCGTATATAGGCCGCACCCTAAAAGTTTGGTGCTTTTTTAAAGAATTTTTTTTTTTTAATAGACATGCTGCCACTCTGTCTCCCCCCCCGAGATATGCTGCCACTCTCCCCCACCGGAGATATGCTGCCACTCTGTCCCCCCCGAGATATGCTGCCACTGCCCCCCCCCCCCGAGATATGCTGCCACTGCCCCCCCCGAGATATGCTGCCACTGTTCTCCCCCCCGAGATATACTGCCACTGTCCTCCTCCTCCTCCCCCGAGATATGCTGCCACTGTCCCCCCCCCTCCCAAGATATGCTGCCACTCTGCCCCCCACCCCCCGACTTACCAGAGCAGACTCCCGGGTGTCTTGCGGGGCCGGCGGGGGATATCTATGCAATACGCGTATACAACTTCCAGTGCCGGGACTCAGCGGATGTGCCGGCACCGGAAGTTGTATACACGTATTGCGTAGGTGTCCCCCGCCGGCCCCGCAAGACACCCGGGAGTCTGCTCTGGTAAGTCTTGGGGGCAGAGGTAAAACGCATCGTGCGGACGTTCACCGCTGCACGATGCGCTTAGACAATCTCCCGTGCCAGCACTCCCCTCGTTGAAAGTGCTGGCAGGGGAGGCTGTCTGAGCGTATCAGAGAGTAGGATACGGGTCCCCTGCACCGCTGCGGGGGATCTGTATCCTAACCCTGATGCCTGCCCGGCGCCGGGAACTGCATGTCCCGGGCGTCGGGCGCTAGACCCCGAATATAGGCCGCACCCCCACTTTAAAGACTTAAAGTGGGGGGGGGGGAGTGCGGCCTATATTCGAGCCAATACGGTATATTTGGTAAATTTTGTTAATGTCACGGTATGTTTTCTGTAAGAACATGGAAGTGAAGATAAATCACTCTATAAATAGGGAGCAGCATATGCGCAGGAAACCCTCAGACCAATTAGCCATATTGCAGATTTCCTCAGCCATGTCTCCCAATCAGCTGAAATGGGCCCTTTATGTTGCAGATAAAATTAGACTTGGGTTAAGAGTTGCCAGGGGAAATTCTACTGTGTGTTCTGGGAAATTTGTGGCTACAGAGCTTTAGTTTTTACTATTAGTCTCATATCGGTGAAAAATACTTGGTCTGAAATCCTTCCTTTTGACGCTATTCCGGTTGAAATCTTACCTACAAAAGACTGAGACGTGACTTTTAATTGAGTATGGGCCATGGGTGTTTACCCAGACTCCCCGGGTAAAGCCATGCTTTCCTGGGTCTCAGAGTGTTTTCTTCTTTCTCTGGAGCCGGGGAGCGTTTGGCCACGCCTACTCTCCGCCCATGTTTTGATCTATTCCCTGGCCTCTCCACCCAGTCCCCTCCCCCGCTCTTAATGCGTTCTGTGAGTAGCCCCGCCCCTCGCGCAGCTACCCCACCCTTATGTGGAGCTGCTCACCCTTCTCAGGATTTATTCTTTCATTTGTCTCAGTGATCACCTTTGCCAGGGATGCTTAATTATCATATCGCATGGGTACGGATACGCTGTTGCCATATAAACGTAAAAAATGCAGCCGTCTGGGTCACGTCATCAGGTGCCGGGGCTGCTGCATGATCACCTCTCTGGCCCTGGCGACACATTCATGGCACTCAGCAGTACAGGGCTGCACAACTCTAGTCCTTGAGGGCTGCACACAGACCCTGGATTCTTTAATATGTCTCTGCTCAAGCTGGGATAGTGGCCTGTTTGCGGCCCTCGAGGACTGGAGTTGTGTTGGCCTGCGGTTTGTTGGGTAAAGCTTAGCCTCTGGGTTTCAGCCAGGGACGTACCTAGAGTATTTGGCATGCTGGGACGGATCCTATATTTGATGACCACCCCCCATTCTTTAAAATGTTACCCTTTCACTCGCTCTTATCCATGTTGTCTAAAACTCTCTCACACTCTCTCAAAGTCTCACTACCTTCTCTATCAGCCGCTTCCATTTCCCTGTCTGTTTTTTCCTGTGGCTCCTCTTCATCTTCTTCCTCCTACTTTATTATGTCTTCTTTTCCTTTGTTAACTTTTCTGTGTCTTCTTTCTTCGTCCATTACTCCATGAACCAGGCCTCCCGGAGCACTTCTGCAAAAGGGGGGGAGCCTCAGGGCATTGGAGAAACGGGAGATAGGCTGTCCCCGGGTCGGAGTACTTTCACAAAAGGGGGCAGAGCCCCTGGGACAGCCTCTCCTCTGTTCCCCCATTCAGAGAGAGAGGGTGTGCCGGGAGGCCTGGTTCACGGAGGAGTGGACGAAGAAAGAAGACACTGGGAGAAGTGGAAAAAGAAGAACAAGAAGATGCTGCGGGAAAGGGGACAGAGAGGGAATTTCAAGGAGCCTTAAGACCTCTGTGTGCCACGTCCCTGATGAGTGGCGCCCGGGGCAGATGGTCCTAAATACACCGCTGGTCTTGGCACATATACACTACATCTAAGAAGCCTTTTTCCGTTTCTGTAGCAGCAACCTATCAGTGCCTGATTTTGTGTCATGTGACATGTAAGCATTCCCGGCAAATATTACAAATGTTTTACTTGAGTAAATTTATTCTTTTCTGGAAAGGGTTTGGGCATCAAACTGGACTAGAAATAAGATTTAAAATAAACAAATAAATAAATAAATGTTAAATCTCCAGGGCAGCTGGTACCGCGTCTTTAAGGAGTTTTTCCCAGAGGCAATTTTAGCTGGTAATAGAGGAGATGACAGGTACATGACACCTGCCATTGAGATCTTACCGGCGACTTCCTTTGGCGTCGCTCTGTGTGAGGTGAATAACAATAGACGCCGGCCCTGTCCGTCATCCCAGCGAGATCCGCCGTGCACCTTGCTGTCGGGCATTAATTAAAGGATCTCCTCCAATATATTCACACATAGTTAGGGAGTGCGGTGGTGTTTCTAGAAGACGTTGCGCAATATCCACTGTATCAAAGGAGTCCAGTGTTGCAATATTGTCTGTGCGTGAATGAAAATGAACAGTTATGTTACTTTCTGTTTTCTGTTTTTTTAGCCGTGATTTATATTTCAAATATTATATATTTATTATTAAAAAAAAAAAAACATATTTAAAAAAAAAAATGATCATATCTTGCTGGAAAAAACTAAGAATCAAACAGGTACAATAATTTCCTAATTTAAATATAATAATAATGTTTATGGTGTATGTGTGTGTAATAAAAAAAATATATATAATATATATATATAAACAATTTTTGTAAGATTTGTGTTTTTTTTTTAATAAATGAGCTTTAATTTTCATATGTTAGAAAAAAAAATCAAAGATAGAATAATTACTAATTTAATGATAATGTTTTATATATCTATTATATAGATAAAAAAATATTTGGATTTTTTTTTTAATTTAGCTTACTTTTTTATATGCCGCTGGGAAAAACTAAGAATAATCACGAGAAAGTGGTATATTCCATTCTTTGCCATGGTGACAAAGGATTTTTTAAACTTTGCACTAGAATCACTTTTTTATACAGAATAATTAAGATATCTGCATTCTTAGTGGTTGGTTCATTCATTTATTAATGAATGCGTAAATGAATGAATGAATGAGTATGTATCACATGGATCAATCAATCTGATATTGTGGTCTGGCTCAATATATAATAAAAGTATATTTGAGGTAATTTAATTATTTTAATTCTTTTATCCTTCTCATCTCTCAGGATTTGAACTTGGCTTTGCCATGGCAAGCCCCAACGCCTTGGTACTGTGGGAAGCTCAGTTTGGAGATTTTCATAATACCGCCCAGTGCATAATCGATCAGTTCATCAGCTCAGGACAGGCCAAGTGGGTTCGGCACAATGGGATTGTCTTACTTTTACCCCATGGAATGGAAGGAATGGTGAGTCGGTGGCCGTAGCACGTCTGTTCAGCTGTCTGTCTTTCTCATTCTTTACGCAGCAATCAGAAGTTTAAATAATAGCGAGTGTCCCAGGAGAAGAAGCTCATGAATGATTCATTGAAAGCAATCTATTGTCCGGCCTAAAATCTGCTTGCGCTTTATGGAGGGCTGGATATTTAACTGGAACACGAGATTTATGACAAGTCCCAGCCGAGGCCGGCTTTAGAGAGTTTGTGTCATGACACTTCAGGAGTCTCAGGCTCTTCTCTATCACCCTGATTTACCTGATTTGCCCCCAACGTCCCTGTTATCTCCAGAGATTTCCATCATAGAACCATTTGGCCCGTCTAGCCGTAAAGACTAAGGCACCAAAGAACGATTCTGACGAATATTTTGTTTAGTTTTTGCTCTATTTGTTTTTTTAAATAACTAATTGTGTTTCCTGGCATTTCGGTTTCAGACGAAATTCTGATGGCTTTTTGTTGTCTCTCGCACACACTCTCACATTCACTCACTCTCTCACATTCACTCTCAATCTCTCTCTCTGCTGACTGCTTGCCCATCCCCGTCTTCCTTTCCGCACTTCTGCTTCTTCTTTTGCCTCCATTCGTTCTTCTCTCTTCTTTCTTTTTCCGCTTCTACCCTGTATCCGCTCTGTTAACGTGAAGGTTTGCGGAGAAGGTAGGAATGCTTCGAGAGAGATTGCGAATGAGATTGTGAGTAGGAGTGAAAATTCAAGGAAGATGGAAACGAAAATTCTGAGCTCTCTGCTTTGTTTTCATTTGGAAAAATTTCGTTAACATTCCCACGAATCTAAATGCGCAAGTCTAATAAAGACTCAAACCTTAAGCAGTCCTTCGACTTGTCTTAAATTCACAATATCTTTATGCCTATCCAATGCATGTTCTCTTACTGTATTGACCTCTATCGCTTCTGCTGGGGGGCTGTTCCATTTATCTACTACTGCGTAAAGTAAAACGTCTTTACGTTACATCTAAGCCCCTTTTTCTGGCGGGGTGTAAATCTAAGTTGCCACGCTGTTACTTAAAGGGTTAACTTCAACCAGTCCAATAGCGGATCTCCTTTACATTTGCTCTAAATGCTTTTACCTATGAAGTTAACCACAATTAACACATTAATACCTCCATGATGTTCCATGTATAATTGATGAAAACACCTGAATTCAAGCAGGGCTATTCTTGGCTTATTGCAGAGAATTATATCATATTAGGCCAAGTGTTATCAATCAGATCTCCTCGCCCAACGTTCCTGGGAAGCAATTTTAAGAGATGGCTTTGGAATCAATGGCTTCTTCGGACCTTTAGGGATTCGCTTCTATAGCCGCCTGTAATATGTTACCCCAGAACAGAGCTTCTGAATTCCTGATGTTCCTAATGTGATTACCAGGGGCCCGAGCATTCTTCAGCCAGACCCGAGAGGTTCCTGCAAATGAGCAACGATGACTCCGACGCTTATCCAGTAAGTTGATTTGTCTCCCATTATGCCGCTCTGCTTCTCGTCTCCCCGTCGCGCGTGGAAATTTTTTCTCTCGGGCTGCCGATTACCGTTTAGCTCAATATATTATGTCCTTGTTTTGGCTAGTAATGAAATCACGGTTACAGTTCCAGCAATAGCCACACAGCGCTGTATACAGTAATAACCCCCCAGCGCTGTATACAGTAATATAACCCCCAGCGCTGTATACAGTAATATAACCCCCCAGCGCTGTATACAGTAACATAACCCCCCAGCGCTGTATACAATAATATAACCCCCAGCGCTGTATACAGTAATATAACCCCCCAGCGCTGTATACAGTAACATAACCCCCCAGCGCTGTATACAATAATATAACCCCCCAGCGCTGTATACAGTAATATAACCCCCCAGCGCTGTATACAGTAATATAACCCCCAGCGCTGTATACAGTAATATAACCCCCCAGCGCTGTATACAGTAATATAACCCCCCAGCGCTGTATACAGTAATATAACCCCCCAGCGCTGTATACAGTAATATAACCCCCCAGCCCTGTATACAGTAATATAACCCCCAGCGCTGTATACAGTAATATAACCCCCAGCCCTGTATACAGTAACATAACCCCCAGCGCTGTATACAGTAATATAACCCCCAGTGCTGTATACAGTAATATAACCCCCCAGCGCAATATACAGTAATATAACCCCCAGCGCTGTATACAGTAATACCCCCCAGCTCTGTATACAGTAATATAACCCCCAGCCCTGTATACAGTAACATAACCCCCAGCACTGTATACAGTAATATAACCCCCAGCCCTGTATACAGTAACATAACCCCCAGCGCTGTATACAGTAATATAACCCCCAGCGCTGTATACAGTAATATAACCCCCAGCGCTGTATACAGTAATATAACCCCCCAGCGCTGTATACAGTAACATAACCCCCCAGCGCTGTATACAGTAACATAACCCCCCAGCGCTGTATACAGTAATATAACCCCCAGCGCTGTATACAGTAATATAACCCCCCAGCGCTGTATACAGTAATATAACCCCCAGCGCTGTATACAGTAATATAACCCCCAGCGCTGTATACAGTAATATAACCCCCCAGCGCTGTATACAGTAACATAACCCCCCAGCGCTGTATACAGTAACATAACCCCCCAGCGCTGTATACAGTAATATAACCCCCAGCGCTGTATACAGTAATATAACCCCCCCAGCGCTGTATATAGTAATATAACCCCCAGCGCTGTATACAGTAATATAACCCCCCAGCGCTGTATACAGTAATATAACCCCCCAGCGCTGTATACAGTAATATAACCCCCCAGCGCTGTATACAGTAATATAACCCCCCAGCGCTGTATACAGTAATATAACCCCCCAGCGCTGTATACAGTAATATAACCCCCCAGCGCTGTATACAGTAATATAACCCCCAGCGCTGTATACAGTAATATAACCCCCAGCGCTGTATACAATAATATAACCCCCCAGCGCTGTATACAGTAATATAACCCCCCAGCGCTGTATACAGTAATATAACCCCCCAGCGCTGTATACAGTAATATAACCCCCCAGCGCTGTATACAGTAATATAACCCCAGCGCTGTATACAGTAATATAACCCCCCAGCGCTGTATACAGTAATATAACCCCCCAGCGCTGTATACAGTAATATAACCCCCCAGCGCTGTATACAGTAATATAACCCCCCAGCGCTGTATACAGTAATATAACCCCCCAGCGCTGTATACAGTAATATAACCCCCCAGCGCTGTATACAGTAATATAACCCCCCAGCGCTGTATACAGTAATATAACCCCCCAGCGCTGTATACAGTAATATAACCCCCCAGCGCTGTATACAGTAATATAACCCCCCAGCGCTGTATACAGTAATATAACCCCCCAGCGCTGTATACAGTAATATAACCCCCCAGCGCTGTATACAGTAATATAACCCCCCAGCGCTGTATACAGTAATATAACCCCCAGCACTGTATACAGTAATATAACCCCCCAGCGCTGTATACAGTAATATAACCCCCAGCGCTGTATACAGTAATATAACCCCCAGCGCTGTATACAGTAATATAACCCCCCAGCGCTGTATACAGTAACATAACCCCCCAGCGCTGTATACAGTAACATAACCCCCCAGCGCTGTATACAGTAATATAACCCCCAGCGCTGTATACAGTAATATAACCCCCCCAGCGCTGTATATAGTAATATAACCCCCAGCGCTGTATACAGTAATATAACCCCCCAGCGCTGTATACAGTAATATAACCCCCCAGCGCTGTATACAGTAATATAACCCCCCAGCGCTGTATACAGTAATATAACCCCCCAGCGCTGTATACAGTAATATAACCCCCAGCGCTGTATACAGTAATATAACCCCCAGCGCTGTATACAATAATATAACCCCCCAGCGCTGTATACAGTAATATAACCCCCCAGCGCTGTATACAGTAATATAACCCCCCAGCGCTGTATACAGTAATATAACCCCCCAGCGCTGTATACAGTAATATAACCCCAGTGCTGTATACAGTAATATAACCCCCCAGCGCTGTATACAGTAATATAACCCCCCAGCGCTGTATACAGTAATATAACCCCCCAGCGCTGTATACAGTAATATAACCCCCCAGCGCTGTATACAGTAATATAACCCCCCAGCGCTGTATACAGTAATATAACCCCCCAGCGCTGTATACAGTAATATAACCCCCCAGCGCTGTATACAGTAATATAACCCCAGCGCTGTATACAGTAATATAACCCCCCAGCGCTGTATACAGTAATATAACCCCCCAGCGCTGTATACAGTAATATAACCCCCCAGCGCTGTATACAGTAATATAACCCCCCAGCGCTGTATACAGTAATATAACCCCCCAGCGCTGTATACAGTAATATAACCCCCCAGCGCTGTATACAGTAATATAACCCCAGCGCTGTATACAGTAATATAACCCCCCCAGCGCTGTATACAGTAATATAACCCCCAGCGCTGTATACAATAATATAACCCCCCAGCGCTGTATACAGTAATATAACCCCAGCGCTGTATACAGTAATATAACCCCCCCAGCGCTGTATACAGTAATATAACCCCCCCAGCGCTGTATACAGTAATATAACCCCCAGCGCTGTATACAGTAATATAACCCCCAGCGCTGTATACAGTAATATAACCCCCAGCGCTGTATACAGTAATATAACCCCCAGCGCTGTATACAGTAATATAACCCCCCAGCGCTGTATACAGTAATATAACCCCCAGCGCTGTATACAGTAATATAACCCCCAGCGCTGTATACAGTAATATAACCCCCAGCGCTGTATACAGTAATATAACCCCCCAGCGCTGTATACAGTAATATAATCCCCCGCGCTGTATACAGTAATATAACCCCCAGCGCTGTATACAGTAATATAACCCCCAGCGCTGTATACAGTAATAACCCCCAGCGCTGTATACAGTAATATAACCCCCAGCGCTGTATACTGTAATATAACCCCCCAGCGCTGTATACAGTAATATAACCCCCCCAGCGCTGTATACAGTAATATAACCCCCAGCGCTGTATACAGTAATATAACCCCCAGCGCTGTATACAGTAATATAACCCCCAGCGCTGTATACAGTAATAACCCCCAGCGCTGTATACAGTAATATAACCCCCAGCGCTGTATACTGTAATATAACCCCCCAGCGCTGTATACAGTAATATAACCCCCCCAGCGCTGTATACAGTAATATAACCCCCAGCGCTGTATACAGTAATATAACCCCCCAGCGCTGTATACAGTAATATAACCCCCAGCACTGTATACAGTAATATAACACCCCCCCCAGCGCTGTATACAGTAATATAACCCCCCAGCGCTGTATACAGTAATATAACCCCCAGCGCTGTATACAGTAATATAACCCCCCAGCGCTGTATACAGTAATATAACCCCCCAGCGCTGTATACAGTAATATAACCCCCCCAGCGCTGTATACAGTAATATAACCCCCCAGCGCTGTATACAGTAATATAACCCCCCAGCGCTGTATACAGTAATATAACCCCCCAGCGCTGTATACAGTAATATAACCCCCCCAGCGCTGTATACAGTAATATAACCCCCCCAGCGCTGTATATAGTAATATAACCCCCAGCGCTGTATACAGTAATATAACCCCCCCCAGCGCTGTATACAGTAATATAACCCCCCAGCGCTGTATACAGTAATATAACCCACAGCGCTGTATACAGTAATATAACCCCCCAGCGCTGTATACAGTAATAACCCCCAGCTCTGTATACAGTAATAACCCCCAGCGCTGTATACAGTAATATAACCCCCAGCGCTGTATACAGTAATATAACCCCCCAGCGCTGTATACAGTAATATAACCCCCAGCGCTGTATACAGTAATATAACCCCCCAGCGCTGTATACAGTAATATAACCCCCCCGCGCTGTATACAGTAATATAACCCCCCCAGCGCTGTATACAGTAATATAACCCCCCCCGCGCTGTATACAGTAATATAACCCCCCCAGCGCCGTATATAGTAATATAACCCCCAGCGCTGTATACAGTAATATAACCCCCAGCGCTGTATACAGCAATATAACCCCCAGCGCTGTATACAGTAATATAACCCCCCCAGCGCTGTATACAGTAATATAACCCCCCCAGCGCTGTATACAGTAATATAACCCCCCAGCGCTGTATACAGTAATATAACCCACAGCGCTGTATACAGTAATATAACCCCCCAGCGCTGTATACAGTAATAACCCCCAGCTCTGTATACTGTAATATAACCCCCAGCGTTGTATACAGTAATATAACCCCCAGCGCTGTATACAGTAATATAACCCCCCAGCGCCGTATACAGTAATATAACCCCCAGCGCCGTATACAGTAATATAACCCCCCAGCGCTGTATACAGTAATATAACCCCCCCGCGCTGTATACAGTAATATAACCCCCCCAGCGCTGTATACAGTAATATAACCCCCCCCGCGCTGTATACAGTAATATAACCCCCCCAGCGCCGTATATAGTAATATAACCCCCAGCGCTGTATACAGTAATATAACCCCCAGCGCTGTATACAGTAATATAACCCCCAGCGCTGTATACAGCAATATAACCCCCAGCGCTGTATACAGTAATATAACCCCCCCCAGCGCTGTATACAGTAATATAACCCCCAGCGCTGTATACAGTAATATAACCCCCCCCCAGCGCTGTATACAGTAATATAATAATCTGTTACTAAATGTAAAATGACGGTGGGATTTTACATTACGTGTCGCTAGATGGGGAAAGAAAAACAATTATGGAGGCCTCAGTTGTACAGAATTTTCTGATGCCACGTATTTAACCTCTGTGTGTCAACAAAGGGATGTTTGGGGTCGTAATCTGTATTCCGATAAAAAAAACAAAAACAGTAACTTCATATTGAATAGTCATAAAATGTGAGTATTTTGCTGTAGGCTTTGTTGGCGATGCATGTATTATTGGTGCAGCCAATGGGTGGCCTGATAATCAATACTGTTGACAAAAACCATGCTCTATGACCCAAAGGCAGTTTATTTTATATTCATTTGGTTTCGTGGAAAGGCATTGATGCCGTTGCTCTCTGGGCGACCGGCGAACATTAAGTTTAACTAATTATGACCTCCCAGTAAGTAATTGTAGTATTTCTCCAGGACCCCTTCCTCGTAATTCGTAATTTCCCCTCCACTTCTCTCGCACACCACTAACCCTAGGCTTATCCTTAACACTCAAAAGGGGTAGGATAAAAGCGCTAAAAGCAATAAAAAAAATAAAAAATAAAAAAATAATAATAATAATAAAAAAAAAAAAAGTCCTTTTTAAAACAAAGTTATTGTAGACGTAGCAGCAGAACCACTTGCCAAGGTTTCCTCTTGTTGGCTTGGACAGGTAGAGTAGTGGCTGCGCTCTCACGGATGTGAATATGTGAAAGAAAGAGAAACACAACAGTGCAATATGTCTCAAAGCTTCTTTTTTTGTAAAATGAAGGCCGCAAGTGGCTACTCACATTTGGGGGGGGCTTCTTCAGTTAGCCACAAAGTATGCGCTTGGGCGATATAATCCTCGCCCGTTTTAGCGCGCCCTGCAAATTGGACATTTAGGAACCTGAATTTAGGCTTGGGCTTAGGCCTTCAACAAAATCAAAACATTTGAACCCCCCTCCGTTTGTCACAAAACTTTACATCTCCTTTAAACTGGCTTATCCTTCTTGGCTTGAGGTGATGAGGAAGGAATCGACTGGGAATATCTCAACGTGCTAATGTAGATGATGATAAAATTCATGAAAACAATACATTTTCAGGACTTTACTCAAGACTTTGAAGTTTCGCAACTCTATGACTGCAACTGGATCGTTGTAAATTGTTCTACGCCCGCAACTTACTTTCACGTTCTACGGAGACAAATTTTGCTGCCATTCCGAAAACCAGTGAGTATGATAAAGACCGGGAAAGTGAGACGTAATATCGCGTCACATCGGCTTCTAATAAATCCGCGTTCCTGGGTTCATTTCCAGCTGATCATCTTCACGCCAAAATCTTTGTTGAGGCACCCAGAGGCCAAATCGAGCTTCGATGACATGAAAACAGGTGAGTAGGATCTACAGGTAAATGCTGGTTCTGTACCACCTCTTCCTTCAATCTATGCATAGGGGGGACATCCCACTACTGACCCCTGCGCTCCTCATTGATGGAGCTTGAGGGATGTCGCTGAGATAAAAGAGTAGGGCTGGCTTCAAATCACCTTGAAAGTGGGGAGAAGAGGTTGGAACCCACCAGGAGATGAAACACGCGGACTCTGATCTCTAGAAAGTCGAGATGTAGTCTGGAGAGATCTTAAGTAGTTATCTAACCAACTAGGTTTAGACGATGGCCACCAGACGTAACATTTCTCCTCTCTTGTACCAGGTAGACCAGAGGGTCCCTGCCCATTGTCGCCATCTACCTCGCACTCTGAGCTGGCTACGGATGGGCAGCTGCTCTGGTTTTCAGAGTCAACTATAGTCCCTCCGCCGAAAGTGTCCCATGAACCAGGTCACAAGGAAGGACACAATACGCCGGTCAGGACACGGAACAGGGACACACTTAATTGGGGAAAGCTGGCCTTTTGTGGGTAGTAAGAATAATGTTACCTGGTTGAACTGATCAGGAAAGCGAATTGAACTGCCCACCAGTATCTCCAGCCAATGGATATCAAGTACCTGGGGAGTGGAGACCAATCAGTTTGATCAAACAGTGCAGAAAGATAACCAATAAGAATGTGGCGGCATGTTGGGGATGGACGGGGAAATTGAAGCAAAACAACCAATAGCCACATATCCGGGGGGGGGGGGGGGTTGAGACTTCATTTTGAAAGTGATTGCTGGGCATAGGCACTGGGACTTTGGGAAAACGTTACCCACCGCAGAGAACCTCTACTTTTCTCAAATCCTACATGTTATTACAAACATGATATACAAACAATCCAAATATAATATCTTCTTATTAAAAAAATATTCCTATAGGGGTTTTTAACTTGAAGCCCGTGTGTCCCACCGTCGATTTAAAAAACAGTGAAGAACGGCCATGACGTTTTTCCAAAGGTTAAAGCCCTTACCGCCAGTCTTAATGAGGGGGAATAAAACTCTTCCCGTATTCTCAAGGTACAAACTTCCAGCGAATGATTCCTGAAAGAGGACCGGCTTCCCAGAATCCTCTGGGTGTTAAAAGGGTCGTTTTCTGCACCGGGAAAGTCTATTATGAGCTTGTCAAGGAGAGACACCTTAAAGGCATGGATAATCAAGTGGCAATTACGAGACTGGAGCAGGTAAAGTAGCGTCTGGACGATTCTGTTCATACCTGATCTAATAAATGTGAGGGCGAAATCTGGTTAAAGAACGCCAGATGTTATTGGTGTTGTGGCTAGTCTGCTAATATATTTCATTTTGTGCTTCAAAGGGTTATTAGTATAGACCTGAAACTGATTTAAGATGGTAACGGACCATAATAAGTTGTCTGGAATAATATGACAGCCTGTGGATACATTAGTACTCAATGGAAATATATTGGAGGATTTAGAGGGGCAAACATCCCTCAAACAGCCCCACCAATTGCTAATAAAGTAATTAGAATAATAGTTTTGGGGTTTTTTACCTGTAAGAAAAGTTCTTCAAGCTGGCAGGAAAATGCTTCCATTGAAATCAATGGAAACACTTTCTACGCGTGCCTGGGGGGGGGGGGGGGGTAATAAGAAGTTCAACATTTTCCATTGGCTTAAAAGAGTTAAGATGGGTTATATTGGTCATGTGGAAACAAAACGGCACATAATGTGTTAATGGTCCCTATGACAACGATGAAGTAAAATGTCGACGTCTATGATGTCATCACACAGATATCCCCGTTTCCATTTGATCTGGTGAAGGAAGAGGTCGAGAAGTATGCTGCGGCCGAGCTGGTGTGGTGCCAGGAGGAGCACAAGAACATGGGCTATTACGACTACATAAAACCCCGCTTTCTGACCCTTCTGGACCACAAAAGACCCATCTGGTAAACGGATGACGACGTGAAATTCTGCGTGCCATCAACATTCTAACACAGAAAATTTACGAAGCGTTTTAATTGAATCATTGAGCCCCTTGCCTTTTTATTCTTTATCTTTTTATCCAGGTACGTTGGCCGAGATCCAGCCACGGCTTCGGCAACTGGGAATAAGAACACTCACCTTGTAGAGTTACGAAGGTTTTTAGATGCTGCCTTCTGCTTGCATTCTTTCAAAGGGAAGATATTCTAATGCGGTAGGCCGAGGAACTCGATTAACTTGGAAGAATAACGTAGCGATGAATTAGTACATGATATGAATGCCTCCGAATAAATAACATTTTCAATATCCATTTTTTTTCGCTCATTTTTTTTTCTTCTGGTTTTGCGGTCAAAAAACTTGTAAAGTGACCGAAATTATTACTACCTGATAAGGATTTTTTTTAATTTTATTTTATTGTATTTTTTTTTAAAATTTATTTCCACTTCCAGCTCTGCCATTTTAATATCGTAGAAACATTACTTTGGAAGCACTTAACCAATTCTGGCATCAGAACGAAATTGCACCCCAAAAAATTTTAGTCTTAAATAACAGGGGCGTAACTAGAAGCCTCAGGGCCCCAGTGCGAGAATCTGTTAAGGCCTCCCCCCAACCCAATCTACCCTTCTCTCACACCATCTACCCCCTCTCCCCCCCTTCTCAGGCTATCTACCCTATCCCTACCCCCTTCTATCTACATTTTTTTGTTTGTTTTTATTTCCTTTTATTCGCCAATCTGACCCCCCCCCCAGTTATCCACATCTGCCCCAGGCTTGCCACTCTGCCCCCTGATATGCCTTTTAACCCCCTATATGCCTCTCTGCCTCCAGAAATGCCTTATACCCCTATACGCCACTCTGGTTAAAAGGCATATAATGGGACAGAGTGGCATATAGGGGGGTATAAGGCATTTCTGGAGGCAGAGTGGCATATAGGGGGTTAAAAGGCATTTATAGAGACAGAGTGGTATATAGGGGTTAAAAGGCATTTATAGAGGCAGAGTGTCTCCGGAAATGCCTTTTAACCACCTATATGCCACTCTGCCTCTATAAATGCCTTTTAACCCTTATATACCACTCTGTCTCTATAAATGCCTTTTAACCCCCTATATGCCACTCTGCCTCCAGAAATGCCTTTTAACCCCTATATACCAGAGTGGCATAAAGGGGGTTAAAAGGCATATCATGGGGCACTCTGCCTCCAGAAAAGCCTTATGCCCCCCTATATGCCACTCTGCCTCCAGAAATGCCTTTTAACCCCTATATACCAGAGTGGCATAAAGGGGGTTAAAAGGCATATCATGGGGCACTCTGCCTCCAGAAAAGCCTTATGCCCCCCTATATGCCACTCTGCCTCCCCGATATGCTTTATACCCCCCTATATGCCACTCTGCCCCATGATATGCCTTTTAATCCCCTATATGCCACCCTGCCTCCAGATATGCCTTTTGACCCCCTATATGTCACTCTGCATCCAGAAATGCCTTATACCCCTATATGCCACTCTGGGGGGGGTTAAAAGGCATATCATGGGGCAGAGTGGCATATAGGGGGGTATAGGGCATTTCTGGAGGCAGAGTGGCATAAAGGGGGACACACTTACATACACACACATGCCGATTTTTTAGTTTTTTGTTTTTAACAAATACAAAAAAATATTATACAGTACAAAAAATACATTGGTTTACTGACCTTCTACTTCTCTTCACTTCCGTCCTCTGGTAGCTGCACACTGTTCTCCTCTATGCTGACAGGAAGTCACTGACCTGACATCCGGTGCTCCAGCAGTCTGAGTGCGAGGGGGGCGGAGCTTTCACCCCTCACGCTGCTCCCATCACTAGGCGGCCATCGCACACGGACGCTGGGTGCTGATGCCGCCGGCCGGCGCTGCTTTAATACATTTTTAAATTTAATATGGCAAGCCGGACCAGCTTGCCATATTAAATTAAAAAAACTAGTATTATAGTAGCGCCGGACGGCCGCATCAGCACCCAGCGGCCGCTTAGATTAGATTTCGGGCAGCCTGGGGGGCAATTGTCCCCCTGCCCAGCCCGCCCCTGGCGCCGGAGGCAGCTTCCAATCCCGCTCCGCCAGCCGAATCTGCGGGCCCACCGGGAAATTTCCCGGTATCCCGGTGGGCCAGTCCGGCCCTGCTTGGGCCCCCTTGAGTGGCAGAACTCCAGGGCCCGGTCGCAGCCTACTAGTTGATTCTTGCAGTTTCTTGGCTTTTTTTGGACCGAAACGAGGTCACAGCCGCTCCGCCATTTTTCTTTCCACATTACTCGTAGTTATTAGTGGAAATATAACATATCTCCTGGTCAAGGGATATACATTTTTCTTTGCTTTCGCAATTTCCATTAAACGTTCTAAAGCCATCTACAGCAACGTGTTACTTGGATCGCTAAGTGAAACCTCTCAGTTTCCATCAGAGTAAAAAAAAAAATATATACCATCAATTAGCAATTAGTCCAGTTCACATCATTTTCAAACGGCCTGTGGAACTCAATCTGCCTAATTTGTGTGTTCCGAGCCGGTAAGCGATTAATTTTTTTCCCTCCTCATTAAAACATTAGCGTCCAGAAGAAGAAATGAGATGTTTCATTAAGAGTTTCCATCTAGTGTATTTCTGAGAATTTTAAAGGGGTGGGCAGCACGTTGAACGCAAACTGTTGAACAACAAATCCCTTGACTCTCGGCGAGGATTCGGTTGGAACGTGAGGGTCGTGGGAGTTGTAGCTCAATAAGTAAGCTACCCGCATGTCCTTCATGGTAAAACCAAACCACGCATCTGCTTCATTAATGGTGTCGAGAGAAGGCTTTACATTGTTTGAGAGTCTCATTTGGGTTAAAGTCCCACTGATTCAGCTCCTTGGTGGAGGGTGACAACCTAGGCTGTTGTCCTCTGGTGACCAGTTTTTTTTTTGTTTTGCTCCCCAACAACACAGGTGGAGCTTGCCTTCCACCTTGTGGAACACTCTCCCGGAAACAGAGGTTAAGGCTCTTGTGGGGGGTGACAGAGAAAGGGCTCAAATGAAAGCGGACACAACGCAATGACGTTCTAGTGATGCCGCTGAAGTATCCTTCAGCAAAAGTCACAGCGCAAAAAAAAATTGAGCCAGATGAGGGTATTTCCCAGTTATCTTTGTGTACGTTTGTTCTACCTGGAAGATACATCTGGTCTGCTTTGCCCAAATGACCTTAGGGGTGGAGAGGAGCCCCAACAAAGCATGGCTAACTGGGCAGGCGTACTTTCTGGAAAAAAAGGCACTATTGCTGGGTAGACCTGGTTCCTGCTGCCTACACGACCCTAACACTAGGCACCAAAAATGCTGTACAACTCTTCAAAACTCTCTTGGGTTCGGTCCATGGAGCAGGAAGCACACCGCCAAGAGAGGCTCTATCACCCAATAGGGCGATCTGTCCATGAGTAACCAAGAACTTGTTGGGGTGGAAGATCACGGAAGCTGGCCCTCCATAATCTATGGTGAAGTCATGGAGTTGCAATGATCAACTCCCCTGCCTGTTTTAGTGAATAAATCCCAATATTTGAACAAATACACATAATATGGATTATCTGGCTTTAGACAAGATGGTCTATTACAATAGCAAAGACAAAGAACGCGGTACACGGATGGCCTTGATAGCCACATGCCAATTCCATGCATGTTGGGAGGCTGTTCCATTTAGCTCTAGTTTAAGATTATGACCCATTGTTAGAACATTTCTCGTCTGAACGCTCTCCAGAACATCCATATCCTTCTGGGGAAAACCTTCAGAACTGTACGCAGTACTCCATCTCTCAAGCTTTTAATGCCTCGAGCCATACAACCAAGCGCCCTGCTTTCTTTATCCGATGCTTTGTTGCAGGGCGTTGTGATTAATGTACTGACGTCCTTTTGTTTATGGCTGCTTCATGGTGCCAGGCATCGCTTTACATGCGGTGGTCAGCAACATACTTGATATCATTTATTGTCTTTTGTTGTGAATTGGTGCTGATGGAGACTTCTTATAAAGTTATAATAGTTCTGAGAAGATTGCTCCACTAGTCATGACCTTTCTTGATACGAGACAAGTCATGCAGCTACATGGGGTGCCCTATTATGGAGCAGAGTGGGGCAATTGCCCCAGGCAGCACTTTTGAAGAGGCGGCGCCTTTTTTTTTTTATTGTTTTTTTTTTAAGCAGGGGAGAGAGAGGGGCACAGAGTGGTTTTCGCTTATCAAGTTGTCAGAACCCGCTCAGCGCCCCTCTCTCTCCTCTGCGAGCCCTCTAACTCGGTCTCGGTGCCGGCTTGTAATGCTGAGCGCCGGAATATGACGTCATTTCCGGCGCTCAGCAGTGAAGCAGCGCGCACCGCGGCAGAGCAGGGAGACTCTCGCCGCAGGACTGCTGGAAGGTAAGTGAAGTACAAAGGGGGGGTAGATAGGGTAGATAATAGGGAGGGAGGGGGCCGCATTTCAAACTTCGCCCCAGGCGGCATTATGTCTTGGGCCGGCCCTGCCTGGGGCAGTAGGGTGTAGTTACCCAATGGATCCAGAACGCATGGAAGCCAATAAGGTACCTGATGAGGGTGAAGAGAACTATACCTAAATGGACATTCTAAAAAATGATATGCTATGTGCTTGCGTGGCACGACAAAGGTCTTTCTTGCCTTGGTGCTATCGGGTTTAGGACTGGCCCTACTACCAACCTGCTGTTCTACCCAAGTTAATCCGATCCTGTTACTTACAAGCATGGAATTCAGTTCAGGCAATGAAATTGAGCACGCCGTGAAACGTCCCTGTGTGCTCGGCGGGTTGATCAATATGTTTTGTACGAGAGCCCTACCACATCAAGTATTTTTTATCGAGTAATTACCGTGTAGGCTTTAAATTAACTACAGAGGCGAGAACACCGGGGGCTCGTGTTACATTTTCATTCTGAATAAAGAAACTCGAGGACTCTGTTTAATATTGCTTCCTTTTTTTTTTACTTGTCAACATATTGTAAATGGATCTAAGCAAAACACTATTTCATTTCTATTTTTTTTATTTTTTTTTCCCGCTGATGCATTTTTAACAATATTTTCGACCCAAAGTGTATTATTTATTTATTCCTCCTTGGGAAAAAACATTTAAAATAGAACCTTAAAGGGGTGCTTTTTAATTGTTGGTAAGATAAATGGTCCTACGATGGAATTTGGAATTCTCGTCTTTCATGTCAGCTCCTGGCACCTTAACCCTTTCCTTGCCGAGGCTTTTTAGTGCCAGATGTACAGTATGTTTCTTGCCATTTTTTTTTTTTTAGATGATTATTTTTTTAATTTTTTTTTTTTTTTTACCATACGTGGCTTTATTCGAGATCCCCCTTTCCAGTGTTTGATGAACCCACGGAAATTATACGTCGCTTTTTTTCAGAAAAAAATAGGAAACCGCAGAAACATGCAAAAAAAAAAAATTGTTCAATTTTTTTTTGGGAATTTCATCTACATGGTAGGTGCCACTAATGAACAACGACCCAATTTATGTAAAATCCCATGATTACAGACATTTCCCACATACATATTCTTTATGATCTAGAGGGCCACATCAATCCCTTACGTAGCACCGTATAGGGTAGTATTTTAATACTTCTGGGTTAACGAGTCTGGGACTATTGAACGGGGGAGGGGCATCATCATTTTTACATGTCATGCTAGGGTAACGGGATTATATATATATAGATAGATCTAATACTTTTAGGAATCTCTTGTGCATCTTATGTATGCCAGTTATGTCACAATGACATCACTGATCTCACTGTATTGTTTATTTATTTTTATTTTTTTTCATTTTTATTTATATTTCAGTAAAAAAAAAAACTTTTTTAAGGGGAGAAATGTTTCTGATTATGTTCTATCTGATCTCCCCTGCACTGATCACACTGTGGTGAGTAAGCAGGGCCCCATAGACTTCCATCGCTAATGGCAATGCGTGCGATCAGCCAGCAGTGGGAGCAATTGGAGATCCCAGCAGGACCTGAGTCTCTCCTGTCCTCCAGTGTCCGGCTCCACCCCACCAGCCCAGACCATGCGATATTTATTCACGTTTATTCAGGTTTTATTTATTCATGTTTCTGCAGCCATTAGTGTCCACTCTTCCCTCTCTGGAGCCCCCGTTATCAATTAGTTCAATCAGCTGAGCCGTGTTACCTAAGAGGAGCCCTGCCTTTATATACCTGCTCGGCCCCTCAGACAGAGCCTTTGCGTTACAGTGTCGGCAATCTATTTGCTTTGGCTCCGTATCTGGTCCTGGTTCATTCCTGGTATCCTGTTATCTGCTATCCTGTTTCTGATCTTCGGCTACTGACCTGGACTGCCCTTTTGACTCTGCTTAGACGACCGCTGCCTGCCTACCGACCCGGATTGCCTTTTGACCTTGCCTTTCTTCCTGCCGTCGGCCCCGCCAGTGAGCTTCCTGCCGTCGGCCCCGCCAGTGGGCTTCCTGCCGGCTGCCCTGTCTGAAGACTTCCAAGCTGTGTCTCCTCACTACAGCTCCCTTATATTCTGTTTCCAGTCCTGCTATTTCATCTGTTGTGTGTCTCCCAAGTATCCCCTCCACCTGGGCTTCTACCCGACCTGCTTGCTCGGGTCCTGACATCCAATGACTATTAAGTGGGTCTCAACAGTGTCCCCTGCTGGAAATTACTGCCCCCTCGTACAATAGGCCATTCCTTATGTAAGAGTGTAACGGCGCTCTCGCTGAACGCCGTTACACACAATCAGTCAGCAGGAAGCCAATGATGCTGGTTTCTGCTGACCAGGGGGAGTCCAGGAGATGTCCCTGTGAAACACCCAGGACATGGAGGTTCATAGGTTAATAAAGGGCAAGGACCAGGTGCTTAGTGGCCATGGTGGGTCTTATCTGACACTTTCTGACAACCAGGCCAACACTGGCTATTTCCCACACCGTGGGACCTTGGCTGACATCATCCCATACTTATATATGGCTCCAGCGTGTTGCAGCCAGATGGATATGCCAGGTGGATGGATGGATGGGCACCCTACATGAGTATAAAAGCATCACGTGAGGCTTGTCATATGCAGCTATTGGCCGCACTTATGTCATTAGGAGGCCATCATACTTAAAGTGCAAACAACCTTACTTGTGTCATTCAGTATGGCTTGGACTGGCCATTGGCAACACCGAGTTGCAAGACCACCTAGTCGCCCCCTGCTCTTCATTCAGCAGACATGTTGATGCTTCGTATCTGTAGAGGTTTTTCCCCCACCTTAGTAAATATAGACTGTATCCAGGGCCGGCCCTACAATGGAGCCGACTGGGGCAATTGCCCCAGGCGGCACTTCAGAAGGGGCGGCACTTTGCCGCCCCAAGCGTTTTTTTTTTTTGTTTTTTTTGAAGCGGAGGAGAGAGAGAGGGGCACCGAGTGGTTTTCGCTTACCCGCTCGGCGCCCCTCTCTCTCTCCTCTGCGGCGAGTTTCCCTGTTCGGTCTCGGTGCCGGCTTGTAATGCAGAGCGCCGGAAGTGACGTGAATTTCCGGCGCTCAGCATTACAAGCCGGCACCGTGGCAGCACAGGGAGACTCGCCGCAGGACTGTTTAAGGGTAAGTACCGGTGGGTGGGGGGGGGTAGATAATGCCGCCCCCCCCGGCGTCGGCGGGGGGCGGCATTTTAAACTTCGCCCCAGGCGGCGTTAAGTCTTCGGCCGGCCCTGACTGTATCTTATTTTTTTGCGTAATATTTTAAAAAATGTGAGCATTTTTCTAGCCAAGCGTCAAACAAACGATCCAAGGAAATATATCTATTTATATTAATAGATGATCATGACAGATTAGAAAATATTTAAATAAATATTGGCCTCGAACAATCTGTATTCAGGTAACGGTTTCCATTTTTTTTTGTTTTGTTTTGTTTTTTTAAAGATTTCAGTAAAACGCACATAATTTAAAGCCCAGTAAATATTAGCAACATAAAAAATACATGAAAATCAATATCTAGAAGGCCGTAAATTTCAGCTCGGATAGAATGACATTAAAATTCAGACAAGTTAGTAGGCGCCATGATACATAACTGCGGGAATGATCGTCTGTTCCGTGTATAAATCAAGTTGTAAAATCCTTGAAATATACTTATCATGTCTTTGTTGTGTTTCTAATTTGTACTTAGATAACTTCATTATATTTCAAGTGTCCTGGATTCCCCATATAAAACTGTTTCCTTTTTTGAAGGGATCAGCGATGTATTCTGGCCAAGGTTGACTAGGCCTAGGGTCAGTGGCGGAACTACTGGGGTCGTAGGGGTCGCGACTGCGACAGGGCCCTGGAGTTCTGCCGGTCAGAGGGGCCCAAGGGGTGCCGAGCACCGGGGCCCTGAGGTTTCTAGTTACGCCCCGCCTAGGGTGGCAGTCAGGGGAGGACTGGCCCCTTATACCCCAGGGGTAAGTATAGCCAAATAGCCCGATTGCCCTCGACCTCCCCCAGTAACCAATGTACGTACTGGCAGACGTATTTACACACACACACACACCCTCGCACCAACGCTAACACACACCATGGGCAGATCCAAAGTGGGGGCAACTGGGCAATTACCCCCCCCCCCCACACCCTGAGTAAAAAGGAAAAAACAAATACACGCTCCACCTGGACGTGTACACCAACATGAAAAAATAACTCCCACAAAAGATAGATGTTGACCGAATGGGGGCGCAGAACATGCGGGAAACAAAAGTAAATAGAAACACAACGAGCGGTCCTCATATCCGACCTGTATTATTGGTTGCATCATACGCCCCTATCGGTAGCTACGTCCAAAAAAATCGGTGCTCGGGCACTCACTGAACGAGGCCAGGGCCTTGATTCCCTTACATTAGGGGGGATGCCTCGCCACCTTCCTTCCGGGAGTGGGTTGTGAGAGTGGAGGGTGTGGGTGCTCTGGAGGAATCGGTGGCCGGATCGAACGGTCTCGAGGAGAGACATGGGAGAACCTGGTTCTACTGGTCTCGGTATGCGGCCAACCCTTTGACCGCGACGCTTTTAGCTTAACTTTGTGAGAAACAATCTTCTTTTAATAAATAAGACCCAATCCGGACCGCCAGTCGCCCCAAACGTAAAGACTGTTCCTCCAAGTGTGATATAGATAAGCTTCCTCAACGCGTTTCACCAGCTACGTGCCAGCTTCCTCAGGAGTAATAAAAAAATTCATGACCCCCAGACCACCTGCCCATACCATCTTGTTCACTGCTAGTGTTCCGTTTGGACACTTTGGGTGATGACCAGTGGGAGAGGGTATTTTTCGTCTCTTTTCCCCGACATCTCAGCATAACGATCTATGACCCCATGGTGGTACTCAGCTTGTAGAGTGGAGTGGATTCATTAAGGGCCCGAGGGGAATGGTTATCGTGCAGTGGGGCTAGGACTGGATGAGAGCATGGATAAATGCCACCACTATGCCCAAGTGAAAGAGGACAGTGACCTGAAGACTCTGGGTCAAACCCTGGGAGTTCTCAGGTTTGCTAATGCAGTGAGGGAACTTAAATATGCAAGGGCCACACACATGGCTCCTAGATCTAAGACAAGACCAAGGAATGATTAAGGTTTCAGTTTCTCAGCACTAGTGCTCAATACACGGTAGCAAAGGGGTAAGCAAGAGAAGGGTCAGACAGTCCAAAGGTCGGGGCAGGCAGGGTCAGAATCAATAACGGTAGTCTGGCTTGGGCAGAGGCAGGCAGCAAGAGGCAGAAACCAATTCCAAGAGTCAAACCGGGGTCACAAGACTGGCAGGGCAAGGGTACAGGAAAAAGGGTAGGGCACAAAGTAACAGTGTTAGGGCAGCTTTAGCTGGAGCACTGGTAGAACCAAGCACTGATTGTAGCTCATGGTAGATTTATAGTGTCATCTATTAGCTCTAAAGCGGTGACATATTGTGCGCTATATAAACATAGACATGAATGTAGAGGACATGCCCCACGCTGCCTAGGAGGACGACCATGGGGGTGCCACCCGGAACCAGGTAGGACGCGGTAACTTTCATGACAAAAAAAAATAGGCAGACTAGATGGGCCAAATGGGTCTTCTTTGGCATCAAATTTTATGTGCACCGCAAAAGAAAAGAACTTATACAATTTGCATTTAGTTTATTCCAAATAATTGTTTTAATGATACTTTAATGTATGGAAAATATGTCTGCAGTAGAATGTTCACACCGCATAATCTACATGACTGTTAATTAGTAGGCATTTAGCACGGCTCTTCTGGCCTCCTCGCATAGAGGGTCTAGCTGTCCATCACCTCCTACAAAAAAAATAAAAAATAATGCATAATATACACAATATATACATATAATGCGATACATCAAACTAAATCGGTAGAAAGTCTGACTACTACCTAAGATTAATTTCGTCACCCGTACTGTCCAACATTTATTGTACTCTCTAGAAAGATAAGTGAATAAACTTTTGCAGATCATTTAATCACATACAAACACAATTTGATTAAGCTTTTTTGGTTTTCATGGCAACGACCTGCTTTTGTGTCACTTGTCAATTAAGTTTGAATACCAGCATTATAAGGGTTACATTTTAAATCGCTTTTTTCCCCTGTGTTTTTCCTCAAAAAATGACGCCTTCATATCGTTCTAGACTTATGCATTTAGATTTGTCCGAATTTTAATGAAATTGTGCCAATTTTGTTAATTCATATGAATGTCTGCAAACAAGAACTGGACCCGATCTAAACAAGCAAAAACGAAGCAGAGAGCCCAGACAGGCGACAGAAGAGGCGGACCTGCGGAAAAGTAGACAGGGAGACAGAAGCGGTCGGCGGAAAAGGTAGCTAGGCATTGAAAGAGAGTGAATGAGGGCGTGAGAGAGAATGAATGAGGGTGTGAGAGAGAGTGAATGAGAGCGTGAGAGAGAGGGAGGGAGTGGCAGACAATTTTGTTTCCAAACGAGTAGAGGGTCAGAGGTGTGGATGTAACATGCTCTTACTTCATCAAGAGTGTGGTATATAATTGGAACAGTCCCCCAGCAGAAGCGGTAGCAGTTAATACAGTGAGGGAATTTAATCATGCATGGGATATGGTTCCTTAACCTAAAAGGAGACCAACGACTGATTAAGGTCTAATGCAGGAAAAATTGTCAGCCTAAATGGCCCCAACAGTTCTTACCTGCCATCAAATTCTATGGGGTTTTTTTTTTGTAAATTTAAGTGTAAAAAATCTTTAGTTACCAAAATCCAGATCCTTTATGTTGCACTGAAAAATATTTTCACCGTTCACTATAAGTTCCACAATATTCCGGTCTGGTGCTTCTTCCAAAACCACGTGGTGTCCATCCCCAGCTAACACCGCTGCAGAGGAAGCATAATCCTTATTTTCTAGACAATCTATGATATGTATTTATTTTCCAACGGAATTTTATTAGCCAACTGCATTAAGATAATCTATGCCTTTTTTGTTGTTGTTGGTGGATCGTTGTACTGGGAGTGGGGAGTGCAAACTACACTCTATGGACAAAAGTATTGGGACAGCTGACCATTAACACCAACGTGATCCCCTTAAAATAATATTTAATTCTCTTGCCGTGAATTTCCCGAGACTACCGTTAAACCCGTATTTTTATTTTGTATTGAGTAATTACGAGACCTTTCTAATGACTTCGAAATTGATTAGGTTTCATGATCCACGGCATTTTTTTGCACAATTTGTAATTTTTAAACCAATTTGTGTTTAGCCCAAAAAAAAAAAAAACAACAAAGCTCATACACATTAATTGAAAATGCTGATATTTACCTATTTTAATGGACTTGTTTAAACGAACACGCTATGAATTAAAAATAAAATGAAATGCCGTAGGAAAAAATGAGGATAAATGTCAAGGTTGAGACTAAAGTAACATTCAAATTACAAAATGTAAATCTGAGGGTAGTCTATCAATTCCAAAGCATTTGCTGATTCCCTAGGTCAGCTATATGAAAAGGTTCAGCACAAGGTAAGGGTGTGATGATGTATGAGTGTGAACGTGTATAAGTATATGAGTGCGACTTAGAGTGTATTTGTAATTGTGTTTGCCCCCGGGAACTTCTTCGCTCCGGCTACCTGGAGCCTTCCCTTGGAGGACACAGCCAGGACTGCCTACTGACGGCGGTGGGCGGTCCCGCTGAGGTTGGGGGCGGTCCCGCTGAAACACCCCCATTTAAAGAAAAAAAATGGCTCCCGCGACCTGGAGGATTCCAGTCTTGACCCGGAGAAGTGGTGCTTGACCCGGAGATCTCCGGCTCAAACCTGGAGAGTTCCCAGGTATGCCAATTTTTATTAATGTGAAAGCAGGGCTGGCGATGATGGGGAAGCCCCCTACTTTAATGTCAGCATCTGCCTGATTATGTCAATGTGGTCAACGGCTGGATATGTATACTTCCATGTAAGACAATGACCTCATCACGCTGCGTGTGGTTAGCAATAGTATGGCTCAGTCTTAACCATCCAGTTGGACACTCAGCCTAATAAAAGTCTATGGAGGTACGGACTTATTTATTAGCAACGCCATAAAGGATCTGCCCAGTGTGGGGTTTGAGCAGGGAGAAGCGACCCAAAAGATCACATGACTGATAACAATGGCCGCCTCCAGGTCTGCAAATAAAGGGAGTTTATTTGACTCTCACTTCGCGATTTAAACTTTATGAAGAATAATGTTAAAAAAGCTCTACAAATAATGTTTAAAGGATCATTCTTAAGCGGTTTATATGATTTAGTACTAATGAGCACAGCGGTGTACACTTTAAAAAAAAATAAATACAAAAATATTCTCTAATTCACCTAATTATTTATCAGCTCGTTTGCCCCTTCCTAACATTGGCATCTGTCCACTTCCCATCACTCAATCAGCTCTTCACCGCTACAGCAAACTGTGAAAATGATTGCGGGATTTTAATGTCACTTCTGAGATAAACAATGCAGATCAAGACTCAGCGAGTGGCCTAATTAGCAAGGAGATTTCTAAAAAGCTTCCAGAAAAGGCTCGACGGGTTAAACTGACGTGTATGTGATGGCCGACGCGGAAACTCGACCTCAGTCAAATTACTTTCCGTTAAAGGAACACTCCAGCCATCATATGCACTTTTAATGCATAGAATAGCTGTGTGGCCCCTTTAAATTTTGGTGTGTTTTGCAAATGCATGGGGGGGGGTATGTATCACGAAGCTCCAAAGACTATATGCAATGCGTGTTTATACTATGGTATATACATACATAATTTGGTGATTGCTTTTATTAGACGACTTACCAGAAATATACGTAAGTAGAATGGGTCATGATACCTGGAACTTCCTGGCTCCTCGGGGGAGTGGCTTAGTGAGATGCAGGGCTAGCCACGTATGTGCAGTGATATATTTACCTGTGGAGCAGCCCCAGCCGCCACTCTCCACATCCGGCATCCCAAATAGCAACTTGATTGGCAGGCTTGTTGTCTATAAGTGTAGGGCTAGCCCTAGATATCTTAAATCTGTATGAGGGGGCCCATGACAGATCAGGAATGCTGCCCTCCCCTTGCTTGCCCAGGCTCCACACATGGGTACTTGTACCTCCTGATGGCAGCCCTGCCTCTGGTCACAATACAGAAGCTGTCGGCAAATATTTTAGATTACATGATATTGTATCATTTTATTTACTTTTTAGAGGGTTAAGTTCATTATTATCCACAGAATACTTTGGGGGGGGGGGTCCTCCCTGGGCACCACTCAGGGCGGTCCCACGTCCTATGGAAATCCCCCCTCTCTCAATGCCGTCTCTGTCACAACAATGGGTTAAAAATGCCGTTTAATAATCAGTGGTTGTGATTTCTATATATATATATACGGTATCTCACAAAAGCGAGCACACCCCTCACATTTTTGTAAATATTTTATTATTTATATATTTTATCTTTATGCGATAACACTGAAGAAACGACGCTCTGCTACAAGGGAACGCAGTGAGTGTACAGCCTGTATAACAGAGTAACTTTACTGTCCCCTAAAAATAACTCAACACACAGCCATTAATGTCTAACACCTTGGCAACAAAAGTGAGTTCACCCCCTAAGTGGAAAGGTCCAAGTTGGGCCTCCCCGGTGTCATGTGACTCGTTAGTGTTACGAGGTTTCAGGTGTGTTATCGCGCTCACACTCTCTCATACCGCTCACTGGAAGTTCAACATGGCGCCTCATGGCAAAGAACTCTCTGAGGATCTGAAAAAAGAATGGTTGCTCTACATTAAGATGGCTAAGACCATACGGCGGTTTCACGGGACAGGTCCCACTCAGAACAGGCCTCGCCATGGTCGACCAAAGAAGTTGAGTGCACGCGCTCAGCGTCATATCCAGAGGTTGTCTTGGGGAAATAGACGTATGAGTGCTGCCAGCATTGCTGCAGAGGTTGAAGGGGTTGGGGGTCACCCTGTCAGAGCTCAGACCATACGCCACACACTGCATCAGATTGGTCTGCATGGCTGTCGTCTAGAGGACTGCACTGGGAGGAGGGTCCTGCGGGGGGCCGCCAAAAAACTTGCGGGCGCGGGCGGTCTTGCTGGGGCTGCGGGCGGGAGCGGGCGGTCAGGCACTGTACCTGCGGGTCCCGGTAATCCCGCGCAGTCCCGCAAGGATGCCTTCTCGCTGCTCCATTACAGTGTCTCCTATCTTGCTCCGCCCATGAACAAGGCGGAGTCACATGATGTGACATCACTTCCTGTGACCCCGCCTTGTTCCTGGGCGGAGACGCTGTGAGGGAACAACTCGAGGGCTGCCTTGCGGGACTGCGTGGGAAATCAGGTAAGGAGGCGGGCGTGATTGGCCACAAATGTGGCGGGAGCGGGCGGGATTGGCCACAAATGTGGCGGGAGCGGAACACCCACATTGCGGGAGCGGGATTCAAAAAGCAGTCCCGCGCAGGGCTCTACTGTCGTCCCAGAAAAAAAGCCTCTTCTAAAGATGATGCACAAGAAAGCCAACAAACAGTTTGCTGAAGACGAGCAGACTAAGGACATGGATTACTGGATTACTGGAACCGTGTCCTGTGGCCCGATAACTATCATATTATCCCCAAGGGCAGACCCGGGGGAGGGGCGCACACACTAACACACTCACCCAGACACTCACACTAACACACACTCAGACCAACACAAGTAGACACTCAGCAATACCACACAGACGCTTGACACTTACATACACACCCAGATACCCACACTCAAATCACAACAAAACTCACTCACAATAAAAAATATTTATATATATATATATATATATATCTAACCAATAGATTTTTGTTAAATGGTTACATATTTAGACTTAAGTATAATATATATATATATATCAATTTATTATTTAGCACTCCTTTTTTAGGATTATATATACTGTTCATATCTCTAAATCTACTATATATATAATATATATATATAATATATATATATATACGCTCTATACACACAGCCATTTACTATGGAGGAAGGGATCGCTGGAGCAGCCGCGTCCTCACCTCGCAGCCCCTGGAGCCGATACGTGCGATGTTCCACTAGGCCTGAGCTGCTCGAGTACGGGCCGAACCGGACGGTGACCAGAGCCCTCTCCGGCATGATGATGCTGCCGCCTCCGCGCCTTTCCGGGAAGCGTCCGCAGCGGCGCCACGGTAACCGCGTCTTCCGGTTACTAGGGCAACCAGGTTACCGTGCGTTCCACGGTGACACGCTAGTGTCGCGATGCGCCGGTGAGAAGGGGCTGTTCCAGCAGTCAGTGCGCTCTGTGGCAGGTAACGAAAGGGTTAACCCGAAGGTTTAACTCTTTCGGTGCCGGGGTCGTTTGGGTATCGCTATACCTACAGTATGTTTACATTTCTAACCGATTCATAGAGCAGACTAAGATATAAAAGCCAAATGCTGGGCCCCCAATTACTGGGCCTACCATTTAAGACTGAATGACAGGGGTTAAATTGTACTATTTTGTATTTTAACTCTCTTGTTTTTTGTGTTTATTTTTTTACACTTGATATCATTTTCATAAAATACCCCTAAGTATTTGAAATGCAAATAGAAAAAAAGAAATATTACACCAAACATATATAGTACAAATATATATATATATATATATATATATATTATATTTAAATATATATGTTTATTTATATCTATTTTTATAAATATAAATATATATATATTATAGTAAAATGTCCTTAATATTAACTACATAGAATAAAATAACTGGGCCTTTGTAAATGACCCGATCGGCTCGCCCTTTAACCCTGCTTGAAGAAACAAATATTTGTCATGTCATTTCTCATTGAAAATGTAAAATATGCTTTTATTAAATCTCCTGTTTTCAAGTAACGGACATATAGATAGCCAGAGACATGTTAGAACGAGAGGTCATAATGTAAAACCAGAGGGTCAGAGGTTTCGAGGTAATTATTAATAAATGAATAGTGATATAATATTTATAATGTTATTAATACATTGTATTATTAATATAATATATTATTATTATATACATTGAATAGTATTATTAATAAATTGCATTATTCATATAATATATTCTGTATTATTATTATTATTATTATTATATACATTGAATAGTATTATTAATAAATTGCATTATTCATATAATATATTCTGTATTATTATTATTATTATATACATTGAATAGTATTATTAATAAATTGCATTATTCATATAATATATTTTGTATTATTATTATTATTATTATTATTATTATTATTATTATATACATTGAATAGTATTATTAGTAAATTGCATTATTCATATAATATATTCTGTATTATTATTATTATTATATACATTGAATAGTATTATTAATAAATTGCATTATTCATATAATATATTCTGTATTATTATTATTATTATTATTATTATATACATTGAATAGTATTATTAGTAAATTGCATTATTCATATAATATATTCTGTATTATTATTATTATTATATACATTGAATAGTATTATTAATAAATTGTATTACTCATATAATATATTCTTTATTATCATTATTATTATTATACGACATTACTCCAAATTCTATTCCAAACAATTTTATCAAATATGATGGGCCGGCTTATTATTTATTACATTAACTAGTCTCAGTTTCCCATATTATTATATTTATAATTATTTTTGATTTGTGAAAAGTAAAGATTTTCTCCTTTTGGTTACATATTTTTCATGGACAAAAACATTGTACATATTTTTGGGGAATGATTTCAAGAATTTTTAAAAAAAAAAAAAAACACATTAACACAAAAACATGTAACAGAATCTTTATTTTTTTCCTAAATCATTCATATATATATTTATTTATATATATATTTCTATGTGTGGATATTTTTCTACAGTTCATTCAGAAATGACAATATTAATAAACATATATATATATATATATATATATATATATATATATATATATATGATATGAAATATTATAAAAATAAAAAGCTTTTTAACCGTGGAATATTTCAGTAGAGCAATCGGGTGTAAACTATATGCCTGGTTTGGTTAAAATGTTTTTATTTGCAAAAATACATAATTAACGAAATAAATTATAATTAATTCATCAATTATTTATAAATTAATATTTCCGTTTACAAAATACAAACACATTTTTTTTTAAATAAAAAAGAAAATATATAATATGTATTTTTAAATAAAATACCAAGCGTTAAATCAACACATCTGATTTCACAAGCAGCGTTATTATATAGCCGACATGGGTAAAATAATTGTTTGTTTTCGAACGTCCCTTTTAAATTAAAAAAAAAATATTCTTCAAAAATCATTCATATAGGTTTAAAGGTGCTGTTCCACTTTGGGTGGGAAAATTAAACATTAATTGCACTCCCTATTAAATAAGCATTATGAGCACACACATTCCGTAATAACAAAGTAGCAAAGCTTGCTTTTATGTCACATGACAATAAAGTGCCCCCCCCCGACAAAAATTAAGAATAAAAGAAAAACTAATGAGGTTTCTAATGCTGCATTTATAGCGACAGATGTTGGAGCAGCACCTGGCACAGGTGGAACAGTTAAAGTATGTAGTCATGGTCCTCTGATGTCTACTTGACATGGGTTTTTTATTGATTAGTTGTGGTTTCAACTTGCTGATTTCATGTTGCACTATAAAGGGCCGGTCCATGGGAACTTCACCTATAAGAAGGGCTCAGGATGGATCTTCAAAACCCCCAGGGATAGGCAAAGTGTCCATACAAGCATGCCAGCATCCACAGCGGGGTTTGTGAAGGTCCATAGAACATCATTAAATTGTCCACCACAGACCCCAATAAAGGTCTACCATGAGCAATGTCGGGGCCTACTCCTGAAAACCCCACTTTAGGTGAATAAAACCTGATGGGCTAAGAAGATAAGTAACCACTACTTTTCGGAGAGCCACCTTACCGTGCTGAGCTGCAGAACACCATGAGGTGGCCACCAGAAAATCGGGACGGCACCACAAAAACCAGGACACCTGGGAGGTGTATATAGAGCTATTCTCCTTCGTTGGCCCCTGGTAACCAATACGACATTGGAAGGGACGCGCATCTGATTTCTTTTATAAATATGTTCATAAAAGTAAATGCCTTCATACAAGAGCTTTTAGATATGATTCAATCTAAGATTCTCCTCATTTAAAGTAAGATTGCTTACGGCATCCAAACCAAGGATATGATATAATTCAATTGTTAAGGCAAAGCAAATCCACTTAGAATCCATAGTAATATGGAAGATCTAATCTTATTGTCCTCACACGAGCATTGCCTCATTGAATTCCCTTTAATCGGATTTTCCTAGAGAAGGGTTTTGCGGGTATTACTGGTATTAAAATAATTGTCGCATGGTTGGGTTAACGAGGAACCGTAGCAGTGTTAGCTCAGACGTACATACATATATACATAATACACGCGAGGCTCGTTATCTGCAATATATTTCAGGTTAATTAGCTTTGGATATGGGGTTAATGGAAAAGTAATCATATGAGATGTTATAATACAGACTTATTGCCATCTCACGACATTGGTAGCATTTATTGCTGACAGCCATTGAAAACACGAGGGAGGAAAAGATCGCGGTTACATTCAGAAGGCCAAGATGCCTACAGATGAAATGAATGTCCTAATGTTCAGAAACCTTGCAGGCTTTGTAATTATATATTAATTGTGATAAAATCTTAAAATACTTTATGGAGTTGCCGCACTGTGGCTACAACTCATCAGCGCTGTACTAAGGTTGGGTGTAGAACCTTACAACAATATACCCCCCAACATTTCAGGTGTCCTAAGCAGGAGAGCCGTGCTGGAGAGGGTTGCTAGAAGTGGTGGCATGGCCACACGCGAGAGGGGACGTGGTCAGGGATGGACCACCTAGCCACAATAGCTGAAGAGCCACCTCGCGGCACTCTTTGTAGAGTCACAAGGTGGCCACCTGGAAGCTGCAATGATTCTACAACATCCTGGCGCAGCCAAGGGATATCCGAGTCTCCCCCCCCCCAGCCAGTTGTTGAGAACTGGTAATGTCCTGTAAAAATGGAACCCTTGGGATGTATTTGTAGAAGGCAGATCTTCTACTGAATTGAGAGCTTCTACCACCTTAACTCTAACCATATCACTGGCTCTCATAAAGAAAATGTGTTTCTGCGGAAGGCCGGGCATGCGCAAGTGTTACGTTGCTATAGGTGGTCTGTAGGAACTTAACATTTAAGTTGAATTCATATATCGGCAGAAACGGATATCAATCTCAATTGCCGGACAACATTTGGAATAGTCCAGGAGGAGAGAAAACTAAATAGAAATGAATTAGCTAGGCCAATAGGTCATGGTCTGAAGACCTCCGATGAATGTTGGTATTATAGAAGACCCTATCACCTAAACAATAAATCATGTGTTAATGTGGGCCATGAAAGGCAATTTATCTATGCTTCGATGAGACCTACAAGCAAAAATGTAGATCAAAAAGTATTTTGTTGGTTATGTCCTTATAATTTACATGAATGGCACATAGATACGGTGAGACTTATGTTCTCCACACTGGCTACCGGTGGAATTGGTGGTATGTAATACTATTGAGGCGTTCCAGAAGGTTTGAATTAGATTACGTGATACTCTTGATTAGGAAAACAAACCATTGAGAATTAAGTGTGTGGTTTTATATAATGGTTTCTAGAAGACAAGATTGATCGACACGGAATTTCTCGGGAGATAAGAACCATTTGGCCCTTCTAGTCTAGGCATTGTTTTTTTTCTCCTGCCAAAAACCTCAAAACTTGGAGCTTTTAAAAGAAATCCATTGTTTTAACAAATGCCTGAAAAATATGTATCTTAATAAATAATTGTTGAAAATTAAGCTACATTTGTTGTCAGGCCTGGACTGGCCATCTGCAGCCTGGTTGGCCTCTGCCCAACATCACTCCAATATGCGACCACCGGCTGGATATGCCCAGGCGCATGCTGCGTTATCTTAAAACTAATGTGCAGTCTGTCATATCCAGCTGTCAGCCATGCTTACGCCATTGGGTGTCCGACGGCCTTAAAGTGCAGGGATGCCTCCTATCACCAGACCGGCCATGTTTGTGGTCAATAACATGGTCAGTCTGGCCATGTTTGTAGTCAATAATCTGGTCAGTCCGGCCATGTTTGTGGTCAATAATCTGGTCAATCCGGCCATGTTTGTGGTCAATAACCTGGTCAGTCTGGCCATGTTTGTGGTCAATAACCTGGTCAGTCCGGCCATGTTTGTGGTCAATAATCTGGTCAATCCGTGCCATGTTTGTGGTCAATAACCTGGTCAATCCGGCCATGTTTGTAGTCAATAATCTGGTCAGTCCGGCCATGTTTGTGGTCAATAACCTGGTCAGTCCGGCCATGTTTGTGGTCAATAACCTGGTCAATCCGGCCATGTTTGTGGTCAATAATTTGGTTTCTTATTTCAGGTGATTTAAATTTCCTCTCTAGCATTCTCTAGGTTTCCACCTACTTTTACTGTATTAGCCACATTTTGTTTCCTAAAATATATAGTACTAACATTCACAAAAATATGGCATTTATGGAAAATAAATAATCTAGTAATATATCTATTTTTTTTTTTGTATGCTTTTATAGCTATGGCTTATGTCCATTTTGTGACGCGTTTTTTCGCTCCTTCACTGGCGTGTCGGGTTTGGTATTATACTTTGTGCACAGATCTGCCATGGCAATGAGACTTTCTTCCATGGCTTTGGCAAACATCGTCGAGGATGTCTCCTTGCATTCCCGAAAGCTTGAGATACAGAAGAGAATGTGCTCCGGCTGAGGGTTATAACAGGAGCCGTAGCCATTTGGAACCACCGGGCCGTAGCAGCAGAACATTTCCATTGTGGTAGGAACCTGAAGAGGACATAAAGCATAGTTAATTAAAGCATTCCATATTTAAAGGAGCCATATTTTCATGTTGTCAGGACTCGGGTGATCAGGTCGGGTAGGAGCCCATGCGCAGGGGATACTTGGGGTTCAGTCTGTAACCCATGGTGCATGATTATGCAAACAAAGACACCACAAGCAGAAATCCAGGTAATGTAGTGTATTTTATGTATATAACAGGACCAGCAAATAAGGGTAATATAGTCTAAGCACGAAACCAGACGTATGGCAAAATAAATACTGGTAATAAGTATTTTGGCAGGGAGCCCGCTTGGAAGGGCACGACAGACAGAGAGCCCGCTTGGAAGGGCACGACAGACATAGAGCCCGCTTGGAAGGGCACAACAGACAGAGAGCCCGCTTGGAAGGGCACGACAGACAGAGAGCCCGCTTGGAAGGGCACGACAGACACAGAGCCCGCTTGGAAGGGCACAAAGCAGGGAGTCCACTTGGAAGGGCACAAAGCAGGGAGTCCACTTGGAAGGACACAAAGCAGGGAGTCCACTTGGAAGGACACAAAGCAGGGAACCAGGAACAGTACAGGTGCAGAGCCACAGCAGGAAGGTCCATAGACTTCAATACAAAGGCCCTGACTGAAGGGCAGGGCAGGTTCATAAAGGCAGGGTACTCCAGGTAACAAGGCCCAGCTGGATTTATTGACTAGGGCTCAACCCAGGTAACAAGGCACACCTGAGTTCTGAGTGCTCCAGAGGGCGGAGGGCGGCCACTAGTGGTAGCAGATTTAAACGCCACAGGTATAAAAAAGCCATGGTTCAGGCAGCGAAAAAGTGGTTCCTGACAGTTGGAGTACATTTTCCATTTTCTTTCAGTCTCACAACCTCTCCGTACCTTCTGTAACAACTGCTTCCACGTCTCTTCTCCTTTCCTCCATCTCCTTCTCCGCAGGTCCGCTTTCTCCTTCTCCGTTGCCCCACTTTTCCCAACTGATCCTTCTGCATTATTCTCTCCAAGAACGTCCTCAACAAGTCGGCACCTCTGCGCAAACCACAAAGACAGTCTCTCCCTCAATTAGAGGAGTGGGGAGAGGTTGTCTCGGTGGTGCGCTGTTGCGGAGGTAAGTGGGAGGTAAGAGGAGATAATAATGCAGACGGAGAAGCTGAGAAACAGGCCAGGAGAAGAGGCGCATCAAAGAAGAAGAAGACATTGAAAGAGGGTGAGTTAGTGACAGATTTGTCTGAACCCAAAGGGCGGGAAACAAAATTTGTTACCCGAAACAAATGGACCAAAAACAATGAATCCGAATTGTTTTTGGTCTAAGTCTTGCAGGCATTCTATAGTTATTGAAGTTAATAAACAAAGCTTCTGTCTCAGTTAACTCCTCCCCAAATCAATGGGAGAAGCAGCAGCCAATCACATGTATGCAATCAGAACTGTTGTTAATGTGATTGGCTGCTGCTCCAATGACTTCAGCGTCAATTACAGTTCTTTTTCCCCCATTATGGGGTAATTACTACAGGATGAAAGTCCCTGAGTAAAGGAAGCGCAGGCCTGGATTCACCGTCCGGCACACGGGGTAAATGTTCGGTGGGCCTGGGGCTGACGGTGAATCCGGGCCCGTGTTTCCTTTACTCTGTGACCGCCACGATTCGGTTATGTTTATCATAAACGGATGAATGAAATGGCAATAGTAAAAAAAAAAAAGATAGTTTTGGATGTGCCGTGTAGCATCTGTTGTGCTTTGGTACAATCATATTATTTCTTGATTATTATTACTTTTTTTTTATGTTTTGTCTTTTTTTTTTTTTTAAACCGCATTCTTCAGAAACTCATTAAGAAGAGTGATTCGCAGCACAAAACAGTCTAATGGAATTGATTGAATGTCTTGGTGAAACAGACTTGTGGTTTTAGTCATTTTCCAAAGGTTTTTTTAGTAGGATATCAAAACATTAAGCCCCCTGGTATAAAATGGTAATCTGTGCTCTAAACGTTATATTATTATTATTATTATTATAATATTTAGATTATCACAATGTTCCTAATAATGTTAAAGTCTCTTTTGGGGGGGAAAAGTCAAGTCAAAACAATTTCATTCACACTGATACGTCGAACATAAAATGATTGTCTACGTAACACTAACGTTTTGGCCTAAAGGTCTTCATCAGGGTCATCACTATATTTGTCCTGATAGCACTGACGGTAGCCCCCTGAGGCTGAGGACCCAGGGCGGTGTGTTAGAGTTTGGGAGGTGGCACTGGTGGATTCCTGGGAAGACTTCTTGCCTGCCTGCCCAGTCACTTCTTATGTCTAAGTAACCCTGTGCTCATTGGGGCAACCAGACTCCCATGAACTAGCCGGCTATGGGGGCTCAACAAGCCAGGAAACGCTAGATGCGCCTGCTTTGTGGGAAACTTTCTGCAGAGGACTGTAGTTAACTCCGAGGACTGGAGCTTCTGTACCTGGCCCAGAGTGTGAGGGAGGGTGCAGGGACTCTCCAGGCTACTTAATTGCCGGTACAATAGGTAACTGACATCAATACATCCCCTGTTTGCCTGATATGATATCAGGAAGCATACTTAAGTACACTTCCTGCGAATGCACTGTAGCCCTCCCACTGAAGCCACAGGAAGCGGAGGTCCCACTGAGACGAACAGGAGTAGCAGCTTGTCAGAACCCGTATGATACCCCCTCCCGTATTGCAGCAGGTCCTGATCTACAGCATCTGGCATGATTCCAGTAAAACCAATCGCCTGCTGCTTAACAACTGGTGACATTTTTTTGGTTTTATCATATTTTGTCAAGTTGCTACTTCCACAAAAACTTGAATGCATTTATTTTACAAGCGCCCTTTGATCCGCGTATAAAATATACGAGAAGATGTTTCCTTGGGCACAAGGTTACTTAAAGGGTTAAAAGGCTTTACACGTACCTGACTGGTGGAGAGAACGAATCGGTTGCTGGACAGATACGTCTCATCTGTAAAGAGGTCGGGCATCTCCTCGCAGTGTTCCCGAGCCAACTCCCTCAGCGCTAATAAGTGGTTGTCTATGGCCATCCCGGTAATGGCCTAACGAGTATTAAACAGAAAAGGAAAACCAATAAACGTTAAACATGGCACCAGTGTCCTAAGCCTATTCTGCTGAGCCTCAGGATAAACTAGGCCAATCGTCGTTTGGCCATAATCCTTGAATTTATGTATTGCAAGAAGCGCAGGGTTAATATTCGGCACTAAATCAATAAAAAAATAATCCTAATTTTGATGTCCGCTCCAAACCAAACGTCACCATTTAATGAAAAGAAGAGCAGACTTCACCGAGTGCTGGGTTGTCCACTCGCCAATCTGATCCGCCGGCTACTAGGGTAGAAACGTCGGTACGGATTCGACTTTATAATTTCAATTTACTTGAATTAGTGTCCCCAAAAGATTGTATAGCTCTAGATCCGAGGACCACGTCCGCCAAGAAAACGACAAATCCAAAATGATGTCTAAAGTTTAACCCCTTAAGGACAATGGGCGGTCCCTAAACCCATGGAAAACAATGCATTTTGAGCCCGTACGTGTACGGGCTTTGTCATTAAGGGGTTAAATCCTCTTAAAAAAAAAAAGAAAGAAAGAAATATCATATATTGTTTGGTCATTATTCGCTAAGTGGTGAGTCCTGGGTAAAGAATTATAACGTTAATAATTAGTTGCAGGAGGAACACACCGGGAACGGCCTTTCTTAATGCATAGTTAACTCGCTGATTTTCTTTCGACAAAACTCAATATTTACTTAATAAGCCCCCAACTGCAAATCTGAAATTAAAATAAATATCCGGAGGGTCCGCGTTGACATGGAAAGTTTTATTCCGTATTACGTGTACTTCTACGAGGATCGTTATAATTAAAATCTCCGCAATAACGTTAAGCGCTGGAATAAGAATGGGGAGAGGCACCGCGCATGCATAAACTCATCAAGGGAAATTGCCTTCCAAATGAAATGAAATGTCACGCTACCGTGTAACATTTACTGTTTTCAGAACGCTGACATTTTGCAACATTTATCAATGTCATGTCTGATGGGAAACCGAGACTAGTTAATGTAATAAAATATAAGCCGGGCCCATCATATTTGATAAAATTGTTTGGAGAAGAATTTGGAGTGTCCTAGAGCCGTACAAATAGAGAGCATTCAATAGAAAACTCAAAATGTTTTTTAACGTTACAGCTCTTTATACCGGCTAGTATAAGACATGAGTAGATAGAGAAATGTTTAATAATAATAATAGTAATAATAAAAATAACAAGAATATATTATATTATATTAATAATACAATTTATTAATAATACTATTCAATGTATTTAATAATAATAATATATTACATTAATATTAATAATAAAATTGATTAATAATATTCAATGTATAAATAATAATAATAATAATAACAAGAATATATTATATTAATAATACAATGTATTAATAATACTATTCAATGTATTTAATAATAATAAATTACATTAATATTAATATTATAATGTATTAATAATATTCAATGTATAATAATAATACCAAAAATAACAAGAATATATTATATTAATAATACAATGTATTAATAATACTATTCAATGTATTTAATAATAATAATAATAATAATAATATATTACATTAATATTAATAGTATAATTTTTTAATAATATTCAATGTATAAATAATAATAATAATTCAATGTTAATAATAATTAATGATATAGCCTAATTTAATTTAAAGTCAATTAAGCCATTTTGTAACTAAATGCAGCATTAGTAACATAATTTACAGTATCGTTTAATTCTCAAACACCTTGAATTTTTTTTTTTTAATCGTAAGTGAAATTTTGCTATATTCATATATTTGCCGGGTCATGTGACACAAAGGTGGTAGCTGATGTCGTTGACATAGAACCTGACATTTTATTTGATTCGCCTTTCGGTGGAAATAATAATATGATAAATGTTCTAAAGCTCTTCTAAAGAGGTATTGGATTTACGCGTATCACTGGTGCACCACGCAAACACAGAGACAGTCTGATCTAACGTGTGTTCTTCATGCCCTTGCCAGGGAATTTCTTTCTACTCACCAGAATTGTGTAGTTTGTTTGAGCCTGTATGGCGTCTCGGAGGTACTGCATCTTCTCAGTCTCCTGCAAAATGTACATTTCTTGTAAGGTCCAAATGCGTATTCCCATGTGCTACAAAAGTGGTACGCCCCGTTGCCTTTGGACCATACCATCTAGCAGCTTCCCAAACCACACAGGTGCAATGCTAAGGTCAAAGCTGTGTTTCACAGGAGGCATAAGGGCAGATGCCGCTAGCCCAGGCTTACCTTAGCGGTGCATGGAAGCTGGAGGTTTGTGAAGTTTGTGAAGTGTGATAGAGGTCTGGCGCTGCACCACCACAGATGACACCAGCTATGAAACAGGTGCCACCACAACATGAGGTGTAGTCTCTTCATGGGCCCAACTATGATTAAAGAGGCTAAGGCCGTCTACATTCATGTTTGTGACTTCATTATATTAGGGACTGCCCTAATTTTTTTGGAGACAGGTAGATTGTTTCGTTTTATTGCTTCAATCTCGACAGAAAGTTGGGTAATCTTCTCTTACTATTTCAGTGATATAGACACACTGGCTAGACATACTCTTTATTACAGGAAGTGTATGAAAAAATGAATTCTCCTGGAAGTGGTAAGACCCCATGGAATGCATTCTTCATAAACCATTGGGTTAGAATGGATGTTACGAAACGTGCCAAGTTGTTCTATCAACTTTTATATTACGGCCTGATCAAGGTAGACGCAAGACCACAGCTTTAAGAATGATGGTTCATTTAGAGGGTGTCTCTCACCTTTCGTCCATTTAATTTACGATATATTAATTACTAATTTGTGCTATTTTTGCCTTTTTTTCGCGAAAATTCTCCTTGTTTGTTTTTCAAAGCAGCCAAGCCATCCAAGCTTCCATTACACGTGCCATATATATTAAAGGGTAGAAATAACCATAAAGATCGGCATACTTGGGAACTTTCAAGTGCAGACAACATAGAGCTCCATGGAGCTTCTGGAGAAGGGGCTTTATAAATGGGTGGGGCTAGCTGCCCATGTGGGCAAGTCTAGTCCCAAATAGCCCTCAATAGGATCCCTAGTAGGACGGAGGTGGGTGGGGGTTGGGCATGGACAAATGGGAAAAGAAGAAACTGAGCCAGAAACCTGGTAGTAGGACGTCACCAGAAGACTACAGGTCAGACCCAGAGAGAGTCTGGGCATGCAAATGAGGTCACATGATGTCATATAATGACCTATATTAAATTCCACTTTTATTTCACTACAGGAACAGTCAATAACGTTGTAAGAAATAAAGCCACAAAACAATTTCTTACTAAACGATACGACATTATTATAGTATAGTACCAACATACACCTTAGACTAACAATGTTCAGCAAAATAAACACCACAAAAGCATAGACAGGATAATAGAATATTCTAATTACACATAGCACAACGCAGACACACCGTGATCTAAAACCAGGAGCAGATATGGTGACCACCCAAGGTCAGGTCTGTAGTAGGCCTTTTCCTTCCCACTCTATGTTCATTTTGGGTGAGGTTTTTATACATTAAGAGTCAGCACTACATCTTCTGCTCTACATAGATTCCCTGCATACTCAAGTATGTCAGGAAGCAATTCACCCACACCTGGTTCTTCATTCTGGTTCCAGGATGGAAGCCTGAGGAGAAAAGATCCCCATCTCCCTTCTTTCTCATCAGTTAGGAGTGAATATGGCCATCCATTCTCCGGGAAGAACTGCCATTTTGCATATAAAAGGGAATGGCATCTGGATTGACTAGTCAAGTGAAACTACTTGATGTTCCCACCATAAACTTCCACCAACTGTGGCATACAGACCGTTCTAATATATTTATTTCCCATTCCGTCTATATTTCTTACATTGTGACCCTGTGTAGTTTAAGTCTTGGCAATTTTTATTGGTGCGTTCCTGGCCTGGATCTGCCAACGAAAACTATGTGTGTGACAAACCCCCACTCGACGTAGGCGATTCATTTCCATTCGTACATTGAGCTATCCAAATAGCTAGCAAATGCATTAATGGAGCCGTACGGTTATTCATTCTTTTCATTGAAACCTATTATCCAAAGTGTATTTACCGGCACTGCTGTTTTCCCATCCACCATTGCTTTTACAAACGTTAACGCTTCAGCAGTTGAAGATCTGATGTTGTCCACTCTTCCCATTTGAAATCGTCTTATGGAGGCGCTCTCGTAGGTAGGCACCAGTTTTCTGTGGCACCTGCACAAAATGAAAAATACTACACTTGGCTTTTTATCCGTAATAGAGACATTGGTTAAAGCCAAGACCATTTCTATATGGTCCACATGGCCTTTTGGAAACATGAAAAACCTTCGTCAAGCCTCAAGATGTGTAGAAGGCATCGGTGGAAGAATCGCACTGGCCATCTGGTGCACCATGCAATTGTCCGGTGGGCAGTCGGCCGATATCGCTGCATATGCACCCAATGTGCCTCTTATATCTATCTATCCATCTATATGGTATATACAGGGTAAGTCAGGCTCTTCATGTAGCAGAAGCTCTCTGGGGTTACTTCTCTTCATAGAGTATAATAAAGTCAAGGAGTTGACTCCATGCACGATCTCGCTTTGGTGAATAAATCCTTAAGTGGTTCACACATTACAGAATGACAGCACTTATTGAAATTATATATTTTATTCGTAATTTTTTTATTTTTATTATGATAACTCAAACTGATGGGGGGGCTACTAAGAAAAGCAGTAACAAAGGAAGGATCCTGTACGGTAAAACGCACAAAACAGGATATTAGAATGCACGTGTACAAGAAACCCAACTATGTCAATCTGCTTTAAAGGGCCCAGATATGGCACCCGTTGCTGTGTGGGTTGGGTGCAATGGCATGGCACTCCATTTATTTCCCATCATGGTCTCTGATAGCTACACTCCCAGGTCATCTAGCCTCTGAGACCAGGTCCCGACCGTTTCCAGTTCCCATATGAAGACGGAGTGGCATTCTCTGGAAAAACGACTTGCCACTTACCTGTAAAACGCAAGCTGGAGAGACACCTGGATATAAGCATCAGGACTCATTCTTTGTTTCTTGATAAACTCTTTTCCATAATTTTTAAACTTATAAACAGTGAAATCGAGATTGTTTACTATCCTGAAAAATACAAGAGCAGACACGTGATTAGGACCAGTTTAGAAAGGCCAACAAATGTACAAAGGGACACTTCAGCCATCATATGCACATAAAATACATATGATAGCTATGTGGTGCCTATATGGTCTCCCGTTTGCAAATCTCCTTGCACGTGATATACTGTATTTGCTCGATTATAAGACAAGCTTTTCTTCAGAGCAAATGCTCTGAAAAATACCCTTCGTCTTATGATCGGGGTCGCCTTCTAATCAGACCTCAAATGAGGTCTGACTATGAGACTAAGATCCAGATCCCCCGCAGCACTGCAGGGGACCCGGATCCTCCTGTCTGGTAACCTCAGCTGCTGCCGGGACGTACACCGGGGCGTCTATCACCGAGCGCCGGCGAAAGTGCCGGCAGCAGCGGAGGTTGTCTACGTGCTTCACGCATACCATCTTCCCCAGCTGCCAGAGAGGAAAGGGGTGTAAGACCTCATCTTGCTTGCCCCCAACAACAATCCAGGTGGTGTCAACTTATCATCTGTAAAGTAGGTCAACTATCACTAGACTTCACATGTTAACGTGATTATTGTACATTTTCCTTCTGGAAGTGTGTTTATATATATATATATATATAAAACATATATAACAGTAGAATGTTATCTTATCTCCCCATAATGTACCTTTGGAGCTTCTCTGCTGATGATGCCAAGTGCCCTTGAATTTCTGGAGAACATTTCCACCGAAGTCTTCTCGGAGCTGGCAACTCGCTGACGGAATCTGCTCTCACTAATTTTTTGGGACTGCTTTTCCTGCAATTTAATAACAGAAGTCAGCATGTCTACCGATGTACAAATATCTACCTAACTGTTCATTGCAGGCAGGGGCAATGTATCATATCTTTTTCTTACAACTAGGACTTTTGGTGCCTGGGTCAAGGTTATGTCCTCGGCTTCTAGAAGACGATGGTGGCGCAGGATCATGGCACCCAGGTGGGAAGACTAACAGTCGAAGTCTGCACTAGACCATCATATAAAGGTTTTATCCATTGTTGAATAGATTAAGTGTGATTTATATCACTCCCCTTTAAGGATTATGAAGCTACCTCCATACCAGTAATTTTGTTACAATTATACGATAGGTACGCTTTTTTTTTCTTGTTTATCAAGTTTATCGTGCATTTCTCAATAGTATTAGAGTCTTAATCATACAAAGCAGAATCGTTGCTCTTCAAAGAGAGTGAGCCGCTCGAGGCAAAGGATATGATGATAATCTTATTCATAATGTGTAATCGTTAAAGTGCTTATTATAATAAATCAGGATATAATGTTGCTTGGTAGCATATAAAGAAACTGATGTTTACAAAGGATACGCTAACTCAAAAAAAATCTCTATTTTTGATATTAATTTATTATATTTTGCATATTCAAGAGGTCCACTTCTAGATTGTAAGCTCATTTGAACAGGGCTGCCCTCACCCTTTGTGTCTGTTAGTCCCAATTATTATGTGATGCATTACTTGCGTTATCCTATTTACCTTTTGTATAAAGTTGTGGAATATGACGGAGTTACGTATATTAATAAACCCCCCCCCCCTAAATATTCTATTCCAGGTGTCCAGCTAGGTATGCCAGCTACATGAGCACTAAATTGTGTTGTGTAGCTGTGCATATCCAGCTGTACTTATGTCATCAGACGGCCTGTGGCCTTAAAGTACCAGGGCAGCCCTGCTATTGCCAGTCCGGCCCTGGTGGTAGGGTCAGCTCTGGAAATGGGCAGCACCATAGGCATAACCATCGACCCACCTTACTCGAGAAACCACCTTATGATGCTCTGTAGCTGGGTATCGGAAGGTGGCCAAGTGGCAGCTGGAGGTCTGAGCTGCGGCAGAACAGTCCCTCATTGATTTAACAGCTCCCTGGACTGCTCAGGGGAGATCAGAGGATCTTTCCAACTAACCCACGACCCTCAAATACCCATAAAAGTTAGATAGTGGGGCAACTATGTGAGGCATTGCCCAAAAAAATGGAAAAGCTGAGACTGCAAAAGCTGAGACTGTTTGGAGGGCTAAAATAATAATTATTATTATCATGTGGATATTCTAGAAAATATGTGCTCCCTAGAGGTTTGTCCCCTTGAAAGATCATCACAAGTCTCATGGCCTCTCGAGCCAAAAAGGCTCAACCCAAGAGGGAAAATGGTTGAAGGATGAAGAACAGCTCTAAGATCGACAGGCTCTCCCCATCAGCACCTGCACACTCTTGCACATGCCAACTCCCTCTCCCTCTAGCTTCTCTAGCTCCCCATCCCATCTCCCCTGTCAGTATATTCTCAGCACTAGCACAGAGAGATCAGAGGAGACCAGACAGAGGCTGGAAACGGTCAGTGTGCTGGGGGGGCAAAAACAAGGAAGGCGGAGAGGGCAAAGGCACAGATAGGGCAAGGTGAGCAAAGAAGACTGTGGGGAGAAGGAAGACAAAGGACCTGAGGATAAGGGCAGGGGCACAGTGAGACCTAGTGGGGTGAGAGCAAGGGGCACAGACAGGACTGGGGGAGAGGCCAGGGGACACAGAGAGAGATACTTATTTTTTTCCAAAATAGAAAAAGCCCTCCCAATTTCATGGGAACAGAAAGGGCAGAAAACAAAAGTTGCAGTCTGAAAACGAATGAGCCAAAAGCGAAACAAAAAATCAGTCCAAAAATATTTTTGGGCCTCGTGCAAAACTCTTCCATTCAATCCTTCAAAAGACATTTATAGAAACGGACTGTACAGAGAAACCCTTAAACGTGCGCAGGAAACACAAAACATACACAATTCCTTCTCGCCCTTGTGTTCCCCTTGCCAGCCCACCCCTGAGAATAGTAGCTGCCCAGCCCATTAATGGCTTTTTGAAGAGCTTAAAAAATGAATGCTATGCTTACGGATTACTAAAATAGTACAATTACCAAGGATTAATTAAGGTTCAAGTATTTAAAACAGTAAAAAAAACCAGATGAAACAAATGGTTCTTATATGCCGTTGAATTCTAATGTTTAATTGGTCAAATATCAAAACATTACTATCCAGAAAATGAATTTAATAAGAAAATGGAACTGATTGATAAAAGCATCTTGTAAATAAAGTCTATATAAAGTCTGTATAGGTTTTGGCTAGTGCACACTTACATATATTTCAGCAGATGTTCTGTGCATTGTACCAGGACAATCCCATCAAAAGGAGAATGTTCACAAATGGTCCCACATACTCCATCTCGCCCCACCACAAACTGAAATTGGAAATTTAGAAACAAATATTAACAATGCCGGTGGAAAACAGCACTCAAATCATTAATCGCTAAAGGAAAAGTCCACAACACGTTTAAAGCTATAGCAAATTGAAGGTCCATGTACCTTCTCGGCCAATAGTGGGTATTCCAGTACTATTTTCTTGTATTGATTCCCCTTAAAGCCCAAGGAAAGGTGAGAAGGAAGGGATCCTAGTTTTTTTAATATATTTATTTAATACCGTAATTAAAAATGACTGAGAAATGGCGGAAATTAGATTAATGCCGGTCAAAACGGTGATCCGTTACACGTTATTGAGTACCGTTCTGTAGGCCCCAACTCAAGAAGGATATTAACATGTCGGAGAGACTATCCTGAATCTAAGTTTTCTAAAAGCTTAGTTTTGGGCCAATTTAAGTTTTTCTGGGGGATTTTTTAACCAACACCCCAGAACTAATCACCAGCATTTAAACGGCCAACTTCCATGGCACTGTTGGACAACATCATGTTTTGGTAGATCAGTACTAATTTCAATAAAATTGCTCGTTTACAATACATTTTGTTCATGTTTTAACCCACAGTCGTTAGTCCTGATATTTTATTTTAAAATTCAAGTGTTTTCAACATCTTTCATAAAAAATTGGAAGAAATCTGATATATAATTTTACACGGTGAGATCCTAAATGAAGTGTATGTGGGTGTCGTGACTTCACCGAAGACTTATGTTAAGCAATAATGGTATTTACATATTTTATCTCGGTTTCTTTGCCAGCTGATGAAAGAAATACGTCCTCAATTAAACTTTAAAAAAAATTATAAAATGTATTTATTTTTTTTTATAGTTTTCACATATTTCACATAAAAAAAAAAAAAATACCATATTTTCTCCAAAAAAAAATAAAAAATGTTTGCAACCCTGGAGACTTAACCATTTGGGTGCTTAGCTGAGGCTTTAAAAAACATTTTAGAGCCAATATTTATTTCTGGAACTGATTTTGGGATATATTTTATTGGCTGCTGAACATGACTTTTTGCAATAGTATGGTACGTGACTCTAATATCAAATTCTTTCATTTTTTTTTTAAGACTGGCCAACGTTCTCGATGGTGGAAGCTCCAAAGGGATCCCAGCTGATGAGTTTGGTTAAGTCTGTTGATGAAAGCAGATGGAAGGGAGGCACTGGGTTCCCCAGTGGCGACTAAGACATTTCACATTCATTTGGACGTCTTCCTTCAATACATCTGGCGCTGTGTTAATTTGTATACGTTTCTTCACTCTACCAGTTTTAATCTTGAGGTTGGCATATAGTTTACATTTTTATAGGAAAAGATGGAAACATAGCGGATCCTTTGGATACCAATGTAGAACGCAGCTCAGAAATATATTACTAGCTTATGGGCTTATGGATAAATTTTTTCATATCCCTGACAGGAATATTTTCTTCTTCTTCTTCACCAACCCTTACCCTGCACAAAACACTATCCAGCAGCCCCTCCCCAACACACATTATTTAGCAGAACCTCCCCACCCCAGGGCCACCATCAAAGGGGCTGGGACAGTAGAAGGCACGATTGGAGTCACATTAGACTTTTGGAGAATAGATGTGTTAAATGGATATTAATAAAACTAAATATATATTACTTGTTTCTGATAACCAGACTCAAATAGTATAAAGGGAGATTTTTTTTTTTTACCAATATGTTTTTAATTTGATGATTTCATTTTTTCACTTTCATTTCATTACTCTCTGGTATTAGAAAATACTCGGTGAATTATGCTTAATGTAATCATGCTTACATCATTGGTAGTACTTTTAAAAGCCCAAATCCTTCCCAGAAATGATTTGCTAATTAATATTTTGCTTCATTCGTATTTTTTTGCCGTAACACTCTATTGTCATGTAACGCAAAAGCAGGAACCGATTCTTGCCCTAGGGACTAAAATCCTTCTTAAAAATGATGGAGTTGTTTTTATGTGATTAAACCTTCGGAGGAAACACAGATTGCAGCTCTGATAAAATGTATTGGGTTAGCATACAATAGAGGGCAATAAATGTTTGTGCAGAAAGTGGAAAGGCACCTTTAAATTAGTCTAATGAACGAGCCCTAATCTTAATCTTACGATTAAGGGGGGGAGACCATCTCACTAATTGAGATCTATGAGAAGAGACTTCATTAACATAAGTAGGACTTCATTTGCATTGCTATAAAGAAAGATCTCACTATGGGCATTTTAATTTATAATGAAACCAAAGTAGCGTAACTACCTACAACGAAGGTCTGCAGATAAAGGATGTTTATTACAAAGCCAAACACTCCAAAATAAAAAAAAATATTTACCTGCATGGGTTTGTCGTACCACCTGTTTGCACCGTTTTTATCATAACCGCCTCCGTGCAGAAGCTGCAGAGCCCGGTTGGTATCGTTCAGTTCCATCCCAGTTGGTGCGTCCAAGCATACTAAGCACATACATCTCTCAATCATATCAAGAGAGTCACGGTTTGTAGAATCTGTAAGGCGTTACAAAGCACAAGCAAAGTATACAAGCTAGGCACACATCATCACTTTCACCTACAGGGATTTTTCTATGTACGGCATCCCGTTATCTCAAACCAGTGAAGACTTATTTGATTGTGTAACCGACAGATAGCTAGACAGATAGATAGATAGGCAGAGCCGGCATCAAGGTGTAACAGCATCAAGGTGCAACCAGAACAAGAAAACACCAAAAGAGGCAGCGTAGTCATGGACGAGCCGAAGTCAGCGGCAGGATAAACAGAACAAGCCGAGCCGAGGTCAGGGGCAGGATATGCACGCATGGGATAGGCATATGGCTGACCGGAATCAAGGACTGATTAAGATTTGAGTCTTTACATCAGGAAACTGGCAGACTAGATGGGCTGAATGTGTCTTAAATCTGGAGTCAAATTACTTATGAAATGCTAGATCCGTTTGGTGCTTTCAGTTGTCTGTTTCCCATGCACCACATTTTACTTGAGCTCAATGAAGCCCTACCAACTCCATTAGGTAGCCAAAACCCAACTTCTATACGGCATGTGTTTCAGCGCCTTTGACTTTACTTCACTTCAAGCTAAAGACCTCTTTACCTTTCATTAACATCTCTCTTGCCTTGGACCACTCGTACCGTCCATCGGTTGTCAATAAACCAATTGGTGGAAGTCTCTCGTCTTCGTTTTCTGCCATCCTGACTATCTTCAGGAGCTGAGTGAACAGATCCCCATCACTAAGGCGTCGGAAGTTTATAATGACATCCAAGACGAAGAACTGGAAGAAAAGAAATTCATGTTAAATAAAATTGCAACCTGCAGATGCATGTTACAGAAGAACTTACCGTGGAATCAGACACCTTAATGAGCCCGCAGCAATTCATTGGCCAAGGAGGTCCAGAATAATTAAAGGTCTTTGAAAAGCTGTTATATCGTGTTGATTCTGAGAGTCATGGACACAAATTCTTACATTATAAGATCATTATTAAAGATCACGTTACATACCTGGTTGTTGCATGCAACAATAATATGCTCAGGTTCGGGCATGACGCTACTCTCCTGAGCCACTAAGGTATCTTTGGTCCCTCCTGGAAGTCGATATGAAGAGAAGAGTCCATAGTACTGCTTCATGCACATAGGTTGCCCAGACAGCTGCCCACGGGCATAGTCCATAGGCAATGCACGCCTAAAACGCACAACATTGTGGGTGATGAGCTCGGTGCCATCAGAAGCCAAAAGGGGGTCTTCTAACTACACCTTGCACTTATTACTAGCCATTAGAGGGACTCTCTGATATCTCAAGAACAAGTCATAGATTACGAGGAAACTCTATTGCGCACATCGATGCCCATCCTTATTTTACATTTCAGAAAAGGTACATCTCCCCATGCTGTTTTCACATAAATTATGGGAGCTCTCCATCCATCAAGTCCCTGTCTTCCCATGGGGAAGTGTCCATCTGTCACGTAGGCACACCAGGGGTGTCACTACCTCAAAGCTCTCCCCTGACGGGAATAACTCATCCAGTGGCTGCTCTGCGGAATTAAAGTCAACTTTTATACCAGCACAACATAGGTATGTCATTAGTGAACTACACTCGATATTATAGCCTTAAAGGCAAAATTCAAATATTAACCCCTTAAGGACAATGGGGTTCAAAACCCATTGAAAAGAATGCATTTTGTCATTAAGGGGTTAATTTATAATTAAATAATGAAAATATGCAGCGTGCAAGAAATTTCCCTTTTTTTAAAAAAAACATTTGGCAGCTTCTCAATTCCGACATTATTAATAATAGCTATATTTTAATTGCTCAGAACATAAGCCATGGGTGTTATCCAGCCCCGAGCTGCTTATTGGAGGACCAATAACTTACAAATCCAAAAGCGTCTTGTAATCGAGTACTCCAGAGATTAAGTTGGCCGTGAACCTGTAAGAAGAACGGAGTGCAGGATAAGTCCCGTGTCTCAGTTTTGGGGAGTAATACTTATATGGATAGCACATTTCTGATGTCTTGTTGGGACACACTGTGGTCTAGACAGATAAAGCAGTTCTTAAATGAGAAAATATGCAACATTGTGATGCTGTCATGGTAGGTAGAGCTAGGTAGGCATATAGGCGTCCTAAAAGGTGAGACAAGAATGGGCTACGGGTTGAGTCTTTACATCATGAAGACTTTTAGCTATGGCCAGGTATACCAGCAGTCATCTTTGTTTAGGATTAGGTGTTCCTCTAGCTCACTGATGTCCCCTGTGTAATAAGGTCTGAAGAGCACAGGTGACTCTCTAGCTAGGAAACAAACTTATGTTCTTCGTCAGGTTGGCCGTGAAAGGAACCCAGCTGTCAACCTGCGTGACCCGTCTGAAGATGAGCCTTATGGAGCGGTGTCTCATCTGGACTACCTACAGAACGTCTATTTGGAAGGCTTGATTGGGTATACATACTTTAACTATTAGAATTATGCATCAGTAGTATAGACACAAAATGTGATGACATTGTTAAAATTCGAACCACGTGACAGCAAAAAGGAATGGAATCAGGCTCAACAATAATAATAAATCGACAAATCCATTCATTCTGGGTTAAGCAATGGCAGGTGAACAACGTACAGATCGTGTCCACGGTCCACTAACGCTTTTATTATGCCACGCATGTTTATTGAGGCCGTCGTGTTGAATAATTATTTTATTTACCTTATTATTTGCATAGTGAATGGGAAAGGAGTTCTTCTAAATAGGAATATTTGTGTCGTGAAGGCCTAACTGGGATAATGCAAACAAGATTTTCCACGCGGCATTTGGGTTTAACGGAAGCATCTTGAATGTTTTGTTGATTAAATCGTGTATATGGAAAGAGAAACTGTTCTGGTCAGTGGCGGAACTTCTGGGGTCGCAGGGGTCGCGACTGGAGTTCTGCCAGTCAGGGTAGATAGTGAGAAGGGGGGAGAGGCTAGATAGTGAGAAGGGGAGTAGGGAGAAGGTAGATAGCCTAAGAAGGGGGGGGGTAGATATTGGGAAGGGGGGAGAGGGGGTAGATAGTGAGAATGGGGGGTTACGGAGAGGGTAGATAGTGAGAAGGGAGGGAGAGGGGGTAGACAGCCTGAGAAGGGGGTAGATTGGGCTGGGGGTGGGGGGCCTTAACGGATTCTCACACCGGGGCCCTGAGGCTTCTAGTTACGCCCCTGGTTCTGGTATTTCAGAATCTTCTTTTGCTACAATTGTATGCTAATATATATATATAGAGAGAGATGTATCTTGGTTGAGCACTGCCCCAGGCATGACCCAAGCCATGTCCAAGCTGTCCCTTACCTCTTACCTCAACCGCCGACGTCTACCATGCTGAGCAATGCTTTTCTGGCACGGAGTAAGGTTACTATGGAGGTTGTACCAGGCACTGTGGTCCATAGTGTATAAGGGCCGGTTACAAAGGAGATCTCTGATCTCCCCATCTCAAGTGATGTGCCCATGAGCCTGTTTGCCCAAAAGGATGAGCCACACCCGGTTATGCGTCAGATGGGATGCCACCATAGCTGGGAACTTTATGGCTCCAGCTACCCGAGCCCCCCCCTTGCTGGACGAATCTTGGGACACAGGCAATTTTTAATGGGGAAGTGGGGCTCCCACAACCCCGAATTTTCCTGTAGTGACCTGAAGAAGTGGAGCTTCACTGTGAGTCTCCAGGCAAACCCCAGAGAGTTCCCAGGTATGGCTGCCACCCCCTGAAACTGCCGCCCTAGGCCAAGCCGTGTACTTGCCTTTGGCACTGACCCAGGGCAGCCCCCAGCAACTCCCTCTGAGACCACCACCTTCGCTACAAGCCTTTAAGAAACAAAGTGCCGGGACATTACTTCATATTTTAGCACTCTGTGTCTTTAAGTGTAGTCTATGGAGGTTATGCTTAGCTGCCACAGCCTCCTTAACATAAACTATTAGTATTATTATTATTTATTGATTTATATAGCGCCATCGAATTCTGTAGCGCTGTACAATAGGTAGACAGGACAGAACAAGTAGTATGTAACATAACATAAATGGGCCTTTGGAGAGATCAGAGATCCTTTGTCTATGCCATCCCATGCATGTTTAATTCCCTTAATGTATTAACATCTACCACTTCTGCTGAGATACTGTTCTATGTCTCTACCACTGTCTCAGTCAAGGTATGACATCTGCTGAACAAAGAACTCAGTTATTCTTATAAAAACTAATGCTGGGGGCTGAAATATATTAGCCAGTCAAAAAAAGCTTAATATAATTAGAAAATTATTTGTAATTCGTCACGTTCTTCTAAAGGCCGAGACATCCTAATATCATTAGGTAACGCAGAATATTGATGTAGAAATGTGTTTCATACCTCAAGTGGTCGTTGACGTCCTGGAAGTTGTGACGGGAAAATATTACTGCTGGACTGGAGTTAACTGGGAGTGGAAGACGATTATGAAGGTACATGTCATCAAGCCAGTATTGATGTATCTGAGAAAAGGTGGTAGGTTCACATCATGGGGAGAAAAAAGAGAGAGAGGCGGGAAGCAGATATATCAACTTCAGCCAAGCAAACTATCATTTCTTGAGACAAATTGACAAAATAAGAGAAGACGGGACGTGTTAACTGGAAATACGAAGGGCTCGTCTTATGTGTTGCAGAAAGAAGAAAGTTGTCCAATCCTTTGCAGGAACTCTGGCCGTTCGAATCGGTCTTCAACTAATCTACTGAAAAAGGACTTAAGATGGACCCCAAAATCCATCTTTTGGAAATTTGATAAACTGACATATTGATTGATTTTGTAGACCTCTAAATAATATCATAGAAACAGAATTTGTTGGCAGATAAGACCTAGTCGTCTATCTAGTCTGCCTGATCTTCCTGACTTAGACCTTAATCAGTCCATGGTCTTCTCCTAGATTCAGACCAATGGATGTTTAAATTCCCTCGCTCTGTTACTCTCTATCACTACTGCTGGTCTGCTGTTCCATTTATCTACCACCCTCCTAGTAAAGTAAAGCCTCCTTACATTACATCTGAGCTCCTGACCCTCTAGTTTTAGACTAGGTTCTAAGATTTCTACTCCTTTGAAATAAACTTCCTTCCCATACTTCGCTTTAGAAGGGTGTTCTCCTGTTGTCTTCCATTGGCCATGCATGGAGGGCAAGCGGGTGAGGAGTATGATAAAGAGACCTCTGAGGTCCTGAAAGCTTATCATTTCCCATGTTGTCCCGATAAAAGCTCTCAGCTTCAACCCAAGAGAATCTTACGAAATGATGTACGTTTTACCCAGTTCTCGGTTTTCTCTCTTTTCTCCAGTAGTTTTTGCTGTAACATCTCTCCGACGCCTCCGGGCATCATGAATGTCTCCACATTTGTTTTGCTTTTCTTATATTGTTCCTCCGTTACAAGATGTTTCATGCATCTGAGATACATATCCATGGTTTGTTGAAGAGGAGGAACGGGGAGCTTGGGTAAACTCTAATTAGTAAAGAAAAAGAAAAAAATGAGATAATAGCGATTGATCTATTTTTTTTTTGGCTACTAGCGATAGGATGTGAGCCCTGGTATGATTCTCCAGGTTTGTTCAATTATTTGCTCCGTATAGGATACCTCCCAACAGTCCTGGTTCTCGTGGGACGGCTTCCCAATTCCCCAGTATTTGCAGGCTGTTGGGGGCATTGGCTGGTTGAGGAGATCATCTGATCTTCTCTGATCGGCCCAGGGAGGTGAAAAGGTCTGTGCTGACCTCCAGCTTGCACTTGCCCCCTTGGGACACTAGAGTTGCGAGATGACTGTTCATGTGATTTATATGCCTCTTAAATTCTAGAGAGAATATTCTAAAAAAATAAATTACAAAAATACTGCATATTGTCACCTTTCTTTTTAGTAGCTAGTGCTTTAAGAAATGTATTAAATATGTCCATTAACCCAGGCGTCAATAATCTTAGAAAATGAATTCAGTTCTTATACTATGAGGATATGAAAAACGGACTTGTTGCCACTGGTTCTGTAATGCATTAAAGGTAATTATTCATGCTCCTACAGGACTGTTTGTCAATAGCGATGGCATAGACATATTAAAGGAAAAAGCACATTATCTGATCTATTTCCTACCCTTTTCCTACCACTTTTCTTCTTACCAGCCCATGCAAGGGTTAACAGAACCAATCCATAACACACAGCAACTTATGGGGGGGGGGGGTAGCTTAATGGGTAGGAGTAATGATTTAGATTCTCAGAACTCTCTCTAACTTGGTTCCACCAAGAGAGGACTGAATGAGCTGATTGGCATTGGACCAAGCCACTCATGGAAGCGGGAGGGCAGTAGGGGGTCACATAACGCCATGATAAGTCACCCCATGGTAATGTTGGGGCCACTCACAGAGTTTGCGATCGGCTATGAACGGCAAGGCAAGCCAGTGATAGGTGTGAGCGGAGTGTAGGTGTGATATAGTGAAGCGTGATAGGTGTGATGGGTGAGTATGTTTTAGTATGAATGTGTACGTTTCTGAGCATACAGGGCTAGACTGGAGATGATGGGGCAGCCCTGGCAGGTTAAGGCCAGTGGCTCTGTGATGACATAAGTGCAGCTGATGTCTGGATATGAGCGTCCGAGCGCCACATTTTTATGCTCACGTATTGTACAGCTGGGCATAGTGTGAGTGTGTGACGCTCTCAGCCGGCAGCCCACCAGGCATTTGGCTGGTGAACCAGAGGGCCATTCTGGGTCTGCAAATGTGTTAGAACACAGCGAATTTGAAAAAGCCTTTCCATATTAGTGCCTGCTTTAACATCACATGATATTTAAGTATTCCCCCAAAAATATTAAGGCAACTTGTACTTATTTAAATAATTGTTTTTGGGAGATTTGGGCATTCATGCAGATTAACCGTTAGGAGGCAGCTACTGTGGGGGGAAAACAGCTCATTGCTTACCCCATCGCCCATTTCTGTATCTTAACGACATTTTAAGTCGTTCCTTTCCAACCACCTCCTCTCTCTGTCTTCATTTATATCTGCCCTCCCTTTACTCTTTCAACTTCCTTTTCATGTCTTTCCTCTTCTTACCTTTTCCTCTTCTTTTTTTTCTATTTAACCCTTATTTTTTCGCTTACTGCAGTCTCTACTGCCCTCTTCCTCCGTAGTGCAACGATTCTTACTACTGATTGGCTGGCTGAAGCAGCCAATCAAAACACGCTGCTATTGAAATCAGTTGGAAATCAAGGGATTGGGCAAAAGAAGCACATGCAAATGATTATCATAATCATAAGCAGGTGTGTTAAGGCCTGTGTGATAGTTATGACAATAGTCCACCATTAGACCTTAAGAGGTTAACTCACTTTTTTTTAACCCCTTTCCCTTTCTATGTTCCTTTTAACCCTACGGTTTCTCTTTTTGCCTTTTAACCTCTCTTTAATTTATTCACGCCATTTTAGCTTCAACCTGATGAGCACCAGGAAGATATGTATATTCCTGGTGCTATTCAAATTAGTCTCGGGAATTCAGGGGTTAAAACAAATTTCCACCAGCCATGGCTTAACGGAGGGGCCTTGGTTTTAATTTGCGACTGACATGTCTATTGCTCCCTTTCTCTTGCGGTCCCCATATCTCAGTTCTTCCTCTTCTCTCAGTCCAACATGCTTCCTCCTCTCCCAACCTTTTCTGTGCCACATGGTCCCTCTACCTCTTCCTCTCCTCTACTCTCTCTCTCTATCTTCTCCCTAACTCTCTCTCTCCATAGCGCACGATATTTCTTTCTGTCTATCGTTAAGTTCCTGATTGCTTCCGGCATCCTTTTTGATGGTGGAGAACCGAGAGAGAACTTTAGAACAGCTAATCGATCAGATAATACTGGCTCTGCCACAGCCTGCCTCCAAGCTTGGCTTTCATTGAGTTATTTTTTTCCATTGAATCTCCTAAACAATGACCCGAAAAATTTTACCTCCGAGTCATCGCAGCTTTTGGCTGCTGCCTTTTCCAGCGAGTTCTTCTTTAAGACCGGCATCTTGTCTGGCCGAAGCAATCCTTTTCTTATCTCTTCCTGCGGATTGAAATATTTTTAATCACATACAAAAAGCCATCGAACCTGTAACCTAACCCCCGAAAGCACTACATTCCGCAAAACATAGACATTGCACGCTACTTTATGGAAGTGGTTCAGGATTATACGAGAAGATTCCAAAAACCCGTTACGTGTGAACATTTGCATTTATGGAAATCTATTAGCAGGAAAAGCTACAACTGGTTCTCGGTGCGGGCTTTAAGGTGCAGTTCCACTTAGACAAAACACCAAGTGCACTTTCTGGTGTGATAAGCAAATCAGCCTCTACACAGCTACATCTTATTCGTTCCTCTTCGCGCTTAATCGCGTAAAACAGCACTTTTAAGAAGCCTTTTACGTTTTCATGACAACATCAGTGCCTGCTTTTGGGTCACAAGGCATATTGCTCATTACAAGGGAGATCTCTGATCTTCCCCAACGAGGCCAATCACATGATGGACGTTGCGACATCTCCATCAGATGCATCGCAAAGTGCTGGGTGCCTTTAAGACGCAAGTGCCGGGGTATGACATCATAACCTAGCACTCCTCAGTAGGAACGGTGGCCGTGGCAGGGGCAGCTGGTGGCACTAAAAGTAAATACGTCACCGAATGGAACAGCACCTTTAAAAATCGAAAAAGGTACTCTCTATTGCAATATATTTTGGGGGTTTGGTACAGGCTGAAGAAAACATGGGGATACCTGGGAGCTTTCTAAACTAGCTGTCATTGAGAGTCTTGAAATATTAACCCTTTAATATCCCATTTTGATGATTCCAGGTGGTGACTTGTCCAAAAAGTCATCCCAGTGGTCCTTCACCCTGAGACCCTGATATCGGGAGAGGAAACCCTGAGACTCCGGGTCAAACACAGGTCTTTCGCTCATATAAAAAAAGATTAAATATTCCAACTACTGTACTAAATCAATGTGATCCATACGGCTCTTGACCTACTTAAGTGAATTAGAATGGATTTGTTGGCGCGCGTTATATCTGTTTTCATTAATATGACTCAGGTGAAAAGTAATTAATCTACTCCAGGATTATTAAATGGGTTTCATTTCTTAGAAGTAAAGGAAATGACTGTGAGGGTAATTTAACAAATATCGTTTTGTCAATAGTTTTCAAGTATAGGATAATAGAGTGATTCATTAATTTAGGGTCATCAGTAACCCAACTAAATTATTGCCAGCTGACGGAATTAGTTCTGAGATTTCAGCGATCCATTTGGTCCTTTCTAATTCACACACTTAATGCACAGAAAAACCCTGAAGTAATCACAGAAATGATCCAGATATGGTATAAATCAGAGGAAGGGCCGGTACCTTCTGGCCTGGAGGCCATAAGAAATATGGGGGTCCGTTACTAAAGACAGGGCTTCCTTGTGTCATTCCACCCTATTCCTCTCCCTACTACTCCTTCCACTACCCTGCCCCATGCTGACAATAGGGGTCCCGGGCCCTAAACCTCACAATGGGGCCACCGGGGCCCCAAAGCCTGCGAGGACCTAGACACAGATAATGGACAATCGGGGTATAGTCCAGGGTAGCAGACTGTGAATGCCCGGTTTAGAGTAGTGGTTTGCGGGGGACCAGTCTTACATAGAAGGCCAAGAGGGGTTCCAAATTAGGGAGGCCAGGCCCCCCCTGCTTTCCCAGACCCAATACACAGGTACTGGCTATACCCCCTCTGACACAATCACTGTAACACTTACTGTAATGCCACCCCCCTAACACACACTCTCTCATTCACTCACTCACTCGCTCTAACACACACACACCCACCCTTACCTTCTTTATGAAAATTATTTTTTATATTTATTTTTATTTTTTGTGTGGATTCCTGAGAGTCCCCGTATACGTCTGCCCCTCCCCCAAGCTACTTTCTCGGCAAATATATCTCCCTGCACTTGATACACTCACCTCTAGGACAGTCTAGGACATTGCTTAACGTGCTAGAAAATAGATGGTCCCTTTATTTACATTAATACAACATTATAATATTAGGGCACTAAAAACAGTCGTTGACACGGAAAGTGATGAAATGTTCATTTTGACTCAGAAATTCTTGTTTATATAGGAGGCCCAATTATACAATTTTTCAGCAGAATAAGTTATTTTAAGAATAAACCCATAAAGCCAAACTGGCCCAAGGAAAGATGAATTGTTTAGCCAACACAGACTAAACAATGTTTGGGACTCATAGATCACTCTCCATCTGAAGAAGAGACCTCAGAGGTTCAAAAGGCTTATTATCAGTAAACAATTATCCATGGTAAAAGTTGCTCTTTTTCCTCCATGGCTTCAGGCAGTCAATCAGTGTCGGGAAAGTTATTTCATTGAAAGCAATGGGAGCGCTTGCTATACATGAGCATGGGGGGGGGGGGGGTTTAAGCCGCATGGGGGGTCTTCTGCAGAATCTCTCCATGCATTATTTGCAAAATGGAAATTTAAAGGGACCCCTCAACTATCGTATGCATTAGAGTAAAGTACAAATGATAGCTTGAGTGTACCTTTAAGCAAAATATGTTACCTGCATGATTGGCTGCTCACGTGTAAAGAAATGTACGAAGCTGTCATTTTTATAGCACCTCCGTATGCTGCTCGGCATCGAAGAGCCACGATTTTGCATATTCTTCCTAAGCAAATATCATACAAATATCTACACTACATATCCAAATGGATGTATGATTATTTTAGTTTTATTATCATTATTATTATAATTTTACAGTGGAATCCAAATTACACTCAGGGCCATAATAGTAAGAAATTATATATATATATATATATATATATATATATATATACACAGTAAATATATATATATACATACAATTATATAAATGTATTATTTATACTCCGTAAATAGTTCATATGCATTTTGTTTAAAAATCTTTGTCAAAGTACTCATTATATTAATTCAGTCTTAATATGCATTCATTCGCAGTGCGTTAATGTGCATTCATTCGCAGTGCGTTAATATGCATTCATTTAACAAAAAAATGAAAAATAAGATACTTACCTTACCTTAGGGAGAAGCGGTAGCTCCCCTCCTCCTCCTCAAAATTCCCCCCACTGACTGGCTGCGACTTTTGCCACACTGTCACCTAAAAGATCTCCTATACGGAAAGTATGACATCATATCCGGGCAGTCCATGACCTTTAAAGCAGTGTATGGATGCTGTGCTTACTCGCCACAGCTTTGCCACTATGTACCAGGGTGATTATTATTTGCCCTTATCACAGTGACAGTAAATTGGCCGTTCATCATCTTAAATCGTAACTTTAATTTTTATTTTTGGTGTACAAATTAGGTTTCACAATTAGGACACAACGACACATTTTAATTTTTTTTTCTTTACGTGGGACGTATGCTTCACCGCCGGTCCTGAGGGGTTGTGTTGTGCATAGATATTTTATGTTGTATTAGGTTCCTGGGGGGGGCTTATATATTTTACGGTTTCCATCGTTGTCCGTCATAAGCCTTGGTGAGTTGACCTGCTTGTATGTACCTTACATAACCAACCGTGGCTTCATATTTCATCTTCTATCACGCACGCAAGTTCTATACCTACACCTTCCATTGTAGTCAGGGTAGGCGAGCTCCAGTTTAAAAAGGTTTAATGGTAACATCAGGAAATATTACTTTACGGAAAGGGTAGTGGACGCATGGAATAGCCTTCCAGCAGCAGTGGTAGATGTTAATACAGTAAAGGCATTTAAGCAAGCATGGGATAGGCATAAGGCCAAGCTAGCTATACGATACGGGCAGGTACTAAAGGAAAGTACTCAGAGGTTGGGCAGACTGGATGGACCTACTGGTTCTTATCTGCCTTTCTTTCTTTGTTTCAGTTGTTCCAGACCTATCACGCCTATGGGTCCATACGGGCTGAGACTTCGTTTTTTAATTGACTGGCGTTCAGTCTACTCGCCCGTACTACATACGTCACACGTGCAATACTCATAACATTCTTACTCGTCCACTTGAACCAAACTAGGCCGAGGTTATTAATTATTAGCCTGTTCTCGCCACAGGCATCCTCCGCCTTTGTAATCAAAGTCTGACACGTCTCCGTTTTTAATTGATCCATCCAGTCCACATGGATCGGGTCGGCATACCGGGCCCTCACACGTACCTTTATCCTAGGTAGCTGCATGTCCAGCTTGTTACCGTACGGTCGTGGGGGTCCCACCTCGTTCTAGGCTCTGTCCAGGTGGTCTTCACTCCCTCCCTCCTTCTCCGCTACTGTATTTTCTCATAGTGACCGCAGTTTTACCATTTGTTTTCTCCCAGCCGTCATGTCTAACGTCTCGGACCTTCAAGATTTGGAATCCGTTCCCGAGACTCCCGCCAGAGGGTCTGATAGGGGTAGCAATCAGTCCTTCAGGGCCTGGACTATTCCCAAGCTTGCAGCGGAGTTAGCACTTTGCCGCCCCAAACGCCATTTTTTTTTTTTAAGCGGAGGAGAGAGAGTGACGCCGAGTGGTTTTTCACTTACCCGCTCGGCGCCCGTCTCTCTCCTCTGCGAGCCCTCTAGCTCGGTCTCGGTGCCGGCTTGTAATGCTGAGCGCCGGAAGTAACATCATTTCCGGCGCTCAGCATTACAAGCCGGCACCGAAACCGAGCAGGGAGACTCGCCACAGAACTGATGAAAGGTAAGTACAAAGGGAGGGAATAGGGTAAATAATAGGGAGGGAGGGAGAGTAAGGGTAGATAATAGGGAGGGAGAGGAAGGGTAGATAATGGGGGGGCGGGAGAGGAAGGGTAGATAATGGGGGGCGGGAAAGGAAGGGTAGATACTGAGGGGGCTGGAGAGGAAGGGTAGAAAATGGGGGGGCGGCAGAGGAAGGATAGATAATGGGGGGGGGGGCGGGCGGCATTTTAAACTTCGCCCCAGGCGGCATTATGTCTTGGGCCAGCCCTGTGCAGGGTCACCCATCTCAGCAGCTACTGGCTTTTTTAATAACAGGTTTCACTTCAGGTTTTCATACGGGTCTTATCGCCCGTCCCCAGTCCTCATTTGAAGGGCATAATCTCCGGTCAGCAGAGGCAAACCCCCGTGTCGCGTCAGAGTTGCTTCGCACGGAATTGGATAAGGGGTTCATTATAGGGCCTTTCAAGGAGCCTCCCTTTTATGTTTGGAGGATTAACCCCATTGGCGTCGTTCGAGGTAAATTCTCCAATAAATACTTGATGATTTATGACTTGTCGGCGCCTCATTCTTCCTATGTCCCCAGTATTAATTCAATGATTCCTTCTGAGGAGTTTTCTTTTAAATACTCATCGGTTGACATGGCCATTCAAAGTATTTTGCACACAGGTATGGGTTCTTGGCTGTCTAAAGCAGAAATTTGCGATGCGTTCAAACTTCTCCCTATCTTATCCGCACTATGGTAGCACCTGATGATAGCTCTATCATTTCTTTAGATGTAGCACCACAGGCAGATTGTCAGGGTCCACTTTTTCGCTGCCTGAACCATGGCTTTTTCATACCTGTGGTATATAAATCTGCTACCACTAGTGGCCGCCCTCCGCTCTCTGGAGCACTCAGAACTCAATTACCAGGATCAGGAGTGCCTTGTTACCTGGGGTGAACCCTAATCAATACATCCAGCTGCGCCTTGTTTCCAGGATTGAATCCTGGCTACTTCATCCAGCTCTGCCCTTCAGTCAGGGCCTTTGTATTGAAGTCTGTGGACCTTTCTGCTGTGGCTCTGCACCTGTACCATTCCTGGTTACCTGCTTTGTGTCCCGATCAAGTGGGCTCCGTGCCTTTCGTACCCTTCCAAGTGGGCTCCGTGCCTTTCGTACCCTTCCAAGTGGGCTCCGTGGCTTTCGTACCCTTCCAAGTGGGCTCTCTGCCTTTCGTGCCCTTCCAAGTGGGCTCCATGCCTTTCGTGCCCTTCCAAGTGGGCTCTCTGCCTTTTGTGCCCTTCCAAGTGGGCTCTCTGCCTTTCGTGCCCTTCCAAGTGGGCTCTCTGCCTTTCGTGCCCTTCCAAGTGGGCTCTCTGCCTTTCGTGCCCTTCCAAGTGGGCTCTCACTGAGAACCACAGTACCCATTTCTCCAAAGAAACTTCAGCCACAGAACCTTGCACATGAGCGTGTAGCTGCTCAACGAAAAAACAAAATCATTTCCAAACAAAAGCGATATTATAACAAATCAGCCAAATCTCTGACACCACTTGCCTCAGGACAAGCTGTGAGACACAGAGTTGATGGAAACATTTGGGAACCTGCATGTATAGTACAAGTATCGGAAACCCCGAAGGTCATATGTAATCGAGACGAAACAGATGTCATCTACGTCCTGACTTTTCAAGTTCTACTACATGTACTTCAAATGATGCTGCAGTGTCCAGCACACCCACCTTAACAGACAAGCCTGACTCGTATTCTGAGGGCAACACTGAACCATATAAAACGACTGGGTTTTTTCAACTACGTGTTCTGCGGCACCAGTTGAACAGAATGCTCTGAACACTCCTATTGACTCAAGGGACACCTATTCTAGTTATGGTCGCAGATTGAAACCTAAAATATGGGAGGACTTTATATAAATGCTTGAGGGGGAAGATGTGATGTTATGTTATGTTGATTTGTGAAACTGTTAATGTTGTTAATTTCCAAACTCCAAAATTCTACCTTAAATTATAATATATGGTCTACCTTAAGTCCTGTTATATAACTGGTAAGAGAGTCAGTTGGTGGCAGAGGGAGAAAGAGAGAGCATGGAATCAGGGGTGTCACTAGAAGCCTCAGGGCTCCGGTGCGAGAATCTGTTAAGGCCCCCCCACACCCCAACCCAATCTACCCCCTTCTCACACCATCTACCCCCTTCTCACACCATCTACCCCCTCCTCACACCATCTACGCCCTTTTCATACTATCTACCCCCTCTCATACTATCTACCCCCTCTCCCTCCCTTCTCACTATCTACCCCCTTCTTGCTATCTTCCCTCTCCGTACCCCCCCTTCTCACTATATACCCTCTCTCCCTTTGTAGGTCACTTACCATGCAGTCCGGTGGTGGGGGCGCGAGGCCTCTGCCGCGGTGTGCACGGCTTCACTGCTGAGCGCCGGCATATGACGTGATATGCCGGCACTCAGCGTGAAGTGCTGGCACCCAAGACAGACGCCTCACGCTCCCAACACTGCAGTCGGGGCAGCGCTGAGGCAGGTGGCAGTGGCAGGGAGCAGATGAGACAGAAGGGCGCTGAGTGGTTGCCGAAAACGACCGCTCGGCACCCCATGGCCCCCCCTGACTGGCAGAACTCCAGGGCCCGGTCGCAGTCGCGACCCCTGCAACCCCGGAAGTTCCGCCACTGCATGGAATAAAGAAGCTTCTGCATGATCTGTCTGTCTTTATCGTACATACAACACACAGCTGCAGGGTTACCACTTGCATTTGCGACGTTGCAAGACACGTCAGACCGGATGTTCATTAAGATTTTCGCTACATAGAATCAATGGTGTCCAGTGGCAATTCTGGACCTACTGTTATCCGCTTTAGCGGACAAACCACCAGATAGTCCTCTGCTTCCTTTCCCGATGAGACCCCTTACCTCCATACAGTTTACTACGCCTGTACGTATCCTATTGGCTAATTTAGGCTGGGACCCTAAGAGTTTCCGGGCTCACTCCTTCCGTATAGGCGCAGCTTCAGCTGCTTCTAAGAATGGGGTGCCTGCCCACGTCATCAAGCATCTTGGTCGATGGAAATTTTTCTAAACTTGTTGACTGATCACCTTGTTGCAGTTTTGGAATATTTGCAATGCTTACCTTTTGGGTTCTTTTTGGCACGCCGTCCATCAAGATAATGACACACCTCAGATCTTGTAGGTAGGCGTTTCGTCTGTCTCACTATTCTCGTTTATCACACTAATGTCCCAGACTCCGTACACAAATATATACATATATATATATACATACATACATACATACTAGAGAAGATGTCTTTAGTCAACATTGATAGCTTCTATTTGGCTAGCATAGAAACAGATACACATAATTTTTGAGAACTCAGAGGTCTCCTCTTCAGAAGGGAACTTTTCGTTAAAAAAAAAAAAAAGAGACCTCTAAGGTCCCAGAAGCATATTTTGCTATTTTGGCCCAACAAAAGATATCAACTTTAACTCGAGACATTTCCCACATATGATAGATGGACAAAACAAAACTGATAACAATAACATAAAAAATATATTGAAATCTATAAGATTGTGATACACTTTACTTGATAGAATCGACGTGTTTGGATCTCTTCATAAAGAGTTAAAAAAAAAAATTCACCTTTTTTTTTTTTTTTTTTTTTTTTAAGAATACTATTAATCAGCAGAGTTTCACCCAAAACATATTTGGAAATTAGAAAAAAAAAATCAACATATGTATCTGCATAATTTCCCATTTAATTAATTTCCTTAACTATGTATATGTTTCCCGTAGATGAAAAACAGATTTCCTGACTTAATCGCATAACTGGGCAGTCTGCAAGGGTGCACGGCACATGTAAACTGCTCACATGCGCTCAATTGCAAAACATATATGTAACATTGTAGTATGTTTTAGTAACATATAGGATAATATAGTAGATTTTTAATTCTGTGTATACATTGTTGTCATAACTGTGTTATTATGAAGTCATAGGGAAAAATTGCCTTGGTGGATATGAGTTAAATTATAGAGCTAAGAAAAGCAGAAACCATCAGCAATATAAGAATAAAATTATAATAATAATAATAATTATAATAATAATAATATATTATATATATTATAACACTATTATTTTTATTTTATTTATTATTATTTAAGATTCATATAACAAGGATTTCAGAGCATATACAAACATGCGCGTTCTATCTATCTATCTATCTATCTATTCATCCATTCATTTATCCACATGCAATACTAAACAGTAGAATGTACTAAATAGTAATAATGATTAGCACCAACGGTTGCTGATGATATCAGATCAGCTTCATTAATAATTAAAACAACCACAAAGCATCTATTGGATACATATAGCATTCAAACCATGAGGATCTAAGTGGCAAATTGAACTTATTAAAGGCTGCTACAGAAAAGCACTTTGGCTCCTCTATTCTTTTTCTATCCTTCTTCTTTCGCTTCTTTTTTTTCATTCATCACCCAATGCATTTTCTTTTTTTTTTTGCGCAATAATTCAATTGTCCTAAAATGATCTGATTCGGAGAACACTCCAGAAAGCAGAACATGGTTAGATGCATTTGGGATGTTATGGACCCTTAAAGCTTGTACAGGATTTCAGAACCACCGGGCTGCCACATTTTATATCTATGTACATTCAATATAAAATAATATTTAGCTTGGCAGAGGAGCCAAACTGTTAGAGCCTTAAAAGCCTCCCTCTATAATGTAATGAATTAAGTGATACTCCTTACCTGCTTCAGCCTATTGATCCCAAACTCTTACAAAGTAGTCTCAGAAGCCATCAGAAAGCGCAGGAGCTGATGGTGCTTAGAACTGCTGGTCTTACAGGCGCTGTCCATGGTTCCAACCTCATTCATACACCTTGAACAAAATGATCCTAGATCCTAGACTTCTTAAAGATCTGGACACAGGTACTAGTGTTAAAGGGAGATCATCCCTCAACAACCTCTGTCTTCCTCACCTTCAGTAATGTGGGTAGATCTTGTAACTCCTCCCTTGGTTCCTATTTGTGAAGCTTTATATTATTGGTGACAAAACCAGTTTGGACACCAAAGCATTTTACAGAATGCAACTTTCTGGATCAGTCCTTCATTTTATGCACAAATGAGTCATTTTTTTTTTTTTTAAATACTAAGGGTTGGAAGCTGGAAGGAGGTAACCCTTATTCTGCATGGTTTCAGAATCTATATCTTTAATGGTTGAAAGCATAAGGAGATGCAATAAAAAAGCACCCTTCTGTAATAAGCCACAAAGGGTTAAATAATACTCCTTTATCTGATACACTCCTTCTGATCATAAAACAGTCTTAGGAGATTCCAGGAGCTGATGGTAGTTCATGTTATTTGATAAATAAATACATGTATGTGATACTTCATGTGTGTGTGTGTATATATGTGAGTGTATGTGTGTCTGTGTGTGTGTCTGTGTGTGTGTATGTCTGTGTATGTGTATCGGTGTGTGTGCTTAGGACATATTAACATTGTAGACCACATATATATCTAAGACTTCTGATGATAGGCGATATGGTGTGAAGAATGTCTTGCACATACAGCAACTTGTCATGTATACTTCTGAACCCTAGTCCGTATTATTAACCTCTTAAATACATCAAGAGATCCAACAAGAGGGAAGGATATTTTTAAGAAGGAGAAGTGTTAAGACGAGATTTAATACGCTGAAACCTGAGGGTCTGAGGCTTAAATGTAATGTAAAAAATGGGTGATGGATAAGTGGAACAGCCTCCCAGCAGAGGTGGCAGATGTCAATAAAGTAAAGGAATTTAAACCCGCATGGGACGGGCATATGGCTGTCATGAATCTAAGACAAGACCATGGAGTGATTAAGGTTTGAGCAGGATATAAATCTTATTAAAAACAATATATATATATATATAATGTAACCTATCTATTCTTCGTTAGCCATCTGCCCGGCGATTCACTCTCCTCTTTTGTAATTCTCTGTATTCCTACACTGAAACAGTTTGAACGAGCCTTTTGTGTATTGATCAGCTCTTTAATTAAAGTTATCCCCCCCCCCTTTGGTTTCCTTAAATGATTAACAGCCACGAAATGATAGATATTAGCATTATTAGCCGTTTAACCCTTTACAGTCAAAGTCGCCTATTTCAGCAAAAAAACGATATCCCCGATTTTACAGCGATATCGAAAATGAAATGTCATTACCACCGTATTATTATTACCCAATCAGATGTTACCATTTGAAAAGCAGGTTTTGGGTCTTCTGGAACCCGCTCCGTGATGTATTATGCGGCGGGGGGGGGGGCATACGGAGAAGAAGGAGATGGTGATTAATGGATCGCCCCCGTCGCCTTTGAAAGCACTCATCTTCCTAGGTAGTTTGATGGACACTGGGTATTATGCCACTATTGATAGGAAACCTTAATTTTTTTCCCCAAAGTAATCAAGAAAAGGGGGAGTGATGTCACTCACGGGGAAGCGAAATGAAATATTCCGCTATAAAGGCAAAGTGGATTTTTTTTAAGAAGCAGAAGAAGGCACGGAGTCGCTTGCTTGCAACCTGTCATTTTTCTTGAGAGATCTGTCATTTGTCACACGAAGCCTCATAACCTTATCAGATCCATTTGTAACCCTCTATATTCCAAACTCTGTGATATTATTAATTATTATTATTATTAATAATAATAATAATGGAATATAGCTGGTAAAAGACACAAAAAAAACGTCTTAGGAAGGACCACTTTCCTAAATAAGTTCCTAAATTTGGATGCCTTGCTTTGCTGAGAGGTTGATAAAAAAGCGGAGCAGCCGCCCAGTAGAGGTGGTAGAGGTAATACGATAAGGGAGTTGAAACACGCTCTGATTTTAGGTTTGAGTCTTTAGACTAGACGGACCGAAACGGTTCTTATCTGCCAATTAAATTCTATATTTAATACTAATTTGGGAAAGAATCCATAAACAGCCACAATGGATGATTTGGTCCTATTAGTCTCAATAATAAAGTAGAAATTTTTTTGGGGGGGGAAAAAATGAAATACCAGATATATTTTTAAACATGATTTATTTATTGACCTTGTGTTGGATGAGTGGGTAGAACAATTCATTGATAAATTCACCGAAAAATAGAAATAAATCATACGACATTAATTGTGGCGTGAAAGAAAACAGTTCTGACGATATATGAAATCAAATCACAAAATATACCTATGTACAATATTTATTAGCTTTATTTCCCTGAATATGTCAATTTATTCCATATAACAGTATTTTTTCCCTTAAATTTTTTTTTTTTTTTTTTTTTTATACAGATATACAGTATTTTACGCAGTTCGGACATAAAAAATCATAAAAAAAAAAGACATTGTTCACAAATATTGCACCTAGAAGTTGAAGGATTGTGAGACGTCCTAGACACACTTTTATAGGTTTTTTTTTTTAAATATTTGTGATACTTTTGACTTTTCTTATAGAAACAGATATCGTAAAAATAGGTTAACGGAAAGCCTTATGGCATGAGAATAAAATGGTATATATATATATATACTTTTTTTTTGATTGCATGTTGCTGCATAAACAGATGGCTGAATGTTCTTTAGCAGCGCACTTAACCTAAGCATGACCTTAATGTTTAACCCCTTAATGACAAAGCCCGTACATGTACAGGCTCCAAAATGCATTGTTTTCAATGGGTCTAGGGACCGCCCGTTGTCCTTAAGGGGTTAACTATACTCATAGTCTGACGAATCCCCCTCGGACGTATATTTACTTGCCTGGGGCTCGTGGTAGCCGTCTATACTATTCCCCTGGGGATCGTCTTTGGGGTTGCCTTTGCCAGACTTGGCTCTGCGCTCTTCCATTTTTATGGTGTCGTACAGCCCCTTGGGTTCTTCGTCTAGTAAAATGTTCCTCTCCGAACGAGAGGGTTTCATTTGGCATACGTTTCTGAGGAACAGAAGAGCCGGGGCATATAGAACGTTGGCAAGGCCCATGCCGAGGTTAAGTTGGGTAAAACCCATAGTATGTACGATCTGGCTGGCAACGATTGGCCCCAGCGCATAAGCCACGGAATAGGATATGTCCGCTATGGCATACACGCTCCCGTACACGGATACGTGGCGGAGGTCTACCAGTAAGGCAAGGGTGGGCAACAGGGCAGTGTCTACAAGGGCGATGCCAAAGCAGAGACCACACAACGGGACAATCAGCTGCTCAAAGTTTTTGCATGCCGGCACCGTACAAGAACTGGCACCTATGATCACCATGCCTATGGCTCCATAAAACCATTGATACTGAGGATAATTGGCAGCAAGCTTGACGGTTATATAAACGCCAAGTACGTGGGGGAAAAAGGCAGGAAGCCACGTGAGTCCCATTTGCCACTCGGAGGCCCCCATTGTTGTCTTCATCCAATTTGCTATGGTGGGTTCCAGAAACGCCAGAGGGATATTACATGTGGTGAGAGCCCCTGCAACCACAGCTATGTAAGGGTCAATCATGAGTCTGTGGATGGGGGCACCTACTGGCATGTTTTCTCTAGTCCTGTTAGCAAAGGGTTTGATGACTATTAACAGAAGGATACCGTCCAAAAGAGAAATGAAAGCTAGAACAATGAAGGGCATTTTTTTACCTACAAACTGGTACAGTATGCCTCCAAACGGGGGAGCTGCTAAGCTCCCGAAGGAGATGAAAGCCAAAGCTATGCCGAGTGCTTTGCTCCTCTCTGCCTCCTCCGTGTACTTATCTGCGATCATGGCAATTCCAGAGGTGTCCGCGAAAGCCGAGCCCAACCCTTGGAGACTTCTAGCTACGAACAAGGTGGCATAGTTTTCGGCAAAGGCGAAAATAACCGTAGACAGAAACATGACTATCAGTCCGATGAAGAGAGGGATGTCATAGCCAACCCTATCTATGAAGGTTCCACTCAGCGGGTTGACCAGTAGTTGAAGGATGGCTTTGGAGGCAAAGAGGACACCGATCTTGATATCTTCATTCTCTACTGGGTATGTTGGTTTGATTATGGACTTGTTTGCATAAGAATTACTGGAGTTTATGTCTCTAAAGAGCTTCTGGTTATTCAATCTCATAGTTTGAATAAAATCTGGAATAATAGGGACTATGACCATGTAAAGCATATTGTCAAGGAAAAGCGCAACGCACACGATGAAAAGAATGAGCTTCCTCTGGTGTTGGACCCCTTTCATAGCCGTGCCTATCTGTTTAGTTCTTTCGCCCATGGCAGTAGACAGTTTCTCCACCGCTGACTTGGCAGCCCCTGGTGTATTTTCCGAATCCATGGTGTCCGCTTTTTTGCCGTCTCCCCAGCTAATTCACAGAAATCAGATGCTGGAGAACCCACCCTTTTTTTTTGTCCTATTCTAAAGGTTCAGGAATGATGTTGCGACGGTAGCTCGTGGGACATGGGACAAACAGATGCTTCTCTCTGTAAGTGAACACACAGTCATTAATCCTTGCTTCTGTCTTTGAGAATTCCCTTTCCTACTTACCACGTATATACATACCCTAAAAATTTAACAAACATAAGTTAAACGTAAGCACGAATTTCAAATTAAACATAAGATTTTTTTTTTTATATTCAGATCTCTAGGAATGAGATTTAGGAATAGGATGATGAATGGGATGGAATCTTACTGTCAATCTATTCCGAAGAAGAGGAGGTTAACACTACCTGTTCTCTGTTGCTTTACAATCTGGAAAGTATATCATATCTCTGCCTGTCTGTATTATTAACCTCTTCCTACAAGAGGAGGGGAAAAAAAGCTCTGTGTTCACTTACCTTGACCCTTTTTCTAGGTTGCGAATCAGTTTTCAAAGCGCATGAACCATCCTTCCAAAAGATCCTTGAGTCTCAGCAGTTGAGAGGATGATGACCACAGCCTAAAGCCCAGAGAAGGAAATATCTTAATCAATGTTGGCAAGGGTGATGCCTCTGGATTTGAGATTCATATCTGCATCAGATTGAACCATAGGACAGGTCTCCACTTCATCCAGACATCCATCCCTTCCCCTTGTGATGCCATTCACACAAATTGAGTTGCATGCTTCTTGATTCCTTCACTTTCTTTCCTCCAAAGGCTGGGACACACTATTAGCTTTGGCCCCCAAGTGGCTACTTTGGGAGCTGCTCCTTATGCTAATTTAACACATGGCAGAACGTTAACCAATTACCAGGAGGTGAGCCTCCCCTCCTACCATCTCCTTTAGCATCACAGAGTAAAGAGGGGACTCCCTCATTCTGGATTCTCTTGCCTTGTTGCTTGTAATGCACATTTTATTAACTATTTAAAGTATGGGGATATTTAAGCATCTCTTTGCTCATTCTGATATTATTAACTATTACATGATTTGTATCCACTCATTATATGTCTCTTTTTTCTTCTTCTGCTTTCTTTTTTTCTCATTCTTGTAGCTTATCCGTTACATTGCACCCTTTCAGTGCCATAACAGGAATTTAGTAATATGGGATCTGTAAATGGCACTGCTTTACTCTTTTTCTCATTCTGTTTTGTTTTACTATTTTGTCTAAATTATATTTTGTATTGAACCACATTTAAAAAAATAGATTTTAACTCTTTTGTAGAAGACATTAACCCCTATTAACCTCTTCCTTACCTAGCTTGCTTACCTCGTTTGTATGAGTTCATTCTATCTGTCTTCTCTCGTCTTCTGCTCTTAGAGCTGCCTCTTTTCTTTTGTTGGTATCTACAGGGTTAAGTACCCTTTCAGTACCATATCATGAATGCAGGGAAATGTGATCTTACAATGATCTGTCTAATGAAATCTATTAATGTTCATTTCTTCCTTTTAACGTTATTATTCATATATTGCATTGAATCAAATTTTCACTTTTTTTACAAGATGTAACGGATAGTCTTATATGGTAGCAAGCGTGACAGTTTAAATTTAATTAAACATTCTTTATTATTTGCTACTTACTGTTTTTGTTTTTTTTTAAAGAAAATTGAACCTTAGGATAAAAAACATGAAATTTAGAAATATATAGAGAAATATAAAACAACATATGAGGTTAGCGTAGATGAAGAATATATATACCGTATATATATATTAATGTTACAAATCCTGGCCTACACCAACCAGGCAGAGGCATGACGGGTCCAGGGGGCAATAACCCCCCCCTGCTGCAAAAACTATGGAGTAGATCGCCTTCTTGGGCAGAATGCTGCTCCTCAACGTGCCGGTTACAGGGAAGATCTGTGGCACAGCCGCCACCTTCTGCACTAAAAGGTGTTTAAGGTGCTGAGCACCGGGATGTGACATCATAGCCTGGCTCCTTGTAGCCACCATCTTCAGTACTGGGAGCCAGGATTGGTGCTCCCTAATCACTATGGGCACTATTGATGCAGATCGCCGGGATAAGACGTCATTTCCCAGTGCTGGTGCGGAGCACGGAAGCCGAGGTCTGAAGTGAAAGGCCTAGTTTTCTCCCTAATGTGGGGTCGGTCAGAGGGAGGTTGTGGGCGCCCGCTGAGCAGGGCTGGTTGGGGAGATGACAGGGGAGGTGGGCTCTCCGCTCGCCCCTTCCCCTATAGATACGCAACAGGTTTATGGGCTTTATGGTGGATCACATTAGTGGCACGCTTCCCAGTGTGCCCGTACGTTTAGATGGCACTGTGCCAATTGGTCCTGCAGCTGGAGGGGGGGGGAGGAATAATCTAGGGGGGGTTAGATTGCCCCCCTATAGCGGCGCCTATGCCTGTAGGCCTGCCTTACAAAGGCTGACCTCCCTTCTTGTTGCGACTCCGCAAGATTTACGTTGGAAAACAAACTCCATGGCCTGGAGCCTTGTTTTGTGACACTATGTTTATGCGCCAGAGATTTCCTGCTACTTCAAGTCAAAAATACCAAAAAAAAACGAGTTCCAAGCTTTTGAGACCTCAGAGGTCTCTCCTTTATCTGTCTCTGCATTGTCTCTTCTCCATCTGTCTGAGTTATCTGGTTATTTTTAGCCTTTACGAGACGGTAAGGGAATTTTAGTCTGCTTAATATTATTTATTGATCAATTAAAATCCTTTTACATTACTCTGCTCATATAGAAGCCTCAACAGGGCGCTTATAGACCGTTATACACCAAGCATGATGTTTTCTTTTACGGGTCATTAACTTTAACTGATGTTTGATTGCCTGAATGTTATATTTATGTCTGACGGGGATTAGAGTCTAGCATCAGGGTACTAATCATGATCAAGACTGATACGTTAGACAAAAGGGATGATGACGGTCTTCTACTGCATACAAATTCATTTTCCACCCTTAAAGGTGACGTTCCACTCATTCTGTCCAATCAAACATCATTCAAAGTACTGCCGAAAGCCCAAACTATTATTTATTCATCTAAAATGTTGCTTTGTTTAGAATTGCGCCAGGAACTCTTAATTGCCGTGTGATTGGTTGTTGCCATAGGACCTGAAAAGCTTGTATAGGAATAAAATGAAAGACGTGTTATGGTTTATTAGCTTGACGTAATAGAAAGTACAGTTAATGTTTTGTGGAGCTGCTAATACAAATGTATGCGTTTATCTCTCGGTTAGGAGAAGTCATAACTCTAGTACTAATAATTGGCATCAGAAATAAGCATACCTGGGAGCTCTCCGGGTTTGACCCGGAGATTGCCGGGTGAGCGCTGCTCCGTCGGTTCTCCGGTTCGAGACCAGAATCCTCCGGGTCGCGGGGTCTTGATACGCCCCGCTCCCCACCCATTTTTTACTTTAAATGGGGGTGTTTCCTGCTGCCGTCAGCGGGAACGCCCCCAACGCCAGCGGGAACTCCCCCGACGGCAGTGGGAACGGCGCTGATGTCAGCGGGAACCCCCATTGACGTTAGTGTGCAGTCCTGGCCGCGTCCCGCAAGGGAAGGTGCCCGGTAGCCGGTGCCCAGAAGTTTCCAGGTATGGAAATAAGACCTATATGTAATATGGGACTTATAACACATTTCACCGTTGACTGGTTTACCAGTCTATGGCGATAATACGGACATTGTTAGCTGTCTAACTGATTTCCATTAAATCGGACACCTGTGTTGGGGTGTCTTTAGCAAGAGATGTGGAGGGGTAGGGCCTGTACAAGATGTTGGCATGGCTGTAGGTATGGCTGCCCAAGCACCTTACAGAAAGGGATGCCTCCCTCCACACTGCCCATAAAAGCAAGACAGTTGGGCAGCTACCCAGGACAGAGTTACCGTGCCTGAAACACAGGACTGTTGGGAGGTATGTGGCATATTAAGCTAATATGTGACCATATAGGTCAAAAGCTCCATTTATGAACCCTTTATGCAGAACCAGGGCTACAGACGCAGGGACCATTGGCAGGACAAAGGATCAGGCCCATATCAAAAGCTGAGAGGAGCAGCCAAATCATGTAAGAAGAAGCTGGGTCAGCAACAGTCTCTTTCACCAAACCAAACTGGAAAACAGCAGACTGGGCGAGAACAATCTGACCCAGATTTTTGTGTCCCAAGTGCATTATTTTACATTTATCAACATCAAACTGCTCTACTGGCTGAAAGAGCACCAATTCCCACAGACACACAGAAGAGCGGAGACGTTTATGGCCGCAAAAGGAAAGGGGGCAACTTTTAACGCCCATGGTTTTGGAAATGGGTGTACAATCATATTGGTGTGATAGTCAGGTGTCCACATACTTTTGGTCGTAGAGTGTATAGATAATTATATAGCAATGGCGCCAATAGGATATTTTAGAGCAGACTTTTAAGGAACAATTCTTGGTGGAAGGTTGATCAATCATCGTGCAAACCAAGGAATATTGTACCGCCCAACAGTCCTGCTGTATGTGAGACAGTTCCCATTTTCAGGTGCTGCCCCACTTTTATGGGCGATGGGAACCTTGAGCTGTCCTTGACTAGCCCAGAGGCTAGAGTTGGCTATTTGGCTATGGTTGGCTGAGGGTCTTTGGTCCCGCTCCATTCCACCAAGCAGCCCCTTGTGACATAATTCGCCAGATGTGGCCTGATGTGGACACCAGACGTGCAGAGGGTATAGAATAGGCATTGAATGCATGTTGCATCAGAACGTCTTGGGGTTTATTTTCTTCTTATAAATCCGATCTGTTGCATGAAGACAAAGCATTTCTAAACACTTATGATGCAAGTGGCGTTTTCCCTTTAAATAGAATTGATAGCCGCATAATATAATTGCCCAGCAAGCGTATTGGAATCTTGGCTACAACTTTTCCGAAGCACTTCATCTGATTAAGGTTCTCTTTTAATCAGAGAGATGGCCATTTCCTCTTTCTTAAATGGAACAAGACCTTCTCTTGGCTGGAAATTGCTGGAGTGCTTCTTCTTATCCGTGTCTCCGGGGAGCCAGATGTCATTTGTTACTGTTAAAGCCGAGCTGAATTATGTTTCTAAAAAATTGCTAAATTAATTTAGGTGGGTCAATAAATCAGATAATTGATTCGTTTATGCGAAATGCCTGCGTCATGGCGAGGTCAGTTCTCCCTGAATACACGGGATAGGAAATGGTTATTTTATTATTAAGGTCAAGCACCTACATAGAGAATTTCATTTTAAAATAGGCATTAACCCTGTGGTAACCGGTAAGATATAAGCGCTTCACTAATCATGTTACGTTTTTATCACACACACCGAGCAAATGACAGGAGAAGAAATCTGGTTAAAAGCCAAGAGGTCCATTTAAATTGATGTGGTGTCCCCATTGCAAATACCCCCATATGCCCTGCCTGACCCCCCCCCCCCAGGGTAGCCTAAATCCAAACTGTGGTTGGTTCTCCAAGATGTTTGAAACAACCCACCTGCGGAGTTCCTTAAACAAAATGTGTGCAGGGTACCTAGAAGAACTAATACTGTTTGGAAGGAAAATGGCGGTCCCACCAAATATTGACTTGATTTAGATTTCTTACTTGATTCTTCACTCGATTAATTATTAATGCACACATCCATCAAGATCAATCTTAGCAAGTAACATTTATTGATCGAATTTAAGAAAAAAAAGAGAGGGGGTTCTCTGAAAAGACCATTGATCTTCCAAAATATCAGAAACATTATTTTGGCTTTTTATTTAACATTCCAAAACTAGTACATGAGCAATTTCGTTGCCTATCTTTTGCTCAAAAGAACCATCTATACCGGTATAGAGGTCTCATTCTAGAACATCCAGAACTTAACCTCTACCCCTGACTATCTAACGAAAACATACCTGGGTCTCCCGGCTTCAACGGGATCTACCAAAGCATTTTGCCAAAGAGATCTAAAGTTTGCCACGGTGAAACTCCCATGATGCGTTTTCAGAGAGGAAGCAGGGCTGAAGGGAGGAGGGCTTGGACCACCTACCCACCTAACCCAAAGAACCACCTCACGGCACCAGGGCATCTCCACATGATGAATAGCACCGACCTCTGTTGGCTTTATAACTCCCTGAGTCAGTCAGATCAGAGGATCTCATCAGCAAGTCTATGCCCGCCATTGTCCACAAATTTGGGTCAATGGGGCAGCTACACAGGACAGTGCCCCGAAAACAAGGATGCTTGGAATGATAAGCGCTTCATAAATTAATAATTATGACGACATTAAAAATGAAGCAGGTGTAAGAGAACTAAAGGAGTAAAATAATTGATTCCTGACTTGTATTAAACCATCGTAGGAGGCAACATTTGCCCAAGATCCAGGTCCTTCCTCCATAGACGTAATGTCTCCAGTAAGCGCTGTGTTCATTTCACAAAAGTGCACCGGGTTAAATTGCTACCTGATTAACATACGTGAAATTATCTAAAAATCAATTCAAATACCAGAGTCTAATGAAAATAGACAAAGAGGCCATTAAAAAGATTTACTTGTGAAAGCGCATCTTCTTCATCTTCTTAACTGACCTCAGACCGTCGGGGGGGGGGGGGCATTTATTACCGTTACAAGAAGTTATAGTAATTAATAGTATAGTAAAAAAAAAAATCACTTACATTGTAGGATCGCTTCATGAATTCCAATACAGAGAAGCTTAATTTCATTAAGTGAAACCAGAAAAGCCAAACTATTTGTGTAACTTAGATTGTAACCTGCTGCCAAGATTTACGGTTTTCACGGGACAATCCCTAATTTTTCTGATCTAACGACTCAGACCTTAATCAGTCGTTGGTCTCGTCTTAGATTCTGGAGCCGTATGCCTATCCCATGCGTGTTTAAATTATTATTAATAGCCTCTGCCACTTCTGCTGGGAATGAAGCTTCTAATTCTGCAAACATAGTAGATGACAGCACCTTTCATGTTAGGTTACCACTGGTTCCTCCAGGGCTCATAGGTGGACTTCATTGTTGCCTCCAGCAAACGCGAAAAAATTTGAAATACTTCTATAAATCCAAAATGTGCTTATTAATGCAGTCACCCCAGGTCCGGACTGGTCATCTGGCACACCGATCATGTCTGGTGGGCCTGTATCTCCTCATACTCCCCGATAGTGCTGCTCCTGAGGAGGACCAGGTTCAGAAGTATGTGGTTGGAGTATCCAGCCAGAATAAAAATAATATGAGGATCAAACCATACATGATTTAGAGGCCTCAGGGCTGATTAGATCACGGTTAGAGTCTGATAACTGATTTTTGAAATGAGCATTAACTCTTAAAATGGCCAGTTGAGAGCCTCATGGTGCTTATATGGAAGCTTGTCATGAAAGTATGTCTTTGGTTTAGGATACGCATTTCTTGCTATGGGATTTGAAGTACCGTATGTTATATGTCGTTATTCCGTAAGAAGATTTATGAAGTCAATGACCAGATCGTTATCACAAAATTTGGGATGGGGACTTAAAACCCATAGGCAGCCGCTTACTGAATATACTCTACTTTCATAAACATTCTGTGGCCAAGTGTATCCAGTCCAGGGCCGTGGATTTTAGGACAGATCAGTAAGTAAGTGACCTGTGCCATCTGGCATTGGCCCACCAGGTATTTTCCAGGTTTACCAGGTGGCCAGTCCAGGACTCTAGGTGACGATGATATAGAATGCTTAAGATTTCAAAAGTGGCTGAACATGAATTCTACATAGCATTCATCTCTGGGGTGTATTCACTAAACAAACGGGGGATCTGCAGTGGAGTTGAACATGTTGAGTCATGGATCTACATTATGAAGGGCCAACCCTAGCTAGCTTCACCTGCGAGAAGGACTGGCCCTGTATGACATAGCATTTGAAACATAGAATTTGACAGCTGATAAGAACCACTTGGCCCATCTAGCATGTCCATTAGCGTATAGCTAAATTAGTTAAGTGAATTTAAAAATCCGTTTCACTGGGCAAACTCAGCCCTTCCTAGAGGAAAAGAAATGAAAGAAAAATAAGCACACTCTTAAGCAAAGTAATTCATTATTGGCAGAGCCGGCCTTAAGTGTTCTGGCGCCCTGTGCGGACTACTCCTCTGGCGCCCCCCCATCCCAAAAAAAAAGAAAGTCAAAAAATCTCCCCCCCTCTGCCCCTTCTCACTGCCTCCCCCCCTGCCCCTTCTCACTGCCCCCCCTGCCCCTTATCACTGCCTTCCCCCCCTGCCCCTTATCACTATATCTACCCCCTATCCTATACTTATCTTGTTGCCGGAGTCCTGCGGTGGGAGCAGGAGGCGTCCGTCTTCCCGCTCTGCCACGGTGCGCACTTCACAGCTGAGCGCCAGAATAATTCCGGCGCTCAGCACGAAACACCGGCACCGCAACGGAGTCACGGAGAGTGAGGGGCGCCGAGCGGTTGCTGAAAACTTTACTTAACATCCTCCATGCTAAATAAAGTAAAAAAAACCCTTTATTTAACATGGAGGATGTTAAATAAAGTTACAAAAAAAACAAACAATGTTTTAATTTAAGTCCCGGACGGCACCCCTGTTGCCATGGTGCTCTGTGCGGCTACACAGGTCACACACCCCTAAGGCCGGCCCTGATTATTGGTTAGTAGATAAGTGCCTGCCAAGGGGGTCTCACCCAGCCGAGTTGTCCCTGCCGCCACTAGCCTGCTCTGACGCATTATGGCGCTGATACCCTTTTCTGAAGGGTCCTCAAAAGCTTTTAAGACTTTTTGCGCTTTAGGACACAAGGTGTATGTGGAAATGACATTTTAGCGTGTTGGCCAAAAAATGTATCAATAGTTAGACTTCTCTTTGGATTTGAAAGGAGAAAAGAGTTTAACGGGGTTTAGGTCAAGTTCCTCCACCCCAAACTCTCTCAATCGTCTCACGCTTCCATGGTGGAGGAGAAGCCGTCTGATGGTCTCCCCGACGTCCCCCAGCCAATGTGTCTTTTGAAGTAGTGGGTCACTGCAGCGCATGCCCGCTACCTCGAATGGTTAATGGGCCTCATCTGGTAGGTCACACCTGAGCCCATCTTGCCGAGCGAAACCACGTGATTGTGGAATCACAATTGTCCAGACTTCCTATTTCAACCTTGGGCCTTGAGTGTCTTGTTGCACTTTGTTGGTGTTGTTTCAGAGACTTTTGATGATTTTGTCCTGACTCAGCTTGTTCTGACCCAGGTTTTCGATTTGGCTTTTGACTCTCGTTCTGACCTGGCTATGTTTTGTGATATTGCCCTCTAACATCCATGATTTGGATTTGGTGACTGTTGTCCTCAACTTTAGGACCTGGCCTGACCCTCGCTTTCCTGTCCTTCTGCATTAGGGATTCCATCTTACTCATTTCTGCCTGTGGTAAACAATAGAATTGCTCTGTCTTAATCACTCAGCCATAAAGAATCAGCTCAGTGGGGTGTTTGCACAGGGAAAGTCACCTGAAATATCACATGACCTCCAAAATGAGATAAAACCAGGTTTAATATTTGCCCGCTTTCAATTAAGAATCCATCTTTTTTACACCATTATGGCTATAAATATGAATGTATTTCGGTCCTGGGGCAACCAATCAACATGGGTATATGATAATAATTTTTTTATTAATATACTATGGTATTAAGCAGATGTGGAGGGGTTTCAATGATGTCATAATACAACACAAGTGTCATATCAGGTATCTTGTTCACTTGACCACTGAGAAGCGGCACACTCGGGGGTCTGATTGCCCAAGGGGACGGTCTGCCTCCCAGTTTTGGTAGGGTGACTGTTGTAAAAGTCACTGACACTATCGCAGCTTTTAACGAAATTGTTAAAAACACCCTGTAAATGGTGCTATTGTTTGTTAGTAAAGTGGTATTGTTTGGGTGAAATGTAGTGTTATCCCAGTTTTTAAAACTATATCATGTAAGAGCAGGAAAACTGTGGAGTTTGACTGCCCCCTTCTGGTCATTCAGCTGAAGTACATCCCAAATGAATGAGACGTTCAACTTAAAGCCTCTTTACTGAACAAACTCTTGGAACAAATGAAATACATTTTTATTGGTATTAATTGTTAAATTGACAATTTTCCTGTTTTTTCTTTTAGAGCAACCCTACTGTATGTATAAAGGAAACGCTCAGAGACTTGTACAATAGTAAAATGAAAAATAGGACCGAGGTATAACAGATTGCTTTTCAATGACAATATGTCGTTAACGCATCTCAAGGGGAAATGTGAAAAGGGCCACCGGGTTTTGGGGCCCCCCCCAAATTCCTCCTCCCATTCCTAAATTATGGGTCCTAGAAGATCCATGGCCCCCGAAAGGCTCTCGGCAGCCCTGTAAAATAAAATGCTGCAGTGTTGAGGGCACTGCTTTGGCTGTAGATGACCGTGACCACTTCATTGTGGTGGCTTATGGAGCTCATATGGTGCCCTGGACCCCCGGCCTAGCGTTTTCACAATGTCCATATATCAGGACTCGCTCCTGTTACTGTTATATTGCCTCTATTGTTATGTTCTATTATCATTATAATTGTATCGTGTATCATAGCCCATTGGCAGTTGTGTTTCTGTAAAAATAACCACGTGAATCTTTATGGTTGGTCCTCATGTGTTAACTTCCTCATGTTCAAATGTTTTGGCCATAGCGAACGCTCACCTGCCACGTCTGAAGCCCCATAGGCTCTAGAAAATATCAAGTGGACCTATTTGTGTCCTACGTAAATTGTTGGCGCTATATATAAAGATAATATTAATAATTATAGTGCCCTTTACAGTACAATTGTGTCGCCATGTCCTGTTTTCTTTAACCCCCCCCCCATAAATGTTACCTGTTACTTTGCATCCTGACTGGTGTGTCGTGTTGTTACTGATGGCAGAGCTCTGGTAGACCCCTGGTTTCTACCCAACGTCCTTCTTCGAGGATGATATGAACTCAGTTAACCTATGATGATTTATTAAATGTCATCTCAACTGAAAGATTGATTGGAACACAAGACTGCACTCACCTGTCAGATCCAATCCCCATCAGAAACGAGGGGGCAAATCGCCCTCTCCGTACACAGAGGAGATCTCTGGACCCGCTAACCGGCCCGCTTACACCGCTTTAAAAGGGGCTTTGTGTCAAAATGCGCTATTAGATCATATTCTGCCGCTGTGCAGCAAGGACGGCTACGAAGGGACAACCGGCCCAAGGTAAATACCGTATTTGCTGGATTATAAGACGAGGTTTTTTTTCAGAGCAAATGCTCTGAAAAATACCCCTCGTCTTCTAATCGGGGTCGTCTTCTAATCAGACCTCAAATAGAGGTCTGATTATGAGACTAAGATCCAGATCCCCCGCACCGCTGCAGGGGACCTGGATCCTCCTTGTCTCCCCCCCACACACACTTACCGGTGCTTCCTGCTGTATTGCCGGGGCAGCGGGTTGACGTCTACCCGATCCGCATAGACAACGTCCGCTACAGCCGGAAAGAGGTGTGGCTAGCAGCGGGGTGTGTGTGTGTGTGTGTGTTAAATGGGGGCATAGGGCATTTCTGGAATGCCTTATACCCCTATATGCCACTCTGGCACTTATGGGTTAAAAGGCATATTATGGGGCAGAGTGGCATATAGGGAGGTATAAGGCATTCCAGGAGGCAGAGTGGAGTTAAAGGGGCATTTATAGAGCACTCTGCCTCCTGAAATGCCTTATACCTCCCTATATGCCACTCTGCCCCATAATATGCCTTTTAACCCATAAGTGCCAGAGTGGCATATAGGGGTATAAGGCATTTCTGGAGGCAGAGTGCTCTATACAATGCCTTTTAACTCCCTTAATGCCACTCTGCCTCCTGGAATGCCTTATACCTCCCTATATGCCACTCTGCCCCATAACATGCCTTTTAACCCCCTAAATGCCAGAATGGGATATAGGGGTATAAGGCATTTCCGGAGGCAGAGTGGCACATAGGGGGTCAAAAGGCATACCATGGGACACAGTGGCATATAGAGGGTTAAAAGGCATATCATGGGCCACAGTGCCATATTGGTGTGGCAAGCCTGGTGCGTAACTGGGGGACAGGTTGGAAAATACAAGGAAATAAAAACAAAAAAAATATTTTTCTCAATCATAGCTTTTATTTAAAAAAATAGTTTACATGAATTAACATTTACTGGCAAAACTTTTTTCCTTTAGGGTTGTCTTATATTCAGGCTTTTTCTTTTTTTCCTAAGTTAATATTCAGATTTTGGGGGGGGGGGGTTGTCTTATAATCGAGCAAATACGGTATGTGCCGCCCTAGCCTCGAGTCATCGGCCATAGCCACCACCCCACGATCTACGGTGTGACGCGAATCATCTTCTAACCGGATCCAACATCCACCTGGGCCTATCCTCACGATCTTGAATATACGTCATTACAAATATTTCCAAAAACAATACACACCATGAATATAAGGTTTTTTTTATCTGCAATCAAACATGGGCCCATAAATGCGTGCTATTCTTTACAAGGTAACAAAACAACCCGACGTTTGTGTCAGAAACCGCAGGTTCTTTTGGCAGGAGGTTAGTACAAAATATATATAAATTATTTTTTCTAGATTTGGTTAAAAAAATCTTTAACCCAGAACCACTAGAACAAGCTTTCAAAGAATAGTCGTTCTCGAACAGTTGCCGTGGAATCAGGCCCGGACTGGCCATCGGGCACACCGGGCGTTTGCCCGGTGGGCCGGGCCACGGCAGGGCCGCATTGACTTAGGGGCTGATGGAGCTGCAGCTCCAGGCCCCTACCCTACCTACGGCCGCATTAACGCATTAACGCGGGAAGTCCCCACCAAGGCCGGCCTTACGGGTCTGCGGCCGCACAGGGTTTAAATTAAAACATCGGGGTTTTTTTAACTTTATTTAACATCCTCCATGTTAAATAAAGTTTTTTTTTACTTTATTTAACATGGAGGATGTTAAATAAAGTTGAAAAAAAACCCCGATGTTTTAATTTAAACCCTGTGCGGCCGCAGACCCCTAAGGCCGGCCCTGGTGGGGGCTTCCCGGCCCCTTAGAGCTGGACCGGCCTTTGGGGTGTGCGACCGCACAGGGCGTCACACTCTAGGGGGCGGTCCGCACCGGGTGCGGCACCCGGCACCCCTCCAGAGACGGACAGTAATGTCCGCCGCTGGAGGAGCAGGCTCGCAAGGGAGCGGTATCGGAGGTCTTTAACAGACCTCCGGTTCCCTTGAGTGATTTTAAGCCGAGTTCAACCCGGCTTAAAATCACTCAAGGGAGCCGGAGGTCTGCTAAAGACCTCCGATACCGCTCCCTTGTGATCCGCGCGGCAACAGCTGCTGTGCGCCGGGGTTTGTTGTCAGATCCCGGCGCACAACACTGAAGCCGCGCCCACCGCTGTCCGTGCCCTCTGAACCGGAAGAAGACAGAGAAGACAGAAGAACTGAAGAAGAGGAGCGAAGAGGAGGAAAAGGAGCTGTAAGGAGAAAAGAGGAAAGGTAGGAAAATATTCAGTGAGAGTGGATTAGTATATATGTGTGGATTAGTATATATGTGTGGATTGGTATATACGTGTGGATTGGTACATACGTGTGGATTGGTACATACGTGTGGATTGGTACATACGTGTGGATTGGTACATACGTGTGGATTGGTATATACGTGTGGATTGGTATATATGTGGATTGGTATATACGTGGATTGGTATATACGTGTGGATTGGTGTACACGTGTGGATTGGTATATACGTGTGGATTGGTATATACGTGTGGATTGGTATATACGTGCGGATTGGTATACGTGTGGATTGGTATATACGTGTGGATTGGTAAGTGTGTGAGAGTGATGGGTGTTATGCTGTACCATTTCCAATGTCTTTTTCATGATCTAATTATGCTCTAAAAGTACATCATAACTCCCATCACTCTATACTGTTCCATACAGTGGCAGAGCTGGGAGGCAGAGGCCTTGCACCCTAACCGCAGGACTCCTGAAAGGTAAGTGAACTTCAAAGAGGGAGAGGGTAGATAGTTAGGAGGGGGTAGATAGGGAGAAGGGCGTGAGATGGGGGAAAGGGGGTAGATAGGGAGAAGGGGTAGATAGGGGAGAAGGGAGTGAGAAGGGGTAGATGGGGCAGAAGGGAGTGAGAAGGGGTAGATAGGGCAATCATACTCCTATCATGCCAAGTCTGCGAGTACATCCTGGAATCTGGGTATGCCTGGGCATGATAGGAATGTGATTGCTGTTAACAATCATATATATATATATATACATATAATATTGTTTTTTAATTGTTTTGTCCTATTTTGGTGTGTTACTTACTTTAAATAAAAGTGTTTTTTTTATGGTGTGGGGAGGTCATATTCGGTTTCGGACAGGTAAATGCTGCATTTTCAGTTTCAGTCCAGAATTCGTTTCGGTGCATCCCTACTACTAAGCCAGACAATGAAGTGGTAGGCCTACACCACATCAATGTTTGTCGTAGTATATAGTGATTGGGGTTATGCTGCACTATTGTTAATGTCTGGCTCAATGTATAGTGATAGGGATTACGCTGTACCACTGTCAATGTGTGCCTCAGTATATAGTGATAGGTGTTATGCTGTACCACCGTCAATTTCTGCCTCAGTATATAGTGATAAGTATTATGCTGTACCACCGTCAATGTCTGCCTCAGTATATAATGATAACAGTGAGAAGAGGCAGAGGTGGTAGATAGTGATACAGGGGGATAGATAGTGAGAAAGGGGAGTTTTGTTACAAGTTTTTATTCCTTTCTTTTTTTGGGATGGGGGGGCACCAGAGGAGTAGTCCGCACAGGGCGCCAGAACACCTAAGGCCGGCTCTGCCTTAGAGTGGCGGACCCGGTTGCAGTTGCGGCGGGCTTAAGGGGCTCTGCGTTAATGCGGCCATATAGGCCCAGTCAGTCCGGTCCTGACTGGGCCTATTTTAAGGTAGGAGCCTGGAGCTGCAGCTCCATCAGCCCCTAAGTCAATCCTGCCCTGCCACAGGCGCGGTCGCAGTTGCTGCTTGCTCTGGCAACAAGGTAAGTAGGGTGAGGGAAGGGGCTGCAGTGAGAAGGGGCAGAGGGGGGTTAGGTAGTGAGAAAGGGGATAGATAGAGGCGGTACATATTGAGAAGTGGGGAAGGGGGTTACATAGTGAAAAGGGGAACATAGTGAGAAGGGGCAGATAAGATGATGAGAGGGGGTAGTGTGAATGCGTATGAGAATGAATGAATAAATGTGTGGATGAATTGTGTGAATGCGTATGACAATAAATGAATTCATGTGTGGATGAATTGTGTGGATGAATTGTGTGACTGCATTAATGAATGTGTTAATGATTAAATGCAAAGATGGTACATGAAGGGTGGGCTTTAACAATAAATAAATAAATAAATATGGGCTGCTCAGGCTTAAATGCCCGGGCCTATTTTTTGTCCCAGTCCGGGCCTGCGTGGAATGTTGGTCGGGGTCTGCTCCTGTGCATCCTCAAGCGATTATCTTGAGGTCGGATTATAAATCAAATGCTACCACCATCCCGGGTACCTTCACGATGTGATTTACCATCCATACTCAGTCAAGCCTAGAAAAAAATATTATAAAAAATGGAGCAAAGGGGTGAAAAATGAAGCACTGAAGTCCATGAAGTCCTGGAAGCCAACGGTGCAGACAGAGGACCATCTTGGTAGTCGAGTCGTCTTCTCACGTTAGAGACACCTGGCCATTATTTCAGTCCAGAGTCACTCTTCCAAGTTCGCCTCTCCGGAAAGTCGTAAGCGGCCGCGTGGTAATTCGGCACGGTCATAGTCACATCACCGTTGGGGGTGGAAGATCTTAATCCGCGCTGAGCATTCGGAGGACTTGTCTTCAAGACGCAGAACCGGCCGATACGTATTCTTAAGATCTTTGTAAACTTGAAGAGGAACTCTCACATCCCACATAAAACCATCACTCAACCCGACACTAGAAACCATCGCCCTCAGGCCTTTCTATTTTCCATCTCCGAGATCAACCGAAGGCGAAGCCAGGGCATCTCCTGCAAATGTCCCTCCGTTTCCCATGATCCCTCTGTGCAGCCCAAGCAGGAAGTTGTTAATCACTTCCTGGGCTCTCCCTCCCCATGGTTCTGGCAGACTGCGCATGAGCCTCTAAGCTCCAGAGATTGTTTCTAGCGGGACCTCTGTAAAGCTACTACCACAAATATCTGACAAGATATCCACAAGTGTTTTGTTTTTTTAAATACCTTTTATTTTTATATAAATTTTATTCATACAAAATATATATTTTTGTACGCAGCCCAAGCCAATTGGGAAGAAAATACGCCAAATATATTCACAGATGTGTCCTGATTTGGAAACACCCTATAGGAAGAATTTTCACCCTATTTTGTCTGTTATAAGGGAAATATTACAAGGTTTCCATAACTTTTTTTCACATTCTTTTCTCGCATATCGTGCGATCAGTCAGTGAGATACTTTGACAGTAATCCTGATCAGGATCTCTACCTCATCAAGGGGATTCCCCCGGCAACTTTAATTCGGGCATTTAAACTTAAACCCCCCGTTCGTGGATTTAGCCCTGCCAGTGCCAAAACGCTATGACGTAGGCGATATGTCCTTGGTCCTTAAGGACCATTGTTTTATGACGATTCCCTCCCCCCCTACACTAAAGTTCTGGAAGGGGTTAATAAACCCTAAAATCCTGGCGTTTCAGTTGTTGGCAAGTTATGAGGAATGGCTACATATTTCAGAAGTTCTGGAGTACCTACCAACCCCAGTGATGGCCTTCACCTTCTGGGTCTTGCCTAATTTCAGGGCTATCCTTTTAAGTAGAGTCTCAACGTCAGGGCAGGGGCCGTCCAGGCCGTACTTTTCCACGTACCTAAAAAAAAAAACAGTGACAAAGTACTAGCAGCAGAACATTTATTTACATGCTACCATTTTGTACTGTGCTACAGAGCATGTTGGTGGAGAGGAAGCGCTGGTAGTATAGTTGGGTATAGACATCCCCCCCCCCCCTTACCTGTACTGCTCATGTTTGTTTAGTGTGTAGAGAAGATAATCAGCCATTATGTCTTCTCCAACCAAATGGTCAAGAATTGTACCTGGACAGGAAACATGAAGCCATTTAAAATGTTGCCCTCCTAAGTTCTCTCACTTCTCCTGCTCTCCAGCCTTACAGAGGCCAACTTAACAATAGATGAGGGATAACTAGTTGCTGATCCTGAGAACACGTTATATAGCTTATTTAATCAGTACACAAATACAAGAATGAGGGAATAGTGACAGAACCACTTAAATCTCGTTACCACATAATGCAAGCTTCATCCCTGCCTCAACGGACTCAATACGAGGGGACAAAACACCAGGCGTGTCCAGGAGGTACAGGAGAGGCTCCTCTGACACCTGCGGGAACAAATCATTACCAGTCAATAGAGCCGGCGTGGAGGCCGTGCCAAATCTTGGACCTGTTCCTTTGATTCTAACCTGAATTCTGGAAAGGACGGCGCGGGTGATCCCTGGCTCTGCCCCAACTCGGGAAGCGTTACCTGGAGAACATAGTATATGAGAAACGCGCCGGGGGTCAATACAGTGCACAGAAAGACGGCGTTATTGGGGGTTAATGAGATTTTGGGAAACGGACACATGCCTTTCTTAAGATGGAGTCTTCGCAAAGAGTTTATCAGGGACGATTTTCCCACGTTGGGGACGCCAACAACCAAAATGGAGGACTCTAGGTTCTGAAACAGACAAGCACCAGAAATGACATACAAGGTGATGTGGACCTCAGGACTTTCTGCCTCCTGTGCCGTGTTACGGCGCCAATACTTCCACAAATACAGTAATAAGAGTTACTCTGTACCGCCCAACATTTTAAACGGCCACAAGGGGAACCTCTTGCTTTAGGGAGTGTAGGTGGAGGCATTGCTAGGGGCCATGGCTTTACGAAGACTTTGTAGACTTTTAGACATTATTTCACACATATATAGAATTTTAATCTGTAAGCACAATCATTGGGTTTGGTGTACCGCTCTAGAAACGTCAGCTTCAGAAGGATATCGACACGTTGGAGAGAGTTCAGAAGAGGACGGCTAAAATGGTTAATGGTTTGCGGACTAAGGGATCTCAGTCAGCAAAACACCTTTCATTTTATAGTCCATCTTTCCTCGTCCGAACCTGGGTCCCGATCCAATCAGCTCTGTGATTGCTGGCACAATCTGCAACACAAGAGAAGCGGAGATTTGGCTTTCATCATAACATTAACCCGAGCATCACACTGATGTCCCTGTCCCTAAGCTTATTGGTAGATCATTAAAAAAAAACTAAAACGGGGCAGTTTTTAACCCCTTAACGACCAACGACGTGCCTGCCATGTCATGGCATTAAACAAGATTAGAAAGGGAGCTACGATCCCGAGAACAGGAAGTTAAAAACAACAGCTTCTAAAGAAGGTCCAGCCGACTAGGAGTAGATCACGCGCATCTGATCGGGCCGAACACATCTTGTGTGCGGGGGGGAAAAAAGCCGAGGAGAGGTGGATGGGGCAAAGGGAGACGCCACCAAAAATTAAAGGGACCACGGAGCTATTATGCATTACATTTTTTATTTTAATCAGGTAGGTTGATGTATAAAAAGGACAAACGAAAGTCACCTGCCTAACGTTCTCGTCCTTGGTGCAGTCGGTGTAAATGATCTTCTCTACTCCTTGTTTCTTCAGCTGTCCATAGACCTCCTGATAGAGAGACAAAGTCACGACGTCAGGTAGACCGGGGCAATAGAATGCTCGGAACGGCTACACTGATGACATTGCACGTTACACTAGAGAACAGCACCGTTACAATAAAGCCCCGACCAGACACACATTAGCACAAGCAGACAATACGGCGTTCTTAACGGGTTTAATTCATGCAGAATCTCTCCATATGCATTAGCCTCTTCTCCCGTCTACTTAAAGGGACACCCCAGACATCATATGCACTGTAAAGGGGGGGGGGCAGCTGCAGCTTCTACATCAGTGCTTTTTTTGCAATAAAAAAAGGATATTCTGGCATCATGGACTTCCATTATACAATCCACGCTCCGGAGTCTGGCCTTCATCTGTTTGAGACCTGCAGACCAAGCATCGAAAAGTAGTTAGCGAGTATTGTGGTGCAGGGACCCATCTGACCCTTCCCACCCCTGCCAAGTGTCCCCGTTTCGCTTGGTCAGTCCCTCATAGGACCCTCAAATCCCTGATGGCCCCTCTTTAATCCCTTGATGCCCCTCTTTTCTAAGAGCTCGGAATGTTTGCTGGGTATGAGGGGATCGCAGGGTTCTACAGCCCTAAAAGCCCCGATAACGTGTATAGAAACAGCAGGAAGGGGCTTTATTCATTAAACGGGGTAAATAACACATGATTCTTCTTCTAAATATCCCACTCAGTTGCACAGATAGCCATCAAAGTCATCAAAAGTCACATAATTAAAACGGGTGTAAAGCTTCCCCTCTAGCCACACCCCCTAAAACAAATGCCCCCGCCCCATTAACCATTTCAGGTGTTGGTAGGTATGCTACAACCCAGTGGCACCCCTAAGAGGTTTAAAAGGACACTGCAGCCCACCAATGCATATGATAGCTGTGCGGCCCCTTTAAATTTGCCCCTATACAAATCCCCCATATACCCTTTGCCCCTCCCCCCCACCCTTGTCAAAGGTCCAGCACTGACACGGGGGGGAGGACACCATGCACATGCGCGAAAATCTCTCCCATCTATTTCAATAGCAAGGATCATCACACCTTTATCTGGGGCACTAAAGTGTGTGATGACATCACATTTGCAAATACACTGGGAGAGGGGGTCTGGAGTATCCACGGCCCCCCATGTACCCCCTTTCCCCAATACTTGCCGCCAGCTGCCGTTAGGGGGTCTGACAACAAGCGTGGCAAGCGTATCCCATGGAGCGCATTCCTGCTATTGATTGGCTGCTTCAAACAGCAAATCAGACTAGGGAGGGAGGGCAGCTGCACCAACAGCTCTGCAACTTCTCAGCAGCCACCCAGCAGAGGTGGTAGAGGCTAATACAGCGAGGGGATTTAAACATGCACAGGATAGGCATACGGCTCCTGCATCTAAGACGAGGCCAACGACTGATTAAAGAGAAACAGGCAGACTAGACAGGGGCCGGATGGGGCCGATATACTATTTAAATATTTAATTTAAAAAAAAAAAAAGTGTCCCAATTCTCAGCATATATAATGAGGGATCCAAACAGCTTTGCTTATATATATATATATATTTATTTATTTATTTCCTGCTACACACACACGTTATATAAATAATAATCACATAAATTTGGTAACATTTTCCATAATAATAAAAATATTTTTCAATACATAGTGTATTTGCTGATAAGGAGTTTGTATAAATTTAAATATTGATTTTGTTTTATAATGCTAAAAAAAAATACAAATTAAATATTATTATAATTCACATTTATCAAAGCTAACAGGATGTGAATTAATCACGGGGGAGGGGGGGACTCAGGACTGCCTTGGGACTGTTAGCAGGTATGCTATAAGCAGTGAAGTCCCCTCCAGCCAGGCTCACCTCTGGCCACGTGCCCCGGGAACCAGTGAGCCACCTCCCGGCCGGAGAAGTCAAAGCCCTGGCGGAGCAGCAGCGACAGCCTCATTCCGACCCTAAACTGCACCGAGAATAACACATGTATAGGGAAGAAAAACAAAAAAGCACCGAATACCGTCCGCTAAATGCTTCCCCCATGAAACACGAGCAGCACAAAAGGTTCCGCTTTCCTCTCTGAGCGGCACCGAAAAAGGCGCCAGATATTAACCCTTTCAGGCTCTAAGGGTTTAGTAGCCCAAACACCATAAGATTTCTCAGATTCCCCTTTTCTGTGTTTCGTAAACCCACACAAATAATTTTTTTTATTTTTTTAAATAAAAAAATCGTGTTTTCATTTAGACATTGCGAGGAATAATAGCATGTAAACAAGCTATACTAAAATAAAATATATATTTTTTACAATTTTATCGCATTGAGGTAGTGTTTTTAATACACCTGCCCTGGGGGGTTGTAAGCGGAGTTATAGGAAGTTATAAATGAAGTGGTAGGACGGGATGCAAGCGCTTTTTTTTTTTTTTTTTTTTTTTTAAATAACTTTATTAAGGGATTGTATAAGGAATCTGTAGATTACGGTTACGGTGAGTGTCAGCAGTGACGTGCAAATTAATTGCATGTACTCCAGATAAATTACCTAATAAATTGGTATGGTTGATGGGTTCTTTAGTGTTAATTCAGGGGCAGTTGTGGTTGATGTGGTGTTAAGGGTTAATTTAGAGGCAGTTATGGTTGATGGGGTGTTTAGGGTTAATTTAGGGGCAGTTATGGATGATGCGGTCTTTATGGTTAATTTAGTGGCAGTTATGGTTGATGGGGTGAAGTCTTTATATATATATATACAGTATATATACATAGAAACCCATATATTATATTATTGTTAAAGCTTTTTTCACTGGATTGTCCTGATTTTTGGCTGTCTCTCTTGCTGCATACCACCCAAGAGTCCCAACTTTCTCAGGGTAGTCTCTATTTGTAGGGTGTTGTCCCAAGTGACTGCCCCGCTTTTGCGGGCAGAGGGGAGAATAGGCTGGTAAAGGAGATCCTAATTTGGACTTTAGGGGAACTGTCTGCATGCGTGGCGCTTTAACACTATAATTATGCTAATGGCTGCACCATGGCTTTCTGTTTCAGTTTGGGGTATAAATACGAGCTATAGCTCAGCTCTGAGGGGGCTTTCTGTGCCGTAGGATTGGGTCAGACGCAAGACTTTGTATGTCTCACTCTGCTGTATGTTCTTATGTCTGAGCAAATCCTACTGTACAGAGACTTAAGCTACAGCTCCAGTGTTATCTCCCCAGCCGAGTCATATTGATATCCACACTGTGATCAGTTACTGGGACCATTTTGCAGAAACAGGGCCCAGTTATTCCAGGGGGGTCCATAACAGCTGCCCTTTGAGCCAGCAGAAACTACGACCAGGCCTGCCACTTTAGAAGACCCGGACGTCCCCTGCAATTACTTCTGCACTGGCTGGCACCTTACCTCTGTGTTGCTGTCTTGTACCGCACAGAGGAAGCAGAAACGCAATAGGGTCATGTTAAGTTATGTCACGTCACGTGACCCTGCTGGGTTTCTGAAAGTGAAAGTGTGAAAACCAGTATAAGGAGAACAGTGAATTACCTAGGAACTTTTTACCGCTATACAGGAACTTATCTTTTTATGGACTCTTTTTATTATTATTATTTTTATACTTATATATATATGTTACTGCAAGCATTATGTGCTGTGTATCATGCAAATTTAGTCTCATGGACCCAGAACAAAAATACTATTTTTACTACAATTTCTCTGGTGTTGCAGTCTATAGTCATTTCCTGATATATAAAAAGCACCCAAAACCCTTTGCAGTTTGAGCTGCAAAGAAATCCAGAATTTCAAAGACATCCAGCATTGAGGAAGGAGGCGACTGCCCACAGACGGTAACCAGGAACTGCAGGCATTTATTTACCAACCTAAGTGTAAGTGCATCTCCATATTGGTGTTTTTCAATTCAAAACGTTATTACACCGTGGGTTTTTGATGTTTATGTTTTCTTGCATACACCCGACATATGGACCCTGAGGCTTGTTTCGATTGAACCCAGATCAACTCATATAGATTGTGAGTGTAACATTTGGAAATTTCATACTGAGAAATATTCACCTTTATTCGTTTTTTTCTTCTTTTGTTTTCTGTTCCCAACACAACTGAAACCTGATACACGAGTGCCCCCTAATGGGTTCCTGGTTTCCCAGGTGGTAAAAGAGAAATAGTTCTCACAGTGGGAGAGCAACGCAAAGATGGCACATAGAGGCTGTTTGGGGCAAAGATGACACAGGGAAGCTGTTTAGGGCAAAGATAAAAAACAAAAACTGTCTGCGCTTCTTACCCTAATAAAGTTGGCAACAAATATATAAACATAATATAAATGAGAGGTTTTGGTAGCAGTATAAACTGCTTTGTGTGCCCACTATGTAGGAGGTGAGAGTAGGTTCTCACCCTATTGAGAGTGTGCCTTGACGTGGCGGGTGAGCTTAATTATGCTTTGGCCAATTCATATAACAAAAACCTCTCATTTATATTATGTTTATATATTTGTTGCCAACTTTATTAGGGTAAGAAGCGCAGACAGTTTTTGTTTTTTGTATACATTGTACAGCCAATACACTGTTTCTTGCTGCATGCTTACACCTGTTTGGTAGGCCTCGTATTACATATTTGTATTATTTGAGCCTGAGACTAGCTTAGCGCACCGACATTTTTTCTTTTCCCTAGGGCAAAGATAACACAGGGAGGCTGTTTGTCGTACAGATGGCGCAGGGAGGCTGTTTAGGGCAAAAATGGCACAGGGAGGCTGTTTGGGGCAAAGATAGCACAGGCAGGCTGTTGGGGGAGAAAGGTGGCAAGTCCTATGCGTCCAATCTGGGATCTGGGTAGGTCCTGTGGATGTAATCTGGGTGCCATGGCTGGCCTTTGGAGTGTGTGACCTGTGATCTATGTCTGTAATTTAGGGTTGCAATGCATTATTGATTTGATCTAATCCTTCAATGCTGAGTTTGCTTGGGATCTATACCTGCAATGCTGTTTCGTGTGTTATTTATTAATACCTTCAAACACAAGCTTTATATGTCTTATTCATTTGATCTATACATGAACTACATTAGGAAAGGGAAAAAAAGTGTGGCACAGTCAAGGAGGGGACAAAGGGACATTGGGGGTGATAATGAGGAGGGGCACAACAAACTCTTACTTTGATTAAAGAAATGTATCTCCATGGTCTCTATTTTCTGTTTTTGTATCAAGTGTGTCAATTTCTGTGTATCTGATTCAGGATCTCAGAGAACATAAGGACCTGAAGTATGTGGGATGTACAACTGTTGCTGCGTTCCTGGTTCCCCAGGTTGTTAAAAAAGAGAGGTTGTCCGTACAGTGAGCAAACAACTAAGAGGTAAGCAAAGGACACTGGTCGAAGTGTGAGAGCGCCACAGAAAAATAACTTAAGACAAGGGAGTGGAAGGTGTGTGAATGAGTGAATAAATGTATATTTGTGAATGAATATCTGTGAATGAGTGAATTAATCTGTGTGTGATAGAATGAATGGGTAAAAGATGGCTGTTTGGAGCAACAATGATGGAGGCACACTGTTTGTGTCAAGCATGATAAAAGGAGGCTGTTTGGGGCAAATATAGCACAGACAGGCTGTTTGGGGAGAAGACTGGCCAATCCTATGCATCCAGTCTGGGTTCTGGGCATGTCCTGTGGCTATAATCTCCGTGCCAGAGCTGGCCTTTGAGGTGAGTGACCTGTGATCTATGTCTGCAATTTAGGGTTACCATGCATTATAGATTTGCTCTAAACCTTCAATGCTGAGTTTGCTTGTGATTTTTCAGTTGATCTATACCTGCATCATACCTGTTTCATGTGTTGCTTATTAAAACCTTCAAACACAAGGTTTGTATTTATTTTTCATTTGATCTATACCTGAAATGCTGTGTTTTAATTTGTTGTTTATTTGATCTATACGTGAGGAAAGAAAAGAGCATTTGGCACAGTGAAGGACAAATCGAAACTGGGGATGATAGGGGGGTGTCGACGAATTGCTATTTTGATTAAAGAAATAAATCTCCGTGGTCTCTGTTTTTAGTTTTATATCAGGCGTGGGGTTTTTTGTATTTTTGAGTCAGGACCTCGGATAAGATAAGGAGTGTCTGGGATGTCTGAAGAGACAGAGGGCGAGTGCCTGGAGCAGGGTATGAAAAGGGACACCTGTTCGGTGGTGCGGCAGTTCTGTGAAGCTATCGCTGCACTACAAACACACATAACAGAATTTCCAATGCTATTTACAGTTTATTAACAGATTTACATAGCAGTGTAAATAGTGGCAGAAAATCCAGAAAAACTGCCATACTTTCTGTGCTTTGGATGGTTCTGGATTACTGAGCGGATGACTGGAACAGCCTCTCAGCAGAATACAACAACCAAAATGAAACATGCACAGAGAAGATATTTTTCATCCGTCTGTTCTCAAAATCCATCTTCCTCTGAACACTCAGAACTGTTTGATGATCCAAACAGTGCAGTGCAACAGCAGTAGCACATCGTCGTCATGGTGTCCGTCAGACAAAGCAGGAGTCTGGATGTCAGGGTGGGTGACGAGTCACTGATTTGGGAAGACGTTTGGGAAGACGTTTGAGAAGATGTTTTCTAAGCTCATTAAGCTTTCTCTAAGATGTTCCTTCAGAGGGGAAGGCTGCTGAGACATAACAGGTTCCTCTCTGGGTAACGCATCCCTATTTTTCTTCCCACGCCCACTCTGTTGTTTGAGATGCACCCCACTGTCTGCGCTGGTTGAGGGCTCCACAGGGAGATCTCGTAGATGTTTCTTCAGAGGGTTAGGCTGCTGAGATATAGCAGGTTTACCTCTGGATGATTTATGCCTCAATTTCTTCCCACTCTCCCGTACAGGTTCATTGGGGTTCGGTTGTTCTCTGCTGATGGAACGTGTTGCTGGAGGGGAAGATATCTCAGGGAGCACTACTGTTGCATTTATAGAGTTCTGGACCAGAAGTGGCCGATCTGAGCAACTACGAAGCGTCTCCAGCATGTGGCTATGAATATGTTCCCCCGTCTCGGGATCCAAGAATGGGGTTGGGTGGAACCTCATATGTGTCTTGCTTGAAAATTCACGGCTGTCTAAGCTCTTTAAGCTTTCCCTAGGGAGCTTTTGAAGATGTTCCTCTAGAGGGGAAGGCTCCTGAGACATAACAGGTTCCTCTCTGGGTAACGCATCCCTATTTTTCTTCCCACGCCCACTCTGTTGTTTGAGAAGCTCCCCACTGTCTGCGCTGGTTGAGGGCTCCACAGGCAGATCTCGTAGAGGTTTCTTCAGAGGGGTAGGCTGCTGAGATATAGCAGGTTTACCTCTGGATGATTTATGTCTCTCCTGTACACTTCAAATCATCTCCCGCATGTGGATATTAAAAAATTCCCATGTCTCGGGATCCAACTTTAGCTGTTCAGGAGCTTCAGGAACTTCCTGTAAGAACGCTGGGATATTTCCCTCCACGTCTCTGTTTGTCATCTCTGACATAATGTTGTCTTTGGCTTCTAATTCACCAAGGTGAGTAAAATCGTCGCTGACGTTTTGTACGTCGTGTGATACACGGCCAACTCTATAAAGAAAGAAACAATGAATTCAGGATGTTGGTTCTCCATAGACAATAATGCTACACATGGGCACGGCCGATCTAGCAGCAACTCTATCAATATAGAGACTCACAAATAATGAAATTCAAATTTCTTGCCCAAAAAGCAGCTGCCTTGGAAGCGAGATTCAGAAGTCAAAATAAAATACAAAATACAAAGAAAGGTGAGGTATGTACAAATAAAAGGTGAGAGGGGCCGGCTCATTTTTCACTTGCTCTGTGACCTTAAACCTTCATTTACTCCCCAGCCTTACGTTCAGGGTGATGTGACTTACCTGTGAGTATCCATGTGTCTGTCTTACCCTCAGAATGTTGTGTTCATATAGCCTGTGCCCCATTGTGACATCAAAGCTTCACATGTCATTGTGACATCATGTCGGGGATTCGAGGTGAGGAACCCGGTATGCAGGATACCTCACAGTGGTGAGGACAGATGGCAATTCAGCAAGTCCAGGAATAAATAGCCAAAGCCCAGGATTGGAGAAAATAGCGTAAACGGTGTTTATTAGCCAAGGTTCAGAAACGGAGACATCAGCATAAACGATATTCAATAGCCAAGGGTCAGGAACGGAGAAATCAGCATAAACGGTATTTAGTAGCCAAGGGTCAGGAACGTAGAAGTCAGCATAAACGGTGTACAAATAGCCAAGGGTCAGGAACGTAGAAATCACTATAAACGGAGTACAAATAGCCAAGTGATACTCAGTGCTGGTTTTTAAAGCTACCACCAGGGGTCGCCCTGCCTCTGTGCGTAACGTCGTTGACGCGCGTTCCCCGCCTTCTCCATTCAGGAATCCACAAAGAGAGGTGGGGGAGCGCGCGCCTATACACAGACGGAGAAGCAGCCGATGGAGCAGCAGTGAGGACGGCAGCGGCATGGGAACTGGTGCCCGCCATTGGCGGGTACTCAGGTGAGTCGCTTCATTGGGGTCCTTGCTGAGGACCCTGACAGTACCCCCTCCTTAGGGGAGGCCTTCCGACTCTAGCAGGTTTGGGGCGCTCAGGATGGTGATGGTGAAAAGCAGAAACTAGATCAGGAGTGTGAACATCTTTAGCTGGTTGCCAAGAATCCTCCTCAGGACCGTATCCCTTCCAACGGATCAGGTATTGTAAACGCCCATGGAAACGTTGAGAGTCCAATATCTCCTTGACTTCGTATTCTTCGACGTCATCGACAATGATTGGAGCAGGAGGATCGGGGCAACGATTAGGATATGGGTTTGCAGTCCATGGTTTAAGGAGGGAGATATGAAATACGGGATGGATGGACATGGTACTGGGTAGCTAGAGCTCTCCGGCCAAAGGGGATATGAGGCGAGAGATGCGAAAAGCTCCTATGTATCTTGGACCCAGCTTCTTTGTAGGACAATTAAGACGGAGGTGTCTGGTTGACAACCAAACCTTATCACCCGGGTGGTATGCTGGAGCATCGGAAAGACGTTGGTCGGCAAAAAATTTGTGTTGTAGCTGAGTCTTTCTTAGCGTCTCCCTCAGCATATCGTACATCTTGGTAAGCTTGATGATTTGTTCCGAAACTGAAGGGACAACACATGGTATGGGGGAACCTGGGAGCATGGAAGGGTGATATCCGTAGTTAGCATAAAAAGGAGACATGTTGATGGAGCGATGGATGTGGTTATTGTAGGCGAATTCATCCAAAGGTAGGTATTGATCCCAGTCATCCTGTAAATAAGTGGTGAAGCAGCGTAAGTATTGCTGTAATGTTTCGTTGGTACGCTCGGTCTGACCATTGCTCTGAGGGTGGAATGCCGTGGAAAGAGACCGTTGTATATGCAGCTGTTCACAGAATGCCTTCCAGAACCGAGAGGTGAATTGGGAGCCACGATCAGATACGATATCAGTAGGCAGACCATGTAAGCGAAAGACCTCTCGAATAAACAGGGAGGCTGTCTCCGCAGCGGAGGGGAGGTGATTGATAGGGATAAAATGTGCCATCTTGGTGAAGCGATCTACTACCACCATTATTGTAGACTGTTTGTGTGAAGGAGGCAAATCTGTGATGAAATCTACAGTGATGTTGGTCCATGGTTTTGAGGGAATCGGCAGCGGTTGTAGAAGACCGGCGGGTCTCTTGTGCATCTCCTTGGAGCGGGCACAGGGAACACAGGAGGATACGAATGATGCTACGTCTTCCTTTACTTCAGGCCACCAGAAGGACCGTTGTATCAAATCGAGGGTCTGTTTGGTACCTCCATGACCTGCTGCAGGGGTGTCGTGGAATGACTGTAGGATCCGCAGACGGTCCTCGGGTGGAACGTAGACAAGGTTGTTATGATAGTAATAACCGTGTTGGTATCGCAACTCGGGAATCTCAGAAGGGTTAATGTCTCTTGAATGTTGACGCACAGAATCCCATACTGAGTGGGTAACAGCTAGGAAATGATTAGGGGAGAGGATTGTGTCCTGATCTGAGGATAACGAGGGTAAGTCATACATTCGGGATAGGGCATCCGCCTTGACGTTGCGAGACCCTGGACGATAGGTGATATGCAGTGGAAACCGGGTAAAAAATAGTGACCATCTTGCTAGTCGAGGTTGCAGGCGTCTAGCCGAACGTAGATACTCCAAATTTCTATGATCCGTCAAGACGGTGATGGAGTGAAGGGTACCCTCGAGAAGATGTCGCCACTCCTCCAGTGCTAGTTTTATGGCCAACAGTTCACGTTCGCCTATACAGTAATTTCTCTCGGCAGGTGAGAGCGTTCTGGAGAAGAAGGCTACAGGATGAAGTTGCCCATCGGAGTCTTGTCTTTGGGAGAGGACAGCACCTACAGCGGTGTCAGAAGCATCGACCTCGAGTGTGTATGGTCTCTGTGGAACAAGTAGTTGAAGGATAGGAGCCGAGGCGAATTTCTCCTTCAAGTAGTCAAAGGCCTTTTGGGCCGCCTCAGTCCAAATAAATCTTTGTTTTTTAGAAGAAAGGATCGTGATAGGTTGTATAGTTCGTGAGAAATTGCGAATGAATTTGCGATAAAAGTTAGCGAAGCCGACAAACCGTTGTATTCCTTTACGGTCTGTAGGAGCTGGCCAGTTGAGAATTGCCGTATCCTTTTTGGGATCCATCTCTATACTGGTTGGAGACAGGATATATCCCAGGAACTCAATTCTCTGTACCTCGAACATGCATTTTTCCAATTTGACATATAGTCCGTGTGTCCTCAGGCGGGCCAGAACTTGGCACACATGTACACGATGCTTTTCCAAGGATGGTGAGAATACTAATATGTCATCCAGATATACAATAACAAAATGGTCTAGAATATCATGGAATACATCATTTATGAAATGCTGGAAGGTGGCTGGAGCATTGCACAGGCCGAATGGCATAACGAGATACTCAAAATGTCCATAACGACACCGAAAAGCTGTTTTCCACTCGTCATCCTTGCGTATCCTCACCAGATTATAAACCCCACGTAGATCAAATTTGGTAAAATATTTAGCAGATCTTACGTGTTCAAGTAGTTCTGGGATGAGTGGCAAAGGATAGCGGTTCTTTATTGTGACGTTGTAGTCTATACATGGACACAAGCCCCCATCTTTTTTATGTACAAAGAAGATCCCGGCTCCAGCAGGGGAAGTAGAGGGTCTTATGAAGCCTTTCGCAAGATTTTCTTCAATATAGTCTTTCAGTGTAGTGAGTTCTGGTTCTGAGAGCGGATAAATACGGCCGAAGGGTATAGCACCAGGTAGGAGGTCAATGGGACAATCATATGGTCTTGAAGGGGGTAATTTGTCAGCACTTTTCTTCTCAAATACGTCTTTAAATTGTTGATAGGGAAGGGGAATCTCTTGGAGAGAAACAGTCTGTGTGAGACAAATGGATGACAGACAGCGACTGGTACAGTACAAGGAGGAGAACTGAAGTACACCAGTCTCCCAGTTTATGAGGGGGTTATGTCTCCTGAGCCAAGGGAGACCTAAAATGAGAGGAGACACTGGAGAGGGTACGACATCGAACTGGATGGTTTCGGTATGACCATTCCCTATATGAAGGGTCAAAGGTACAGTCTCTCTGACGATGGGACCGGTTTTGAGGGGACTACCGTCCACAAGCTGGATAGCCCCCGGGTTCCTCTTGAGACGTGTAGGGATAGTCAAAGTCTGGAGTGTCTCAACGTCGATAAAATTTCTGCTGGCTCCTGAGTCCACCATGGCTGTGAGCCGGGCTGTACCTTTAGTCCACTGCAAAGACACGGAGATAGACAGATGAGGCGATAGGTAAGGATGTCTATTGGAACTGGTATGAAGCAAAACGATCGGTTCCTTACCCTTGGTATGACGGGCACGGAGTCTGCAATCTTTGAATAGATGGCCTGGTTTGCCACAATACATGCAGAGGTTCAAGGCTCTACGACGCTCTCTCTCTTCGGTCGAAAGGGGGCCTCGAACAATACCTATTTGCATAGGCTCTTCCGTAGGACAAGAAGGGACCCAGGGATGATCCAGTGCCGTTGTCCAACTGGAACTGGTGGCCTGGCGTTCAGCACGTCTCTCTCGTAGTCTTCTCTCAATCTGGGTAGCCAGGCGTACGAATTCTTCTAAGGATGGTGGGATAGAGGTGCGTGCAAGTTCATCTTTGATAGCCTCCGACAAACCCCAGCGAAACTGGTCATGTAGTGCAGGTTCGTTCCAGTTAGATTCTAGAGCTAGGTGTCTGAACTCCGAGATGTATTCCTCCACCGGCCGGCGACCCTGCTTTAATGCTCGCAATGTAGTTGTAGCAGAGGAGGCCCTGTAGGGATCATCATAGAGGGAATCCAAAGCCTCACGAAAGGAACGCCAAGAGTCCAATATTGAACTATTGCTGTGCAATAGGTGATGTGCCCAAAGTTGAGGTTCACCGGATAACAGGGATATGACCGTGTGTGCCTTGATGTAGTCTGTAGGATATGTCCGGGGTTTCAGGCGAAAGAGGATCTCACACGAAGTCACAAAAGCACGATATATACTCCGATCGCCCGAAAATCGTTCTGGTAGGGGAATCTGTGGCTCAAGAGCAGTTGCACCTTCAACAACTGGAGGTGCTGTAGCCGGTGGATTAGCAGGAGCTTGTTCGGGAGGTGCATTTTGTTGTACCTGAGAAAATAGCGTAAACGGTGTTTATTAGCCAAGGTTCAGGAACATAGAGACATCAGCATAAACGATATTCAATAGCCAAGGGTCAGGAACGGAGAAATCAGCATAAACGGTATTTAGTAGCCAAGGGTCAGGAACGTAGAAGTCTGCATAAATGGTGTACAAATAGCCAAGGGTCAGGAACGTAGAAATCAGCATAAACGGAGTACAAATAGCCAAGGGTCAGCAACAGGAATCAATAGAAATAATCAGCAATGCAAAAAAGCTCCGTTAGGCACAATAACTGAGCACTGAGTGATACTCAGTGCTGGTTTTTAAAGCTACCACCAGGGGTCGCCCCGCCTCTGTGCGTAACGTCGTTGACGCGCGTTCCCCGCCTTCTCCATTCAGGAATCCACAAAGAGAGGTGGGGGAGCGCGCGCCTATACACAGACGGAGAAGCAGCCGATGGAGCAGCAGTGAGGACGGCAGCGGCGTGGGAACTGGTGCCTGCCATTGGCGGGTACTCAGGTGAGTCGCTTCGTTGGGGTCCTTGCTGAGGACCCTGACACATCATCACTAGGCACAGGCAGAATCTTCATGCCTTTGTGACATCATCACTAGGCACAGCCAGAATCTTCAAATCTCTGTGACAGTATTACAAAGCACAGCTGAGAGCTTCAAATGTCTTTCTGATCATCACTAGACACATCCAGAATCTTCACCACTTTGTGACATCATCACCTATACCTTAAAAGAGAAGTCTGATGGAATTGTGTTTTCTTTAATCATAATTATAAATGTCACCCCCATTAATGTATTATATTATTACACAAACAAGGGGGTTTCTTTCTCATGGATCCAATAAAGTGCATAAAGGTATCTTGTTTAAATGCTCTTTATTATATCTACAGCTTTCTATCACCAACAAATATATATTTCTATAAGCTTTATATACACACACATCTATACATATACAGATGTATGACGCTGGCTTCTGTACCAGCATGATGTCATCACCTGGGCGGGGCTGGCAGGTACATGAAAAGACAGTTGACGGTTGTTTTTCTTTGTAACCGTTAGCAGACAGTATAATAAAAGCATCAGTTACGTATTGGAATGGTCATTGCATCATTACGTCATAACACACATACACATATATTATATATATATACACATACTCATAGATACACATACAGATATATATACACACATAATTACACATACAGATATATTATATATACACACACATAGATACACATACAGATATATTATATATACACATACAGATATATTATATATACACACACATATAGATACACATACAGACCTATTATATATACACACACATAATTACACATACAGATATATTATATATACACACATAGATACACATACATATATATTATATATACACACATAGATACACATACAGATATATATACACACACATAGATACACATACAGATATATTATATACACACACATAATTACACATACAGATTTATTATATACACACACAAAATTACACATACAGATTTATTATATACACACACACATAGATACACATACATATATATTATATATACACACATATAGATACACATACAGATATATTATATACACACACATAGATACACATACAGATATATTATATATACACACATAGATACACATACAGATATATTATATATACACACATAGATACACATACAGATATATTATATATACACACACATAGATACACATACAGATATATTATATACACACACATAGATACACATACAGATATATTATATATACACACACATAGATACACATACAGATATATTATATACAGACACCAAAGGTGTTTGATGGGGTTGAGGTCAGGGCTCTGTGTAGCCAGTTACGTTACTCCTCACCAAACTCATCCAACCATGTTTGCTTTGTGAGCTGAGAGACATTCATGCTGGAATAGAAAAGGGTCTTTCCCAAACTGTCCCCACAAAGTTGGAATCAAACAATTGTCTAAAATGTCTTTGAATGCTGTATCATTAACATTGCCCTTTGCTGGAAAACGGCCCCAGAACATTATCCCTCCCCCATCAAACTTTACAGTAGGCACTTTGCATTTCGGTTCTCCTGACAACCCAACCCAAATCCGTCCATCAAACCTCACCCAAAAGTGATTTGTCACTCCAGAGAACACGAATAGTAATCCTCGGCTAGTGTGGAGCTGCTTGGCCATGGGGTCCCATTTCATAAAGCACAGACACACAGCGTTTGTGCTGATGTTCCTTCCAGAGGCAGATTAGAACTCTGAATTGAGCAATGCTACAGAGTACAGGCAATTTGTACAAGCTTCAGCACTCCGCAGCCCCGCTCTGTGAGTGTACGTGGTCTACTTGTCCTGTTAACACCAACCCTCCCCTTTCCAGTCCCAAGTAGATCAGAGTTGCCTGCATGGACACTCTGACCAAAACATTCAGCGTGGCCTAGCCCTCTAACCAGGAGAGTCTATCAGCACTTCTGTTTTCCTTGTTAAACCACCTGGCTTCATTGCAAAAGTCTACCATTGTTCCTAGAAATCCAGCCAGACCAGGGCGTTGTTGCCGGTGTGCCAAGCTGCCGGGAAGGTTCATATTCACCATCAGTAAATGTGTAAGGGGAGTAGCCTGGTGCTGATGTTGTCTGCATAATCCCTGGAATTGTGTTATGTGTTAACCATGCGAATCATTTCTAGTTTCCTGTGTTTTGTCAGTATCCCCTATATAAACTCTGCCCAGTCCCAACAAAGTGTCCTCTTGCATCCTGACTGGTGTGCCGTGACTGATGGTATGGTTCTTTATGAGATCCTTCTTCCCCGGTATAGCACATTTACTCTGAGAACCCAGAGTGACTACCAATCTTGTTGCCTGCTTTGGCAAAGGGTAGGTGGTAGCGACAGCGCTGGTTACACTGTGGCAGTGGTGGGATCTCGTATTAATGAAATGTAACTAATATCAATCCCCCTCCTCCACACCTTTATATCATGTTATCTGTTCCCTATGTTTCCCATACACCTCTCACTGCATTCACTGGATATAAGAGTGAAAGATCTAGCTTACAGCTGCACCATTCAGCAATGGCTGAGATTCTGGAGACTCCTGAGCTGAGCCATGAAAGAGCAGGTAACAGAGCATGGGGTCTCTATTGGCTGATTTTTGGACTGTAGGAGAACTGTCTGCATGCGTGGCGCTTTAACACTATAATTACCGTATTGTCCGGCGTATAAGACAACTGGCCGTATAAGACGACCGCCAACTTTTCCAGTTAAAATATAGAGTTTGGGCTATACTCGCCGTATAAGACTACCCCTCTTCCAACGCACACCAAATAAAAATTAAAAAACATCAGATTTGATTTCAATATGGTAATTTTAATTCAAACTTATGACATGCAGCAAAAACTGTCACTTATAAACATAAGGCTGTTTGTCATCAAACAGTGCAAGTGGAGTAAACTTTTCCTAATTCACTCTAAAGCTGAAAGGAAGGATAAGACAATAAACCCATGGGAGCTGCCATGCTGTCAACCAAACTGGACAACTAAGCTGTCAACCAAACTGGAACTGATGATGATAGGAGGAAGAAAACAAACAATAGAGTGCCGGGCAAGTCCCTGGCGAGTCAGCAACGCCCATCATAACTGCAAGCTATTTTTACAGGTTTTGCTGGCGTGACGGTTTCCCTTTAAAAGCCTTCAAAATCCTGCTGTTCGTCATCTGATATCACAAGTACATCAACGACATCTTGTGATACATCTGTAAAGCAGTCATCGTATGGATCGAATTCCGTATCAGATAGTGTGGTCTCAGCTTCGGCTTCCTCTTCATCTTGCCACAAGTAGTCGTCCTCCATACCATCTAATGAATTTGATATGCCACACTTCTTGAAAGACTTGATTACTGTTTCTGCATCAATATCATTCCAGGCTTTTATGACAAACTTGCACAAAACATCCAACTGTGGAGCACGCATGTTTCCTCCTTTTGTGAATGACTTTTCGCCGCTAACCATCCGTTCATTCCACTGTTCTCGAATGCGATGTTTAAATGGCTTGTTTAGGCACACATCCAGTGGCAATGTCAATTGACGATGTCAATCCTGCAGGAATAACTGCCACATCTGTGTTTATTCTTGTAAGCCTTTCCTTGGTGCTGGGAGTTAAATGAGCCCTGAACATATCCCACACCAGTAGACTACGTCTTTGAATAAGTCCACCTGGTCGCCTGCTCCATACATTATCAAGCCATAGCTTTACCCCTTCTTCATCCATCCAGCCTTCTTCATTCACATGTACAAAACAACCAACAGGGAACTTGAGTTTCGGCATTGTTTTTCTTTTAAAAATAATCATTGGTCTCAGTTTGGCGCCATCAGCTGTGCATACTAGTACCACTGTAAAACTGGACTTCTCATGTCCTGTTGTTTTAATTAACATTGGTTTTTCACCTTTTTGATGGACAGTTTTATTTCCAACCATATCAAAATTCATTGGAGTTTCATCCATATTTCCAATACTACTTAACGCATAGCCATGTTTAGTGCGCTGTTGTATTACGTATCGATGGAAACTATTTTTTTTGCTTTCAAGATCTGCAGGTAATTTTTGTGCAATTTTCGTCTTTTGCCTCAGTTCCATATTATGCCTTCCCAAGAATCTAGTACACCAGGATACAGTGGCCTTAAATCTGTTGCTGTGATCTGGGTTAGATTTGGCCCACTGAAGTGCAAACATATTTTATTTCGTGTCACTACATAACCGTTTTGGCGATGCTCATTCACCATGTCTGCTACATGTTTTTCAAGTTCTGGCCAATGTGGGGTGCCTCTTCTTAATGCACACCTACCCCTTGGCATATTCTTTAATGCTTTTTCATTTGCTTTCCAGTCCCGAACCTTCTTTTCTGTTACTCCATATTGTCTTGCAGCAGCGCAATTATTCTGTTCCATGGCAAAGTTTACAACTTTAAGTTTGAAACTGGCTTCATATTTCTTTCTTCTTTTTGGTGGAGCCATGATGGGGTCTTGACTGTTGGACATTTGTATACTGTACTATATGTACTGGTGCTGCACTGTATGAACTGGCACAGATACTGGTACTGTACTGTATCTACCCAGTATACAACAACCAGCCAATCACTGGTAAGGTACATCGCTTGCCGTGATTGGCTGGTTGTTGTATACTGGGTACATACAGTACAGCACCAGTATCTGTACCAGTTCATACAGTACAGCACCAGTACATACAGTATACAAATGTCCAACAGTCAAGACCCCATCATGGCTCCAAGAAGAAAGAAATAGGAAGCCAGTTTCAAACTTAAAGTTGTAAACAACCAGCCAGTCACGGCAAGCGATGTACCTTACCGGTGATTGGCTGGTTGTTGTCCTCCTGAGGACCGCAGTGCAGCGGCGCAGGCGCGCATGTGCAGGATCTGAGAGGCAGAGAAGGAGGTAATAGGATACAGGGACGGGCCAGACGGATGAAAGAGGCGTGTATTTCTGGGCACCGCGCCGCAGATTCTCTTCAGATTCTCCAGTCCGGCTCGGTAAGTTTTAGTACCCGGTGTATAAGACGACCCCCGACTTTTGAGAAGATTTTCACGGGTTAAAAAGTCGCCGCCAGAAAATACGGTATGCTAATGGCTGCACCATGGCTTTCTGTTTCAGTTTGGGGTATAAATACGAGCTATAGCTCAGCTCTGAGGGGGCTTTCTGTGCCGTAGGATTGGGTCAGACACAAGACTTTGTATGTCTCACTCTGCTGTATGTTCTTATGTCTGAGCAAATCCTACTGTACAGAGACTTAAGCTACAGCTCCAGTGTTATCTCCCCAGCCGAGTCATATTGATATCCACACTGTGATCAGTTACTGGGACCATTTTGCAGAAACAGGGCCCAGTTATTCCAGGGGGGTCCATAACAGCTGCCCTTTGAGCCAGCAGAAACTACGACCAGGCCTGCCACTTTAGAAGACCCGGACGACCCCTGCAATTACTTCTGCACTGGCTGGCACCTTACCTCTGTGTTGCTGTCTTGTACCGCACAGAGGAAGTAGAAACGCAGTAGGGTCATGTTAAGTTATGTCACGTCACGTGACCCTGCTGGGTTCCTGGTTCCCCAGGTGGTAAAAGAGAACTTGTGGGAGAGCAACGCAAAGATGGCACATAGAGGCTGTTTGGGGTAAAGATGACACAGGGAAGCTGTTTAGGGCAAAGATAACACAGGGAGGCTGTTTGTCGTAAAGATGACACAGGGAAGCTGTTTAGGGTAAAGATAACACAGGGAGGCTGTTTGTCGTAAAGATGGCACAGGGAGGCTGTTTAGGCCACAGATTGCACAGGGAGGCTGTTTGGGGCAAAGATAGCACAGGCAGGCTGTTTGGGGATGAAGATGGCAAGACCTATGCGTCCAATCTTTGGAGTATGTAACCTGTTATCTATGTCTGTAATTTAGGGTTGCCATGCATTATTTATTTGATCTAAACCTTCACTGCTGAGTTTGCTTATGATTTGTCAGTTGATCTATACCTGCAATGCTGTTTTGTGTGTTATTTATTAACACCTTCAAACACAAGGTTTATATGTCTTATTCATTTGATCTATGTGACGGACTCGTCCCTTCAGGCACACCGCTGTGGATATTATACAGCCCAACCACCCGTTCCCCTGGAACCCAGTTTCTATGTTTACCCCTTTTTCCTATTGCCCAGAAGCTGCCCTCTGCCGCCCACACCGCCAGGCCCAGTACCAGGACATACAGGTTTTACTTTTAGAACTGCTGGGCGGCTAGAATAGCCTCCTGCCCCACTATGTGTACCAGACAGGATTATCTCCACAGGGTGCCCAGCCAGGGCTCCAGCCTGACTATCGGTGGAAGATATCAGAGGCTAATCCCGTTATCTCCCCTATTGTTCCTGGGAGAACTGAATCCCCCATCTTAAGGGGGCGGTTATGTTACTCAGACGTCTCATTCTGTGTGTTGATGTGATTATATGGATATATATACCTGTGTCTGTGTCCAATAAAGTGTTCTTAATGTTATACCCTACTCTGAGTCTCGGCTAGTGACTGGGGAACCGGGGAAAGTGTGTGGTGTCCCAGGCTAAGGGAGCACAAGACAGCGGAGGTAGTCGGTCGGACTAGCCAGCTCCGTGACAATCTATACCGGCAATTCTGTGTTTCCATTTTTTTGTTGGTATGATCTATACATGAGCTACATTAGGAAAGAAAAAAAGTGTGGCACAGTGAAAGAGGGGACAAAGGGACATTAGGGGTGATTAATGGGGGGACGACAAACTCTTATTTCGATTAAAGAAATGTATCTCCATGGTCTCTAATTTCTATTTTTGTCTATAGCACAGGCAGGCTGTTTGGGGAGAAGATTGGGCAATCCTATACATCCAGTCTGGATTCTGGGCATGTCCTGTGGATGTATTCTCCGTGCCAGAGCTGGCCTTTGAGGTGAGTGACCTGTGATCTATGTCTGCAATTTGGGTTACCATGCATTATAGATTTGCCCTAAACCTTCAATGCTGAGTTTGCTTGTGATTTTTCAGTTGATCTATACCTGCATCATACCTGTTTCATGTGTTACTTATTAATACATTCAAACACAAGGTTTGTATTTCTTTTTCATTTCATCTATACCTGCAGTGCTGTGTTTTAATTTGTTGTTTATTTTCTCAATACGTGAATTAAATGAGGAAAGAAAAGAGCATTTGGCACAGTGAAGGACAAATCAAAACTGGGGATGATAGGAGGGTGTCGACGAATTGCTATTTTGATTAAAGAAATAAATCTCCGTGGTCTCTGTTTTTAGTTTTATATCAGGCATGGGTTTTTTGTATATTTGAGTCAGGACCTCGGATAAGATAAGGACCTGGACTGTCTGGGATGTCTGAAGAGACAGAGGGCGAGTGCCTGGAGCAGGGCAGGAAAAGGGACAGCTATTGGGTGGTGCGGCAGTTCTGTGAAGCCACCGATGCACTACAAACACACATAACAGAATTTCCAATGCTATTTACAGTTTATTAACAGATATACATAGCAGTGTAAATAGTGGCAGAAAATCCAGAAAAACTGCCATACTTTCTGTGCTTTGGATGGTTCTGGATTACTGAGCGGATGACTGGAACAGCCTCTCAGCAGAATACAACAACCAAAATGAAACATGCACAGAGAAGATATTTTTCATCCATCTATTCTCAAAATCCATTTTCCTCTGAACAGTCAGAACTGTTTGATGATCCAAACAGTGCAGTGCAACAGCAGTGGCACATCGTCGTCATGGTGTCCGTCAGACAAAGCAGGACTCTGGATGTCAGGGAGTCGCTTTCAGAAGACGTTTCAGAAGACGTTTGAGAAGATGTTTTCAATGTCTCTGCCTGGGAAGTCTTGCTTGATGATTCCCCTCTGTCTAAGCTCATTAAGGTTTCTTTAGGAAGCTTTTGAAGATGTCCCTCCAGAGGTTCCTGAGATTTAACAGGTTCCTCTCTGGGTAACGCATCCTTATTTTCCTTCCGAAGCCCACTCTGTGGTTTGAGATGCACCCGACTGTCTGTGCTGGCTGAGTGCTCCACAGGGAGATCTCGTAGATGTTTCTTCAGAGGGCTAGGCTGCTGAGATATAGCAGGTTTACCTCTGGATGATTTATGTCTCTCCTGTACACGTTCATCATTGAGTTTGGGAGGAGAAGGAATCTCCGAGCCACTTCGAATCATCTCCCGCATGTGGGTATTAGGAGACTGGGATGTTTTCATCAGTCCTACCCGTGAAGTCTTGCGTGAAGATTGACCGCTGTCTAAGCTCTTTAAGCTTTCTCCAGGCAGCTTTTGAAGATGTTCATCCTGAGCGGAAGGCTCCTGAGACATGACAGGTTCCTCTCTGGGTAACGCATCCCTATTTTTCTTCCCACGCCCACTCTGTTGTTTGAGATGCACCCCACTGTCTGTGCTGGTTGAGGGCTCCACAGGTAGATCTCGTAGATGTTTCTTCAGAGGGCTAGGCTGCTGAGATATAGCAGGTTTACCTCTGGATGATTTATGTCTCTCCTGTACACGTTCATCATTGAGTTTGGGAGGAGAAGGAATCTCCGAGCCACTTCGAATCATCTCCCGCATGTGGGTATTAGGAGACTGGGATGTTTTCATCAGTCCTACCCGTGAAGTCTTGCGTGAAGATTGACCGCTGTCTAAGCTCTTTAAGCTTTCTCCAGGCAGCTTTTGAAGATGTTCATCCTGAGCGGAAGGCTCCTGAGACATGACAGGTTCCTCTCTGGGTAACGCATCCCTATTTTTCTTCCCACGCCCACTCTGTTGTTTGAGATGCACCCCACTGTCTGTGCTTGTTGAGGGCTCCACAGGGAGATCTCGTAGATGTTTCTTCAGAGGGTAAGGCTGCTGAGATATAGCAGGTTTACCTCTGGATGATTTATGCCTCAATTTCCTCCTGCTCTCCCGTACTCGTTCATCATTGGGGTTGGGTTGTTCTCTGCTGATGGAACGTGTTTCTGGAGGGGAAGGTATCTCAGGGGGCACTACAGTTGCATTTATAGAGTTCTGGACCAGAATTGGTCGATCTGAGCAACTTCGAAGCGTCTCCAGCATGTGGCTATGAATACGTTCCCCCGTCTCGGGATCCAAGAATGGGGTTGGGTGGAACCTCATATGTGTCTTGCGTGAAGATTCACGGCTGTCTAAGCTCCTTAAGCTTTCCCTAGGGAGATTTTGAAGATGTTCCTCCAGAGGGGAAGGCTCCTGAGACATAACAGGTTCCTCTCTGGGTAACTCATCCCCATTTTTCTTCTTCCCACGCCCACTCTGTTGTTTCAGAAGCACCCCACTGTCTGCGCTGGTTGAGGGCTCCACAGGCAGATCTCGTAGGTGTTTCTTCAGAGGGGTAGGCTGCTGAGATATAGCAGGTTTACCTCTGGATGATTTATGTCTCTCCTGTACGCGTTCATAATTGAGGTTGGGAGGAGAAGGAGTATCCGAGCCACTTCGAATTATCTCCCGCATGTGGATATTAAAAAATTCCCATGTCTCGGGATCCAGCTTTATCTGTTCAGGAGCTTCAGGAACTTCCTGTGAGAACGCTGGGATATTTCCCTCCACGTCTCTGGTTTTCGTCTCTGACATTTTGTTACCTTTGGCTTCCGCTTCACCAAGGTGAGTAAAATCGTCAGATGTCAGGGTGGGTGACGGGTCACTGGTTTGAGAAGACCGGGATGTTTTTAACAGTCCCGCCTTTGAAGTCTTGCGGCTGTCTAAGCTTTTTACATGCTCTCTTGGGAACTTTTGAAGATGTTCCTCCAGAGGGGAAGGCTCCTGAGATATAACAGGTTCCTCTCTGGGTAACGCATCCCTATTTTTCTTCCCACGCCCACTCTGTTGTTTGAGAAGCTCCCCACTGTCTGCGCTGGTTGAGGGCTCCACAGGGAGATCTCGTAGAGGTTTCTTCAGAGGGTTAGGCTGCTGAGATATAGCAGGTTTACCTCTAGATAGTCTCAATATCTCCCCACTCTGGGTCAGTAAAGCTAGTCTTCGGTTGAGGATCCCCAGTTTCTCCTGTACATGTTCATCATTGAGGTTGGGAGGAGAAGGAATCTCCGAGCCACTTCGAATCATCTCCCGCATGTGGGTATTAAAACATTCCCTCGTCTCGGGATCCAGCTTTAGCTGTTCTTTAGCTTTAGGAACTTCCTGTGAGAACGCTGGGATTTTCTTGCGTGAAGATTCACCGCTGTCTAAGCTCTTTAAGCTTTCCCTAGGGAGCTTTTGAAGATGTTCCTCCAGAGGGGAAGGCTCCTGAGATATAACAGGTTCCTCTCTGGGTAACGCATCCCTATTTTTCTTCCCACGCCCACTCTGTTGTTTGAGAAGCTCCCCACTGTCTGTGCTGGTTGAGGGCTCCACAGGGAGATCTCGTAGCGGTTTCTTCAGAGGGTAAGGCTGCTGAGATATAGCAGGTTTACCTCTGGATGATTTATGCCTCAATTTCTCCCCACTCTGCTGCTGTAAAGTTGGTCTTCGGGGGAGGGTCTCCAGTGTCTCCTGTATAGCAGGTTTACCTCTGGATGATTTACGTCTCTCCTGTACGCGTTCATCATTGAGGTTGGGAGGAGAAGGAATCTCCGAGCCACTTCGAATCATCTCCCTCAAGTGGTTATTAAGAAATTCCCTCATCTCGGGATCCAGCTTTATCTGTTCAGGAGCTTCAGGAACTTCCTGTGAGAACGCTGGGATATTTCCCTCCACGTCTCTGTTTGTCATCTCTGACATAATGTTGTCTTTGGCTTCTACTTCACCAAGGTGAGTAAAATCGTCGCAGACGTTTTGTACGTCGTGTGATACACGGCCAACTCTATAAAGAAAGAAACAATGAATTCAGGATGTTGGTTCTCCATAGACAATAATGCTACACATGGGCACGGCCGATCTAGCAGCAACTCTATCAATATAGAGGCTCACAAATAATGAAATTCAAATTTCTTGCCCAAAAAGCAGCTGCCTTGGAAGCGAGATTCAATACAAAATACAAAGAAAGGTGAGGTATGTACAAATAAAAGGTGAGAGGGGCCGGCACATTTTTCTCTTGCTCTATGACCTTAAACCTTCATTGACTCCCCAGCCTTAAGTTCAGGGTGATGTGACTTACCTGTGAGTATCCATGTGTCTGTCTTACTCTCAGAATGTTGTGTTCATATAGCCTGTGCCCCATTGTGACATCATAGCTTCACATGTCATTGTGAAATCATCACTAGGCACAGGCAGAATCTTCATGCCTTTGTGACATCATCACTAGGCACAGCCAGAATCTTCAAATCTCTGTGACAGTATTACAAAGCACAGCTGAGAGCTTCAAATGTCTTTCTGATCATCACTAGACACATCCAGAATCTTCACCACTTTGTGACATCATCACCTATACCTTAAAAGAGAAGTCTGATGGAATTGTGTTTTCTTTAATCATAATTATAAATGTCACCCCCATTAATGTATTATATTATTACACAAACAAGGGGGTTTCTTTCTCATGGATCCAATAAAGTGCATAAAGGTATCTTGTTTAAATGCTCTTTATTATATCTACAGATTTCTATCACCAACAAATATATATTTCTATAAGCTTTATATACACACACATCTATACATATACAGATGTATGACGCTGGCTTCTGTACGAGCATGATGTCATCACCTGGGCGGGGCTGGCAGGTACATGAAAAGACAGTTGACGGTTGTTTTTCTTTGTAACCGTTAGCAGACAGTATAATAAAAGCATCAGTTACGTATTGGAATGGTCATTGCATCATTACGTCATAACACACATACACATATATTATATATATATATCCACATACTCATATATACACATACAGATATATATACACACACATAATTACACATACAGATATATTATATATACACACATAGATACACATACAGATATATTATATATACACACACATAATTACACATACAGATATATTATATATACACACACATATAGATACACATACAGACCTATTATATATACACACACATAATTACACATACAGATATATTATATATACACACATAGATACACATACATATATATTATATATACACACATAGATACACATACAGATATATTATATATACACACACATAGATACACATACAGATATATTATATACACACACATAATTACACATACAGATATATTATATACACACACATAGATACACATACAGATATATTATATACACACACATATAGATACACATACAGATATATTATATACACACACAAAATTACACATACAGATTTATTATATACACACACACATATAGATACACATACAGATATATTATATATACACACATATAGATACACATACAGATATATTATATACACACACACATAGATACACATACAGATATATTATATATACACACACATAGATACACATACAGATATATTATATACACACACATAGATACACATACAGATATATTATATACACACACATAGATACACATACAGATATATTATATACACACACATAGATACACATACAGATATATTATATATACACATATAGATACACATACAGATATATTTTATACACACAGATAGATACACATACAGATATATTATATATACACACACATAGATACACATACAGATATATTATATACACACACATAGATACACATACAGATATATTATATACACACACATAGATACACATACAGATATATTATATATACACATATAGATACACATACAGATATATTATATACACACACATAGATACACATACAGATATATTATATACACACACATAGATACACATACAGATATATTATATATACACACACATAGATACACATACAGATATATTATATATACACACACATAGATACACATACAGATATATTATATACACACACATAGATACACATACAGACATATTTTATACACACACATAGATACACATACATGTGGTTGTGCACCATGATGGAGATAACAGTAATATGTTGATTAGATGATGGTAGAGGCTGTGAAGTTCTCCTTTATATTGTTAATGTAACAACGATATAATCTTATTAAAACCTTAATGTTTTAAATTTAAACTAATAATGTAGTCATCACAATGAAAATTCACACAAGACTATGTTCCTAGCGCCACAGGGCCGGTCGTTCCACTGTCCGATTTCCATCATCTCAGCGCAGTTCTCACCCCTTTTTCCATCCGGTTGTTTCGGGTACCAGTTTTTATACCCAATTTTGTTCCCATTGAGATAAACAAAAACCCCTTCATCTTTAATGTCATTGATGCCAAGGAACACTCTCCTGTTAAAGGCTTTCGTAATCTGGGAGATGGCCGCGTTCTCGGCGCTGGTTTGGGGAGTCGGCAGCGTCCCCTGGAACTGTTCACAGTTGGCTTTTGCAGTCGCGTAATCAGCTTCCTTTCTGTTGCTCATGTATACTTTGTTCCCAGAGGAGATCGCTCCAGCTTCGAAGTAGAGAACTGCCAAACAGGACGAAACTATTTTAATATCCTCAAAGAAAACACTGTGAAGGTCAAACATCGGTGGGTTTCTCCAGAAGAAGCCTTGGGCTGTGCATAGCCAAAACAGATAATTTAACTGTTTAACGTTATTTAGGTCCTTCTCTCAGGAGAAACCAGCCAACATTGACCTTTCATAATGTATCGTTTATTAAACGAAGAGATATTTCAACTGATGATTTGGTTAAAAAAAAACCTTTGGATAAAATATTCTTGGAAAGAACATCTGAATTGTTATGACATTTAGGAACGGAACCAGTCAGAGTTAACTGCCAACCAAGGGCCATAGCAGGAGGATGGACCATGTGGTCAAGACAATCCAGAACAAGTCATACCAGAGAGCAGAAAGACCAGGACAATTTGGGTTAGGATACCAGAGAGCATATAATAATGATGATGTCAGAATAAGACTACATGGTTTCTGGGTCTCAGGTGGGTCCTGAAGCATCAAACTTACCCTTCTGGAGGGATGCCAGCTTCTTCTCTAGAGCAGAAACCCTGCTCTCCAAATTTGTAACTTTTGTGTTCATGTTCGTATCTGCAATGGGCGCAATTCAAAATTAGTTTTGTTGATGGACCAAACAGAATCATGGATAGTGTTTAATAAACTCCAAGGTGACCTTCTGATGTACGTTGAGAAGGTCCTGGCTTTTCAGAGAGCCAACGCAGAACACGGCACGCAGGAGTCAGCGCCTTTTATATGAGCAGTTATTGATTATTCGCGGTATTTCATTGGACTTTTGACTTTTTCCTACGCTTATAGGATTCACGTTGTTGACTTTATAAAGGGGGCCCCCTGGACCTATAGGAAAGGGGGATCATGACTGCTGGCCCATGCATGGTGGTTTAGTAAGCTTCCTTTCATTGGTGGGTAGCTGCAACAATGTTGCAGCTATTAGGGTTTATAGGAAGGTGAAGAGGTGACTCTTACCTCTTTTTCCTGTACCAACAGCAGCTTCCAGACGTTCCTCTCCCGCCCGCCCCCTTTTTGGTCGTGTATAATTTTGTTGTATTGTGTATATTGTTTTGTTTTCTTTCCTGTTTGTTTTCTTCATTGTCACAGCAGCGGTCTGGGTCCCCTGGCCAGCGCGGTAATTTCAGGCAACCTGGATCATTTGCCCATAGCGGGCTTGGGGAGGCGAGTCCTGCGGGCGGCTCATGGCACCCGCAGGGCTGGGACTCTTGGTACAATCGGTGGTAATTTAACTGCCTGTTGGGCCTAGCGCTCAGCAGCTGGCAGGTTGTTTTCAGATGTGTAATGTTTGGTTTCCGCTGGCCTGGGGAATGGTTTAATAAAAGCTGTGGCCAAATGCCCTATCCCACTCATTGGTGTCTAGTGTCTTTATTTCTGGGGTTTGGGTGGGGTATTTGGTTCTTCTTGTTTATTCACCTTGCTATGGGTTTAAGCAGTCATGTTTTTCATAGCAGGGTAAGCTTTTTGGAGGAACTTGAAATCTAGAGAACTAGGTGAAATTTGAAAATGAATTATATATTTTTTTTTATTTTTGAATATTATTTTTATTATTATTATTATTATTTTTTTTTTTAGTAATTTTGATTAGGATTTCTCCTATGGGATAGGGACCTCTGCAGAAAAAAGCCCAGCATCTACCCCCTTCTTCTAGAGGGGAGTCAAGGTTTTATAAATAAAAATATATATATTTTTTTCTAGTGGTATGGCTATGAGGCGTTTCTAGTGGTTAGTGTATGAAATTCTCTTTTTTTATTATTTAGATTTTTATATTTTTGCACTGCTGACACTATGACCTCCACTGTAGCAGATCACACAGTGATCACGAAGCAGGGCACTGCAGTCCTGCATCTCTGACCCAGGCGAGGGTTCTCTGCAGTGTCTATATGGATCCCCTTGGATCTCTGCTCCTCCAATCAGTGCTTCCAGCGATGTCCACGCTGATACCAGTGTTTACCATGCATTATAGATTTGCCCTAAACCTTCAATGCTGAGTTTGCTTGTGATTTTTCAGTTGATCTATACCTGCATCATACCTGTTTCATGTGTTACTTATTAATACCTTCAAACACAAGGTTTGTATTTCTTTTTCATTTCATCTATACCTGCAATGCTGTGTTTTAATTTGTTGTTTATTTGCTCAATACGTGAATTACATGAGCAAAGAAAAGAGCATTTGGCACAGTGAAGGACAAATCGAAACTGGGGATGATAGGAGGGTGTCGACGAATTGCTATTTTGATTAAAGAAATATATCTCCGTGGTCTCTGTTTTTAGTTTTATATCAGGCATGGGTTTTTTGTATATTTGAGTCAGGACCTCGGATAAGATAAGGACCTGGAGTGTCTGGGATGTCTGAAGAAACAGAGGGCGAGTGCCTGGAGCAGGGCAGGAAAAGGGACACCTATTTGGTGGTGCGGCAGTTCTGTGAAGCCACCGATGCACTACAAACACACATAACAGAATTTCCAATGCTATTTACAGTTTATTAACAGATATACATAGCAGTGTAAATAGTGGCAGAAAATCCAGAAAAACTGCCATACTTTCTGTGCTTTGGATGGTTCTGGATTACTGAGCGGATGACTGGAACAGCCTCTCAGCAGAATACAACAACCAAAATGAAACATGCACAGAGAAGATATTTTTCATCCATCTATTCTCAAAATCCATCTTCCTCTGAACACTCAGAACTGTTTGATGATCCAAACAGTGCAGTGTAACAGCAGTAGCACATCGTCGTCATGGTGTCCGTCAGACAAAGCAGGACTCTGGATGTCAGGGAGTCGCTTTCAGAAGACGTTTCAGAAGACGTTTGAGAAGATGTTTTCAATGGCTCTGCCTGGGAAGTCTTGCTTGATGATTCCCCTCTGTCTAAGCTCGTTAAGCTTTCTCTAGGAAGCTTTTGAAGATGTCCCTCCAGAGGCTCCTGAGATTTAACAGGTTCCTCTCTGGGTAACGCATCCTTATTTTCCTTCCGAAGCCCACTCTGTGGTTTGAGATGCACCCGACTGTCTGTGCTGGTTGAGTGCTCCACAGGGAGATCTCGTAGATGTTTCTTCAGAGGGTTAGGCTGCTGAGATATAGCAGGTTTACCTCTGGATGATTTATGTCTCTCCTGTACACGTTCATCATTGAGTTTGGGAGGAGAAGGAATCTCCGAGCCACTTCGAATCATCTCCCGCATGTGGGTATTAGGAGACTGGGATGTTTTCATCAGTCCTACCCGTGAAGTCTTGCGTGAAGATTGACCGCTGTCTAAGCTCTTTAAGCTTTCTCCAGGCAGCTTTTGAAGATGTTCATCCTGAGCGGAAGGCTCCTGAGACATGACAGGTTCCTCTCTGGGTAACGCATCCCTATTTTTCTTCCCACGCCCACTCTGTTGTTTGAGATGCACCCCACTGTCTGTGCTGGTTGAGGGCTCCACAGGGAGATCTCGTAGATGTTTCTTCAGAGGGTAAGGCTGCTGAGATATAGCAGGTTTACCTCTGGATGATTTATGCCTCAATTTCCTCCTGCTCTCCCGTACTCGTTCATCATTGGGGTTGGGTTGTTCTCTGCTGATGGAACGTGTTTCTGGAGGGGAAGGTATCTCAGGGGGCACTACAGTTGCATTTATAGAGTTCTGGACCAGAATTGGTCGATCTGAGCAACTACGAAGCGTCTCCAGCATGTGGCTATGAATATGTTCCCCCGTCTCGGGATCCAAGAATGGGGTTGGGTGGAACCTCATATGTGTCTTGCGTGAAGATTCACGGCTGTCTAAGCTCTTTAAGCTTTCCCTAGGGAGCTTTTGAAGATGTTCCTCCAGAGGGGAAGGCTCCTGAGACATAACAGGTTCCTCTCTGGGTAACTCATCCCCATTTTTCTTCTTCCCACGCCCACTCTGTTGTTTCAGAAGCACCCCACTGTCTGCGCTGGTTGAGGGCTCCACAGGCAGATCTCGTAGGTGTTTCTTCAGAGGGGTAGGCTGCTGAGATATAGCAGGTTTACCTCTGGATGATTTATGTCTCTCCTGTACGCGTTCATAATTGAGGTTGGGAGGAGAAGGAGTATCCGAGCCACTTCGAATTATCTCCCGCATGTGGGTATTAAAAAATTCCCATGTCTCGGGATCCAGCTTTATCTGTTCAGGAGCTTCAGGAACTTCCTGTGAGAACGCTGGGATATTTCCCTCCATGTCTCTGGTTTTCGTCTCTGACATTTTGTTACCTTTGGCTTCCGCTTCACCAAGGTGAGTAAAATCGTCAGATGTCAGGGTGGGTGACGGGTCACTGGTTTGAGAAGACCGGGATGTTTTTAACAGTCCCGCCTTTGAAGTCTTGCGGCTGTCTAAGCTTTTTACATGCTCTCTTGGGAACTTTTGAAGATGTTCCTCCAGAGGGGAAGGCTCCTGAGATATAACAGGTTCCTCTCTGGGTAACGCATCCCTAATTTTCTTCCCACGCCCACTCTGTTGTTTGAGAAGCTCCCCACTGTCTGCGCTGGTTGAGGGCTCCACAGGGAGATCTCGTAGAGGTTTCCTCAGAGGGTTAGGCTGCTGAGATATAGCAGGTTTACCTCTGGATAATTTGTGTCTCAATTTCTCCCCACTCGGGGCCAGTAAATCTAGTCTTCGGTTGAGGATCCCCAGTTTCTCCTGTACATGTTCATCATTGAGGTTGGGAGGAGAAGGAATCTCCGAGCCACTTCGAATCATCTCCCGCATGTGGGTATTAAAACATTCCCTCGTCTCGGGATCCAGCTTTAGCTGTTCTTTAGCTTTAGGAACTTCCTGTGAGAACGCTGGGATTTTCTTGCGTGAAGATTCACCGCTGTCTAAGCTCTTTAAGCTTTCCCTAGGGAGCTTTTGAAGATGTTCCTCCAGAGGGGAAGGCTCCTGAGATATAACAGGTTCCTCTCTGGGTAACGCATCCCTATTTTTCTTCCCACGCCCACTCTGTTGTTTGAGAAGCTCCCCACTGTCTGTGCTGGTTGAGGGCTCCACAGGGAGATCTCGTAGCGGTTTCTTCAGAGGGTAAGGCTGCTGAGATATAGCAGGTTTACCTCTGGATGATTTATGCCTCAATTTCTCCCCACTCTGCTGCTGTAAAGTTGGTCTTCGGGGGAGGGTCTCCAGTGTCTCCTGTATAGCAGGTTTACCTCTGGATGATTTACGTCTCTCCTGTACGCGTTCATCATTGAGGTTGGGAGGAGAAGGAATCTCCGAGCCACTTCGAATCATCTCCCTCAAGTGGTTATTAAGAAATTCCCTCATCTCGGGATCCAGCTTTATCTGTTCAGGAGCTTCAGGAACTTCCTGTGAGAACGCTGGGATATTTCCCTCCACGTCTCTGTTTGTCATCTCTGACATAATGTTGTCTTTGGCTTCTACTTCACCAAGGTGAGTAAAATCGTCGCAGACGTTTTGTACGTCGTGTGATACACGGCCAACTCTATAAAGAAAGAAACAATGAATTCAGGATGTTGGTTCTCCATAGACAATAATGCTACACATGGGCACGGCCGATCTAGCAGCAACTCTATCAATATAGAGGCTCACAAATAATGAAATTCAAATTTCTTGCCCAAAAAGCAGCTGCCTTGGAAGCGAGATTCAATACAAAATACAAAGAAAGGTGAGGTATGTACAAATAAAAGGTGAGAGGGGCCGGCACATTTTTCTCTTGCTCTATGACCTTAAACCTTCATTGACTCCCCAGCCTTAAGTTCAGGGTGATGTGACTTACCTGTGAGTATCCATGTGTCTGTCTTACTCTCAGAATGTTGTGTTCATATAGCCTGTGCCCCATTGTGACATCATAGCTTCACATGTCATTGTGAAATCATCACTAGGCACAGGCAGAATCTTCATGCCTTTGTGACATCATCACTAGGCACAGCCAGAATCTTCAAATCTCTGTGACAGTATTACAAAGCACAGCTGAGAGCTTCAAATGTCTTTCTGATCATCACTAGACACATCCAGAATCTTCACCACTTTGTGACATCATCACCTATACCTTAAAAGAGAAGTCTGATGGAATTGTGTTTTCTTTAATCATAATTATAAATGTCACCCCCATTAATGTATTATATTATTACACAAACAAGGGGGTTTCTTTCTCATGGATCCAATAAAGTGCATAAAGGTATCTTGTTTAAATGTTCTTTATTATATCTACAGATTTCTATCACCAACAAATATATATTTCTATAAGCTTTATATACACACACATCTATACATATACAGATGTATGACGCTGGCTTCTGTACCAGCATGATGTCATCACCTGGGCGGGGCTGGCAGGTACATGAAAAGACAGTTGACGGTTGTTTTTCTTTGTAACCGTTAGCAGACAGTATAATAAAAGCATCAGTTACGTATTGGAATGGTCATTGCATCATTACGTCATAACACACATACACATATATTATATATATATACACATACTCATATATACACATACAGATATATATACACACACATAATTACACATACAGATATATTATATATACACACATAGATACACATACAGATATATTATATATACACACACATAATTACACATACAGATATATTATATATACACACACATATAGATACACATACAGACCTATTATATATACACACACATAATTACACATACAGATATATTATATATACACACATAGATACACATACATATATATTATATATACACACATAGATACACATACAGATATATTATATATACACACACATAGATACACATACAGATATATTATATACACACACATAATTACACATACAGATATATTATATACACACACATAGATACACATACAGATATATTATATACACACACATATAGATACACATACAGATATATTATATACACACACAAAATTACACATACAGATTTATTATATACACACACACATAGATACACATACATATATATTATATATACACACATATAGATACACATACAGATATATTATATACACACATAGATACACATACAGATATATTATATACACACACATAGATACACATACAGATATATTATATATACACACACATAGATACACATACAGATATATTATATACACACACATAGATACACATACAGATATATTATATACACACACATAGATACACATACAGATATATTATATATACACATATAGATACACATACAGATATATTTTATACACACAGATAGATACACATACAGATATATTATATATACACACACATAGATACACATACAGATATATTATATACACACACATAGATACACATACAGATATATTATATACACACACATAGATACACATACAGATATATTATATATACACATATAGATACACATACAGATATATTATATACACACACATAGATACACATACAGATATATTATATACACACACATAGATACACATACAGATATATTATATATACACACACATAGATACACATACAGATATATTATATATACACACATAGATACACATACAGATATATTATATATACACACACATAGATACACATACAGATATATTTTATACACACACATAGATACACATACAGATATATTATATACACACACATAGATACACATACAGATATATTATATATACACACACATAGATACACATACAGATATATTATATACACACACATAGATACACATACAGATATATTATATATACACACACATAGATACACATACAGATATATTATATATACACACACATAGATACACATACAGATATATTATATACACACACATAGATACACATACAGACATATTTTATACACACACATAGATACACATACATGTGGTTGTGCACCATGATGGAGATAACAGTAATATGTTGATTAGATGATGGTAGAGGCTGTGAAGTTCTCCTTTATATTGTTAATGTAACAACGATATAATCTTATTAAAACCTTAATGTTTTAAATTTAAACTAATAATGTAGTCATCACAATGAAAATTCACACAAGACTATGTTCCTAGCGCCACAGGGCCGGTCGTTCCACTGTCCGATTTCCATCATCTCAGCGCAGTTCTCACCCCTTTTTCCATCCGGTTGTTTCGGGTACCAGTTTTTATACCCAATTTTGTTCCCATTGAGATAAACAAAAACCCCTTCATCTTTAATGTCATTGATGCCAAGGAACACTCTCCTGTTAAAGGCTTTCGTAATCTGGGAGATGGCCGCGTTCTCGGCGCTGGTTTGGGGAGTCGGCAGCGTCCCCTGGAACTGTTCACAGTTGGCTTTTGCAGTCGCGTAATCAGCTTCCTTTCTGTTGCTCATGTATACTTTGTTCCCAGAGGAGATCGCTCCAGCTTCGAAGTAGAGAACTGCCAAACAGGACGAAACTATTTTAATATCCTCAAAGAAAACACTGTGAAGGTCAAACATCGGTGGGTTTCTCCAGAAGAAGCCTTGGGCTGTGCATAGCCAAAACAGATAATTTAACTGTTTAACGTTATTTAGGTCCTTCTCTCAGGAGAAACCAGCCAACATTGACCTTTCATAATGTATCGTTTATTAAACGAAGAGATATTTCAACTGATTTGGTTAAAAAAAAACCTTTGGATAAAATATTCTTGGAAAGAACATCTGAATTGTTATGACATTTAGGAACGGAACCAGTCAGAGTTAACTGCCAACCAAGGGCCATAGCAGGAGGATGGACCATGTGGTCAAGACAATCCAGAACAAGTCATACCAGAGAGCAGAAAGACCAGGACAATTTGGGTTAGGATACCAGAGAGCATATAATAATGATGATGTCAGAATAAGACTACATGGTTTCTGGGTCTCAGGTGGGTCCTGAAGCATCAAACTTACCCTTCTGGAGGGATGCCAGCTTCTTCTCTAGAGCAGAAACCCTGCTCTCCAAATTTGTAACTTTTGTGTTCATGTTCGTATCTGCAATGGGCGCAATTCAAAATTAGTTTTGTTGATGGACCAAACAGAATCATGGATAGTGTTTAATAAACTCCAAGGTGACCTTCTGATGTACGTTGAGAAGGTCCTGGCTTTTCAGAGAGCCAACGCAGAACACGGCACGCAGGAGTCAGCGCCTTTTATATGAGCAGTTATTGATTATTCGCGGTATTTCATTGGACTTTTGACTTTTTCCTACGCTTATAGGATTCACGTTGTTGACTTTATAAAGGGGGCCCCCTGGACCTATAGGAAAGGGGGATCATGACTGCTGGCCCATGCATGGTGGTTTAGTAAGCTTCCTTTCATTGGTGGGTAGCTGCAACAATGTTGCAGCTATTAGGGTTTATAGGAAGGTGAAGAGGTGACTCTTACCTCTTTTTCCTGTACCAACAGCAGCTTCCAGATGTTCCTCTCCCGCCCGCCCCCTTTTTGGTCGTGTATAATTTTGTTGTATTGTGTATATTGTTTTGTTTTCTTTCCTGTTTGTTTTCTTCATTGTCACAGCAGCGGTCTGGGTCCCCTGGCCAGCGCGGTAATTTCAGGCAACCTGGATCATTTGCCCATAGCGGGCTTGGGGAGGCGAGTCCTGCGGGCGGCTCATGGCACCCGCAGGGCTGGGACTCTTGGTACAATCGGTGGTAATTTAACTGCCTGTTGGGCCTAGCGCTCAGCAGCTGGCAGGTTGTTTTCAGATGTGTAATGTTTGGTTTCCGCTGGCCTGGGGAATGGTTTAATAAAAGCTGTGGCCAAATGCCCTATCCCACTCATTGGTGTCTAGTGTCTTTATTTCTGGGGTTTGGGTGGGGTATTTGGTTCTTCTTGTTTATTCACCTTGCTATGGGTTTAAGCAGTCATGTTTTTCATAGCAGGGTAAGCTTTTTGGAGGAACTTGAAATCTAGAGAACTAGGTGAAATTTGAAAATGAATTATATATTTTTTTTTATTTTTGAATATTATTTTTATTATTATTATTATTTTTTTTTTTTTTAGTAATTTTGATTAGGATTTCTCCTATGGGATAGGGACCTCTGCAGAAAAAAGCCCAGCATCTACCCCCTTCTTCTAGAGGGGAGTCAAGGTTTTATAAATAAAAATATATATATTTTTTTCTAGTGGTATGGCTATGAGGCGTTTCTAGTGGTTAGTGTATGAAATTCTCTTTTTTTATTATTTAGATTTTTATATTTTTGCACTGCTGACACTATGACCTCCACTGTAGCAGATCACACAGTGATCACGAAGCAGGGCACTGCAGTCCTGCATCTCTGACCCAGGCGAGGGTTCTCTGCAGTGTCTATATGGATCCCCTTGGATCTCTGCTCCTCCAATCAGTGCTTCCAGCGATGTCCACGCTGATACCAGTGTTTACCATGCATTATAGATTTGCCCTAAACCTTCAATGCTGAGTTTGCTTGTGATTTTTCAGTTGATCTATACCTGCATCATACCTGTTTCATGTGTTACTTATTAATACCTTCAAACACAAGGTTTGTATTTCTTTTTCATTTCATCTATACCTGCAATGCTGTGTTTTAATTTGTTGTTTATTTGCTCAATACGTGAATTACATGAGGAAAGAAAAGAGCATTTGGCACAGTGAAGGACAAATCGAAACTGGGGATGATAGGAGGGTGTCGACGAATTGCTATTTTGATTAAAGAAATATATCTCCGTGGTCTCTGTTTTTAGTTTTATATCAGGCATGGGTTTTTTGTATATTTGAGTCAGGACCTCGGATAAGATAAGGACCTGGAGTGTCTGGGATGTCTGAAGAAACAGAGGGCGAGTGCCTGGAGCAGGGCAGGAAAAGGGACACCTATTTGGTGGTGCGGCAGTTCTGTGAAGCCACCGATGCACTACAAACACACATAACAGAATTTCCAATGCTATTTACAGTTTATTAACAGATATACATAGCAGTGTAAATAGTGGCAGAAAATCCAGAAAAACTGCCATACTTTCTGTGCTTTGGATGGTTCTGGATTACTGAGCGGATGACTGGAACAGCCTCTCAGCAGAATACAACAACCAAAATGAAACATGCACAGAGAAGATATTTTTCATCCATCTATTCTCAAAATCCATCTTCCTCTGAACACTCAGAACTGTTTGATGATCCAAACAGTGCAGTGTAACAGCAGTAGCACATCGTCGTCATGGTGTCCGTCAGACAAAGCAGGACTCTGGATGTCAGGGAGTCGCTTTCAGAAGACGTTTCAGAAGACGTTTGAGAAGATGTTTTCAATGGCTCTGCCTGGGAAGTCTTGCTTGATGATTCCCCTCTGTCTAAGCTCGTTAAGCTTTCTCTAGGAAGCTTTTGAAGATGTCCCTCCAGAGGCTCCTGAGATTTAACAGGTTCCTCTCTGGGTAACGCATCCTTATTTTCCTTCCGAAGCCCACTCTGTGGTTTGAGATGCACCCGACTGTCTGTGCTGGTTGAGTGCTCCACAGGGAGATCTCGTAGATGTTTCTTCAGAGGGTTAGGCTGCTGAGATATAGCAGGTTTACCTCTGGATGATTTATGTCTCTCCTGTACACGTTCATCATTGAGTTTGGGAGGAGAAGGAATCTCCGAGCCACTTCGAATCATCTCCCGCATGTGGGTATTAGGAGACTGGGATGTTTTCATCAGTCCTACCCGTGAAGTCTTGCGTGAAGATTGACCGCTGTCTAAGCTCTTTAAGCTTTCTCCAGGCAGCTTTTGAAGATGTTCATCCTGAGCGGAAGGCTCCTGAGACATGACAGGTTCCTCTCTGGGTAACGCATCCCTATTTTTCTTCCCACGCCCACTCTGTTGTTTGAGATGCACCCCACTGTCTGTGCTGGTTGAGGGCTCCACAGGGAGATCTCGTAGATGTTTCTTCAGAGGGTAAGGCTGCTGAGATATAGCAGGTTTACCTCTGGATGATTTATGCCTCAATTTCCTCCTGCTCTCCTGTACTCGTTCATCATTGGGGTTGGGTTGTTCTCTGCTGATGGAACGTGTTTCTGGAGGGGAAGGTATCTCAGGGGGCACTACAGTTGCATTTATAGAGTTCTGGACCAGAATTGGTCGATCTGAGCAACTACGAAGCGTCTCCAGCATGTGGCTATGAATATGTTCCCCCGTCTCGGGATCCAAGAATGGGGTTGGGTGGAACCTCATATGTGTCTTGCGTGAAGATTCACGGCTGTCTAAGCTCTTTAAGCTTTCCCTAGGGAGCTTTTGAAGATGTTCCTCCAGAGGGGAAGGCTCCTGAGACATAACAGGTTCCTCTCTGGGTAACTCATCCCCATTTTTCTTCTTCCCACGCCCACTCTGTTGTTTCAGAAGCACCCCACTGTCTGCGCTGGTTGAGGGCTCCACAGGCAGATCTCGTAGGTGTTTCTTCAGAGGGGTAGGCTGCTGAGATATAGCAGGTTTACCTCTGGATGATTTATGTCTCTCCTGTACGCGTTCATAATTGAGGTTGGGAGGAGAAGGAGTATCCGAGCCACTTCGAATTATCTCCCGCATGTGGGTATTAAAAAATTCCCATGTCTCGGGATCCAGCTTTATCTGTTCAGGAGCTTCAGGAACTTCCTGTGAGAACGCTGGGATATTTCCCTCCATGTCTCTGGTTTTCGTCTCTGACATTTTGTTACCTTTGGCTTCCGCTTCACCAAGGTGAGTAAAATCGTCAGATGTCAGGGTGGGTGACGGGTCACTGGTTTGAGAAGACCGGGATGTTTTTAACAGTCCCGCCTTTGAAGTCTTGCGGCTGTCTAAGCTTTTTACATGCTCTCTTGGGAACTTTTGAAGATGTTCCTCCAGAGGGGAAGGCTCCTGAGATATAACAGGTTCCTCTCTGGGTAACGCATCCCTATTTTTCTTCCCACGCCCACTCTGTTGTTTGAGAAGCTCCCCACTGTCTGCGCTGGTTGAGGGCTCCACAGGGAGATCTCGTAGAGGTTTCCTCAGAGGGTTAGGCTGCTGAGATATAGCAGGTTTACCTCTGGATAATTTGTGTCTCAATTTCTCCCCACTCGGGGCCAGTAAATCTAGTCTTCGGTTGAGGATCCCCAGTTTCTCCTGTACATGTTCATCATTGAGGTTGGGAGGAGAAGGAATCTCCGAGCCACTTCGAATCATCTCCCGCATGTGGGTATTAAAACATTCCCTCGTCTCGGGATCCAGCTTTAGCTGTTCTTTAGCTTTAGGAACTTCCTGTGAGAACGCTGGGATTTTCTTGCGTGAAGATTCACCGCTGTCTAAGCTCTTTAAGCTTTCCCTAGGGAGCTTTTGAAGATGTTCCTCCAGAGGGGAAGGCTCCTGAGATATAACAGGTTCCTCTCTGGGTAACGCATCCCTATTTTTCTTCCCACGCCCACTCTGTTGTTTGAGAAGCTCCCCACTGTCTGTGCTGGTTGAGGGCTCCACAGGGAGATCTCGTAGCGGTTTCTTCAGAGGGTAAGGCTGCTGAGATATAGCAGGTTTACCTCTGGATGATTTATGCCTCAATTTCTCCCCACTCTGCTGCTGTAAAGTTGGTCTTCGGGGGAGGGTCTCCAGTGTCTCCTGTATAGCAGGTTTACCTCTGGATGATTTACGTCTCTCCTGTACGCGTTCATCATTGAGGTTGGGAGGAGAAGGAATCTCCGAGCCACTTCGAATCATCTCCCTCAAGTGGTTATTAAGAAATTCCCTCATCTCGGGATCCAGCTTTATCTGTTCAGGAGCTTCAGGAACTTCCTGTGAGAACGCTGGGATATTTCCCTCCACGTCTCTGTTTGTCATCTCTGACATAATGTTGTCTTTGGCTTCTACTTCACCAAGGTGAGTAAAATCGTCGCAGACGTTTTGTACGTCGTGTGATACACGGCCAACTCTATAAAGAAAGAAACAATGAATTCAGGATGTTGGTTCTCCATAGACAATAATGCTACACATGGGCACGGCCGATCTAGCAGCAACTCTATCAATATAGAGGCTCACAAATAATGAAATTCTAATTTCTTGCCCAAAAAGCAGCTGCCTTGGAAGCGAGATTCAATACAAAATACAAAGAAAGGTGAGGTATGTACAAATAAAAGGTGAGAGGGGCCGGCACATTTTTCTCTTGCTCTATGACCTTAAACCTTCATTGACTCCCCAGCCTTAAGTTCAGGGTGATGTGACTTACCTGTGAGTATCCATGTGTCTGTCTTACTCTCAGAATGTTGTGTTCATATAGCCTGTGCCCCATTGTGACATCATAGCTTCACATGTCATTGTGAAATCATCACTAGGCACAGGCAGAATCTTCATGCCTTTGTGACATCATCACTAGGCACAGCCAGAATCTTCAAATCTCTGTGACAGTATTACAAAGCACAGCTGAGAGCTTCAAATGTCTTTCTGATCATCACTAGACACATCCAGAATCTTCACCACTTTGTGACATCATCACCTATACCTTAAAAGAGAAGTCTGATGGAATTGTGTTTTCTTTAATCATAATTATAAATGTCACCCCCATTAATGTATTATATTATTACACAAACAAGGGGGTTTCTTTCTCATGGATCCAATAAAGTGCATAAAGGTATCTTGTTTAAATGCTCTTTATTATATCTACAGCTTTCTATCACCAACAAATATATATTTCTATAAGCTTTATATACACACACATCTATACATATACAGATGTATGACGCTGGCTTCTGTACCAGCATGATGTCATCACCTGGGCGGGGCTGGCAGGTACATGAAAAGACAGTTGACGGTTGTTTTTCTTTGTAACCGTTAGCAGACAGTATAATAAAAGCATCAGTTACGTATTGGAATGGTCATTGCATCATTATGTCATAACACACATACACATATATTATATATATATACACATACTCATATATACACATACAGATATATATACACACACATAATTACACATACAGATATATTATATATACACACACATATAGATACACATACAGACCTATTATATATACACACACATAATTACACATACAGATATATTATATATACACATAGATACACATACATATATATTATATATACACACATAGATACACATACAGATATATTATATATACACACACATAGATACACATACAGATATATTATATACACACACATAATTACACATACAGATATATTATATACACACACATAGATACACATACAGATATATTATATACACACACATATAGATACACATACAGATATATTATATACACACACAAAATTACACATACAGATTTATTATATACACACACACATAGATACACATACATATATATTATATATACACACATATAGATACACATACAGATATATTATATACACACACATAGATACACATACAGATATATTATATACACACACATAGATACACATACAGATATATTATATATACACACACATAGATACACATACAGATATATTATATACACACACATAGATACACATACAGATATATTATATACACACACATAGATACACATACAGATATATTATATATACACATATAGATACACATACAGATATATTTTATACACACACATAGATACACATACAGATATATTATATATACACATATAGATACACATACAGATATATTATATACACACACATAGATACACATACAGATATATTATATACACACACATAGATACACATACAGATATATTATATATACACACACATAGATACACATACAGATATATTATATATACACACACATAGATACACATACAGATATATTATATACACACACATAGATACACATACAGACATATTTTATACACACACATAGATACACATACATGTGGTTGTGCACCATGATGGAGATAACAGTAATATGTTGATTAGATGATGGTAGAGGCTGTGAAGTTCTCCTTTATATTGTTAATGTAACAACGATATAATCTTATTAAAACCTTAATGTTTTAAATTTAAACTAATAATGTAGTCATCACAATGAAAATTCACACAAGACTATGTTCCTAGCGCCACAGGGCCGGTCGTTCCACTGTCCGATTTCCATCATCTCAGCGCAGTTCTCACCCCTTTTTCCATCCGGTTGTTTCGGGTACCAGTTTTTATACCCAATTTTGTTCCCATTGAGAGAAACAAAAACCCCTTCATCTTTAATGTCATTGATGCCAAGGAACACTCTCCTGTTAAAGGCTTTCGTAATCTGGGAGATGGCCGCGTTCTCGGCGCTGGTTTGGGGAGTCGGCAGCGTCCCCTGGAACTGTTCACAGTTGGCTTTTGCAGTCGCGTAATCAGCTTCCTTTCTGTTGCTCATGTATACTTTGTTCCCAGAGGAGATCGCTCCAGCTTCGAAGTAGAGAACTGCCAAACAGGACGAAACTATTTTAATATCCTCAAAGAAAACACTGTGAAGGTCAAACATCGGTGGGTTTCTCCAGAAGAAGCCTTGGGCTGTGCATAGCCAAAACAGATAATTTAACTGTTTAACGTTATTTAGGTCCTTCTCTCAGGAGAAACCAGCCAACATTGACCTTTCATAATGTATCGTTTATTAAACGAAGAGATATTTCAACTGATGATTTGGTTAAAAAAAAACCTTTGGATAAAATATTCTTGGAAAGAACATCTGAATTGTTATGACATTTAGGAACGGAACCAGTCAGAGTTAACTGCCAACCAAGGGCCATAGCAGAAGGATGGACCATGTGGTCAAGACAATCCAGAACAAGTCATACCAGAGAGCAGAAAGACCAGGACAATTTGGGTTAGGATACCAGAGAGCATATAATAATGATGATGTCAGAATAAGACTACATGGTTTCTGGGTCTCAGGTGGGTCCTGAAGCATCAAACTTACCCTTCTGGAGGGATGCCAGCTTCTTCTCTAGAGCAGAAACCCTGCTCTCCAAATTTGTAACTTTTGTGTTCATGTTCGTATCTGCAATGGGCGCAATTCAAAATTAGTTTTGTTGATGGACCAAACAGAATCATGGATAGTGTTTAATAAACTCCAAGGTGACCTTCTGATGTACGTTGAGAAGGTCCTGGCTTTTCAGAGAGCCAACGCAGAACACGGCACGCAGGAGTCAGCGCCTTTTATATGAGCAGTTATTGATTATTCGCGGTATTTCATTGGACTTTTGACTTTTTCCTACGCTTATAGGATTCACGTTGTTGACTTTATAAAGGGGGCCCCCTGGACCTATAGGAAAGGGGGATCATGACTGCTGGCCCATGCATGGTGGTTTAGTAAGCTTCCTTTCATTGGTGGGTAGCTGCAACAATGTTGCAGCTATTAGGGTTTATAGGAAGGTGAAGAGGTGACTCTTACCTCTTTTTCCTGTACCAACAGCAGCTTCCAGACGTTCCTCTCCCGCCCGCCCCCTTTTTGGTCGTGTATAATTTTGTTGTATTGTGTATATTGTTTTGTTTTCTTTCCTGTTTGTTTTCTTCATTGTCACAGCAGCGGTCTGGGTCCCCTGGCCAGCGCGGTAATTTCAGGCAACCTGGATCATTTGCCCATAGCGGGCTTGGGGAGGCGAGTCCTGCGGGCGGCTCATGGCACCCGCAGGGCTGGGACTCTTGGTACAATCGGTGGTAATTTAACTGCCTGTTGGGCCTAGCGCTCAGCAGCTGGCAGGTTGTTTTCAGATGTGTAATGTTTGGTTTCCGCTGGCCTGGGGAATGGTTTAATAAAAGCTGTGGCCAAATGCCCTATCCCACTCATTGGTGTCTAGTGTCTTTATTTCTGGGGTTTGGGTGGGGTATTTGGTTCTTCTTGTTTATTCACCTTGCTATGGGTTTAAGCAGTCATGTTTTTCATAGCAGGGTAAGCTTTTTGGAGGAACTTGAAATCTAGAGAACTAGGTGAAATTTGAAAATGAATTATATATTTTTTTTTATTTTTGAATATTATTTTTATTATTATTATTATTATTTTTTTTTTAGTAATTTTGATTAGGATTTCTCCTATGGGATAGGGACCTCTGCAGAAAAAAGCCCAGCATCTACCCCCTTCTTCTAGAGGGGAGTCAAGGTTTTATAAATAAAAATATATATATTTTTTTCTAGTGGTATGGCTATGAGGCGTTTCTAGTGGTTAGTGTATGAAATTCTCTTTTTTTATTATTTAGATTTTTATATTTTTGCACTGCTGACACTATGACCTCCACTGTAGCAGATCACACAGTGATCACGAAGCAGGGCACTGCAGTCCTGCATCTCTGACCCAGGCGAGGGTTCTCTGCAGTGTCTATATGGATCCCCTTGGATCTCTGCTCCTCCAATCAGTGCTTCCAGCGATGTCCACGCTGATACCAGTGTTTACCATGCATTATAGATTTGCCCTAAACCTTCAATGCTGAGTTTGCTTGTGATTTTTCAGTTGATCTATACCTGCATCATACCTGTTTCATGTGTTACTTATTAATACCTTCAAACACAAGGTTTGTATTTCTTTTTCATTTCATCTATACCTGCAATGCTGTGTTTTAATTTGTTGTTTATTTGCTCAATACGTGAATTACATGAGGAAAGAAAAGAGCATTTGGCACAGTGAAGGACAAATCGAAACTGGGGATGATAGGAGGGTGTCGACGAATTGCTATTTTGATTAAAGAAATATATCTCCGTGGTCTCTGTTTTTAGTTTTATATCAGGCATGGGTTTTTTGTATATTTGAGTCAGGACCTCGGATAAGATAAGGACCTGGAGTGTCTGGGATGTCTGAAGAAACAGAGGGCGAGTGCCTGGAGCAGGGCAGGAAAAGGGACACCTATTTGGTGGTGCGGCAGTTCTGTGAAGCCACCGATGCACTACAAACACACATAACAGAATTTCCAATGCTATTTACAGTTTATTAACAGATATACATAGCAGTGTAAATAGTGGCAGAAAATCCAGAAAAACTGCCATACTTTCTGTGCTTTGGATGGTTCTGGATTACTGAGCGGATGACTGGAACAGCCTCTCAGCAGAATACAACAACCAAAATGAAACATGCACAGAGAAGATATTTTTCATCCATCTATTCTCAAAATCCATCTTCCTCTGAACACTCAGAACTGTTTGATGATCCAAACAGTGCAGTGTAACAGCAGTAGCACATCGTCGTCATGGTGTCCGTCAGACAAAGCAGGACTCTGGATGTCAGGGAGTCGCTTTCAGAAGACGTTTCAGAAGACGTTTGAGAAGATGTTTTCAATGGCTCTGCCTGGGAAGTCTTGCTTGATGATTCCCCTCTGTCTAAGCTCGTTAAGCTTTCTCTAGGAAGCTTTTGAAGATGTCCCTCCAGAGGCTCCTGAGATTTAACAGGTTCCTCTCTGGGTAACGCATCCTTATTTTCCTTCCGAAGCCCACTCTGTGGTTTGAGATGCACCCGACTGTCTGTGCTGGTTGAGTGCTCCACAGGGAGATCTCGTAGATGTTTCTTCAGAGGGTTAGGCTGCTGAGATATAGCAGGTTTACCTCTGGATGATTTATGTCTCTCCTGTACACGTTCATCATTGAGTTTGGGAGGAGAAGGAATCTCCGAGCCACTTCGAATCATCTCCCGCATGTGGGTATTAGGAGACTGGGATGTTTTCATCAGTCCTACCCGTGAAGTCTTGCGTGAAGATTGACCGCTGTCTAAGCTCTTTAAGCTTTCTCCAGGCAGCTTTTGAAGATGTTCATCCTGAGCGGAAGGCTCCTGAGACATGACAGGTTCCTCTCTGGGTAACGCATCCCTATTTTTCTTCCCACGCCCACTCTGTTGTTTGAGATGCACCCCACTGTCTGTGCTGGTTGAGGGCTCCACAGGGAGATCTCGTAGATGTTTCTTCAGAGGGTAAGGCTGCTGAGATATAGCAGGTTTACCTCTGGATGATTTATGCCTCAATTTCCTCCTGCTCTCCCGTACTCGTTCATCATTGGGGTTGGGTTGTTCTCTGCTGATGGAACGTGTTTCTGGAGGGGAAGGTATCTCAGGGGGCACTACAGTTGCATTTATAGAGTTCTGGACCAGAATTGGTCGATCTGAGCAACTACGAAGCGTCTCCAGCATGTGGCTATGAATATGTTCCCCCGTCTCGGGATCCAAGAATGGGGTTGGGTGGAACCTCATATGTGTCTTGCGTGAAGATTCACGGCTGTCTAAGCTCTTTAAGCTTTCCCTAGGGAGCTTTTGAAGATGTTCCTCCAGAGGGGAAGGCTCCTGAGACATAACAGGTTCCTCTCTGGGTAACTCATCCCCATTTTTCTTCTTCCCACGCCCACTCTGTTGTTTCAGAAGCACCCCACTGTCTGCGCTGGTTGAGGGCTCCACAGGCAGATCTCGTAGGTGTTTCTTCAGAGGGGTAGGCTGCTGAGATATAGCAGGTTTACCTCTGGATGATTTATGTCTCTCCTGTACGCGTTCATAATTGAGGTTGGGAGGAGAAGGAGTATCCGAGCCACTTCGAATTATCTCCCGCATGTGGGTATTAAAAAATTCCCATGTCTCGGGATCCAGCTTTATCTGTTCAGGAGCTTCAGGAACTTCCTGTGAGAACGCTGGGATATTTCCCTCCATGTCTCTGGTTTTCGTCTCTGACATTTTGTTACCTTTGGCTTCCGCTTCACCAAGGTGAGTAAAATCGTCAGATGTCAGGGTGGGTGACGGGTCACTGGTTTGAGAAGACCGGGATGTTTTTAACAGTCCCGCCTTTGAAGTCTTGCGGCTGTCTAAGCTTTTTACATGCTCTCTTGGGAACTTTTGAAGATGTTCCTCCAGAGGGGAAGGCTCCTGAGATATAACAGGTTCCTCTCTGGGTAACGCATCCCTATTTTTCTTCCCACGCCCACTCTGTTGTTTGAGAAGCTCCCCACTGTCTGCGCTGGTTGAGGGCTCCACAGGGAGATCTCGTAGAGGTTTCCTCAGAGGGTTAGGCTGCTGAGATATAGCAGGTTTACCTCTGGATAATTTGTGTCTCAATTTCTCCCCACTCGGGGCCAGTAAATCTAGTCTTCGGTTGAGGATCCCCAGTTTCTCCTGTACATGTTCATCATTGAGGTTGGGAGGAGAAGGAATCTCCGAGCCACTTCGAATCATCTCCCGCATGTGGGTATTAAAACATTCCCTCGTCTCGGGATCCAGCTTTAGCTGTTCTTTAGCTTTAGGAACTTCCTGTGAGAACGCTGGGATTTTCTTGCGTGAAGATTCACCGCTGTCTAAGCTCTTTAAGCTTTCCCTAGGGAGCTTTTGAAGATGTTCCTCCAGAGGGGAAGGCTCCTGAGATATAACAGGTTCCTCTCTGGGTAACGCATCCCTATTTTTCTTCCCACGCCCACTCTGTTGTTTGAGAAGCTCCCCACTGTCTGTGCTGGTTGAGGGCTCCACAGGGAGATCTCGTAGCGGTTTCTTCAGAGGGTAAGGCTGCTGAGATATAGCAGGTTTACCTCTGGATGATTTATGCCTCAATTTCTCCCCACTCTGCTGCTGTAAAGTTGGTCTTCGGGGGAGGGTCTCCAGTGTCTCCTGTATAGCAGGTTTACCTCTGGATGATTTACGTCTCTCCTGTACGCGTTCATCATTGAGGTTGGGAGGAGAAGGAATCTCCGAGCCACTTCGAATCATCTCCCTCAAGTGGTTATTAAGAAATTCCCTCATCTCGGGATCCAGCTTTATCTGTTCAGGAGCTTCAGGAACTTCCTGTAAGAACGCTGGGATATTTCCCTCCACGTCTCTGTTTGTCATCTCTGACATAATGTTGTCTTTGGCTTCTACTTCACCAAGGTGAGTAAAATCGTCGCAGACGTTTTGTACGTCGTGTGATACACGGCCAACTCTATAAAGAAAGAAACAATGAATTCAGGATGTTGGTTCTCCATAGACAATAATGCTACACATGGGCACGGCCGATCTAGCAGCAACTCTATCAATATAGAGGCTCACAAATAATGAAATTCAAATTTCTTGCCCAAAAAGCAGCTGCCTTGGAAGCGAGATTCAATACAAAATACAAAGAAAGGTGAGGTATGTACAAATAAAAGGTGAGAGGGGCCGGCACATTTTTCTCTTGCTCTATGACCTTAAACCTTCATTGACTCCCCAGCCTTAAGTTCAGGGTGATGTGACTTACCTGTGAGTATCCATGTGTCTGTCTTACTCTCAGAATGTTGTGTTCATATAGCCTGTGCCCCATTGTGACATCATAGCTTCACATGTCATTGTGAAATCATCACTAGGCACAGGCAGAATCTTCATGCCTTTGTGACATCATCACTAGGCACAGGCAGAATCTTCAAATCTCTGTGACAGTATTACAAAGCACAGCTGAGAGCTTCAAATGTCTTTCTGATCATCACTAGACACATCCAGAATCTTCACCACTTTGTGACATCATCACCTATACCTTAAAAGAGAAGTCTGATGGAATTGTGTTTTCTTTAATCATAATTATAAATGTCACCCCCATTAATGTATTATATTATTACACAAACAAGGGGGTTTCTTTCTCATGGATCCAATAAAGTGCATAAAGGTATCTTGTTTAAATGCTCTTTATTATATCTACAGATTTCTATCACCAACAAATATATATTTCTATAAGCTTTATATACACACACATCTATACATATACAGATGTATGACGCTGGCTTCTGTACGAGCATGATGTCATCACCTGGGCGGGGCTGGCAGGTACATGAAAAGACAGTTGACGGTTGTTTTTCTTTGTAACCGTTAGCAGACAGTATAATAAAAGCATCAGTTACGTATTGGAATGGTCATTGCATCATTACGTCATAACACACATACACATATATTATATATATATATCCACATACTCATATATACACATACAGATATATATACACACACATAATTACACATACAGATATATTATATATACACACATAGATACACATACAGATATATTATATATACACACACATAATTACACATACAGATATATTATATATACACACACATATAGATACACATACAGACCTATTATATATACACACACATAATTACACATACAGATATATTATATATACACACATAGATACACATACATATATATTATATATACACACATAGATACACATACAGATATATTATATATACACACACATAGATACACATACAGATATATTATATACACACACATAATTACACATACAGATATATTATATACACACACATAGATACACATACAGATATATTATATACACACACATATAGATACACATACAGATATATTATATACACACACAAAATTACACATACAGATTTATTATATACACACACACATAGATACACATACATATATATTATATATACACACATATAGATACACATACAGATATATTATATACACACACACATAGATACACATACAGATATATTATATATACACACACATAGATACACATACAGATATATTATATACACACACATAGATACACATACAGATATATTATATACACACACATAGATACACATACAGATATATTATATACACACACATAGATACACATACAGATATATTATATATACACATATAGATACACATACAGATATATTTTATACACACAGATAGATTCACATACAGATATATTATATATACACACACATAGATACACATACAGATATATTATATACACACACATAGATACACATACAGATATATTATATACACACACATAGATACACATACAGATATATTATATATACACATATAGATACACATACAGATATATTATATACACACACATAGATACACATACAGATATATTATATACACACACATAGATACACATACAGATATATTATATATACACACACATAGATACACATACAGATATATTATATATACACACACATAGATACACATACAGATATATTATATACACACACATAGATACACATACAGACATATTTTATACACACACATAGATACACATACATGTGGTTGTGCACCATGATGGAGATAACAGTAATATGTTGATTAGATGATGGTAGAGGCTGTGAAGTTCTCCTTTATATTGTTAATGTAACAACGATATAATCTTATTAAAACCTTAATGTTTTAAATTTAAACTAATAATGTAGTCATCACAATGAAAATTCACACAAGACTATGTTCCTAGCGCCACAGGGCCGGTCGTTCCACTGTCCGATTTCCATCATCTCAGCGCAGTTCTCACCCCTTTTTCCATCCGGTTGTTTCGGGTACCAGTTTTTATACCCAATTTTGTTCCCATTGAGATAAACAAAAACCCCTTCATCTTTAATGTCATTGATGCCAAGGAACACTCTCCTGTTAAAGGCTTTCGTAATCTGGGAGATGGCCGCGTTCTCGGCGCTGGTTTGGGGAGTCGGCAGCGTCCCCTGGAACTGTTCACAGTTGGCTTTTGCAGTCGCGTAATCAGCTTCCTTTCTGTTGCTCATGTATACTTTGTTCCCAGAGGAGATCGCTCCAGCTTCGAAGTAGAGAACTGCCAAACAGGACGAAACTATTTTAATATCCTCAAAGAAAACACTGTGAAGGTCAAACATCGGTGGGTTTCTCCAGAAGAAGCCTTGGGCTGTGCATAGCCAAAACAGATAATTTAACTGTTTAACGTTATTTAGGTCCTTCTCTCAGGAGAAACCAGCCAACATTGACCTTTCATAATGTATCGTTTATTAAACGAAGAGATATTTCAACTGATGATTTGGTTAAAAAAAAACCTTTGGATAAAATATTCTTGGAAAGAACATCTGAATTGTTATGACATTTAGGAACGGAACCAGTCAGAGTTAACTGCCAACCAAGGGCCATAGCAGGAGGATGGACCATGTGGTCAAGACAATCCAGAACAAGTCATACCAGAGAGCAGAAAGACCAGGACAATTTGGGTTAGGATACCAGAGAGCATATAATAATGATGATGTCAGAATAAGACTACATGGTTTCTGGGTCTCAGGTGGGTCCTGAAGCATCAAACTTACCCTTCTGGAGGGATGCCAGCTTCTTCTCTAGAGCAGAAACCCTGCTCTCCAAATTTGTAACTTTTGTGTTCATGTTCGTATCTGCAATGGGCGCAATTCAAAATTAGTTTTGTTGATGGACCAAACAGAATCATGGATAGTGTTTAATAAACTCCAAGGTGACCTTCTGATGTACGTTGAGAAGGTCCTGGCTTTTCAGAGAGCCAACGCAGAACACGGCACGCAGGAGTCAGCGCCTTTTATATGAGCAGTTATTGATTATTCGCGGTATTTCATTGGACTTTTGACTTTTTCCTACGCTTATAGGATTCACGTTGTTGACTTTATAAAGGGGGCCCCCTGGACCTATAGGAAAGGGGGATCATGACTGCTGGCCCATGCATGGTGGTTTAGTAAGCTTCCTTTCATTGGTGGGTAGCTGCAACAATGTTGCAGCTATTAGGGTTTATAGGAAGGTGAAGAGGTGACTCTTACCTCTTTTTCCTGTACCAACAGCAGCTTCCAGATGTTCCTCTCCCGCCCGCCCCCTTTTTGGTCGTGTATAATTTTGTTGTATTGTGTATATTGTTTTGTTTTCTTTCCTGTTTGTTTTCTTCATTGTCACAGCAGCGGTCTGGGTCCCCTGGCCAGCGCGGTAATTTCAGGCAACCTGGATCATTTGCCCATAGCGGGCTTGGGGAGGCGAGTCCTGCGGGCGGCTCATGGCACCCGCAGGGCTGGGACTCTTGGTACAATCGGTGGTAATTTAACTGCCTGTTGGGCCTAGCGCTCAGCAGCTGGCAGGTTGTTTTCAGATGTGTAATGTTTGGTTTCCGCTGGCCTGGGGAATGGTTTAATAAAAGCTGTGGCCAAATGCCCTATCCCACTCATTGGTGTCTAGTGTCTTTATTTCTGGGGTTTGGGTGGGGTATTTGGTTCTTCTTGTTTATTCACCTTGCTATGGGTTTAAGCAGTCATGTTTTTCATAGCAGGGTAAGCTTTTTGGAGGAACTTGAAATCTAGAGAACTAGGTGAAATTTGAAAATGAATTATATATTTTTTTTTATTTTTGAATATTATTTTTATTATTATTATTATTATTTTTTTTTTTAGTAATTTTGATTAGGATTTCTCCTATGGGATAGGGACCTCTGCAGAAAAAAGCCCAGCATCTACCCCCTTCTTCTAGAGGGGAGTCAAGGTTTTATAAATAAAAATATATATATTTTTTTCTAGTGGTATGGCTATGAGGCGTTTCTAGTGGTTAGTGTATGAAATTCTCTTTTTTTATTATTTAGATTTTTATATTTTTGCACTGCTGACACTATGACCTCCACTGTAGCAGATCACACAGTGATCACGAAGCAGGGCACTGCAGTCCTGCATCTCTGACCCAGGCGAGGGTTCTCTGCAGTGTCTATATGGATCCCCTTGGATCTCTGCTCCTCCAATCAGTGCTTCCAGCGATGTCCACGCTGATACCAGTGTTTACCATGCATTATAGATTTGCCCTAAACCTTCAATGCTGAGTTTGCTTGTGATTTTTCAGTTGATCTATACCTGCATCATACCTGTTTCATGTGTTACTTATTAATACCTTCAAACACAAGGTTTGTATTTCTTTTTCATTTCATCTATACCTGCAATGCTGTGTTTTAATTTGTTGTTTATTTGCTCAATACGTGAATTACATGAGGAAAGAAAAGAGCATTTGGCACAGTGAAGGACAAATCGAAACTGGGGATGATAGGAGGGTGTCGACGAATTGCTATTTTGATTAAAGAAATATATCTCCGTGGTCTCTGTTTTTAGTTTTATATCAGGCATGGGTTTTTTGTATATTTGAGTCAGGACCTCGGATAAGATAAGGACCTGGAGTGTCTGGGATGTCTGAAGAAACAGAGGGCGAGTGCCTGGAGCAGGGCAGGAAAAGGGACACCTATTTGGTGGTGCGGCAGTTCTGTGAAGCCACCGATGCACTACAAACACACATAACAGAATTTCCAATGCTATTTACAGTTTATTAACAGATATACATAGCAGTGTAAATAGTGGCAGAAAATCCAGAAAAACTGCCATACTTTCTGTGCTTTGGATGGTTCTGGATTACTGAGCGGATGACTGGAACAGCCTCTCAGCAGAATACAACAACCAAAATGAAACATGCACAGAGAAGATATTTTTCATCCATCTATTCTCAAAATCCATCTTCCTCTGAACACTCAGAACTGTTTGATGATCCAAACAGTGCAGTGTAACAGCAGTAGCACATCGTCGTCATGGTGTCCGTCAGACAAAGCAGGACTCTGGATGTCAGGGAGTCGCTTTCAGAAGACGTTTCAGAAGACGTTTGAGAAGATGTTTTCAATGGCTCTGCCTGGGAAGTCTTGCTTGATGATTCCCCTCTGTCTAAGCTCGTTAAGCTTTCTCTAGGAAGCTTTTGAAGATGTCCCTCCAGAGGCTCCTGAGATTTAACAGGTTCCTCTCTGGGTAACGCATCCTTATTTTCCTTCCGAAGCCCACTCTGTGGTTTGAGATGCACCCGACTGTCTGTGCTGGTTGAGTGCTCCACAGGGAGATCTCGTAGATGTTTCTTCAGAGGGTTAGGCTGCTGAGATATAGCAGGTTTACCTCTGGATGATTTATGTCTCTCCTGTACACGTTCATCATTGAGTTTGGGAGGAGAAGGAATCTCCGAGCCACTTCGAATCATCTCCCGCATGTGGGTATTAGGAGACTGGGATGTTTTCATCAGTCCTACCCGTGAAGTCTTGCGTGAAGATTGACCGCTGTCTAAGCTCTTTAAGCTTTCTCCAGGCAGCTTTTGAAGATGTTCATCCTGAGCGGAAGGCTCCTGAGACATGACAGGTTCCTCTCTGGGTAACGCATCCCTATTTTTCTTCCCACGCCCACTCTGTTGTTTGAGATGCACCCCACTGTCTGTGCTGGTTGAGGGCTCCACAGGGAGATCTCGTAGATGTTTCTTCAGAGGGTAAGGCTGCTGAGATATAGCAGGTTTACCTCTGGATGATTTATGCCTCAATTTCCTCCTGCTCTCCCGTACTCGTTCATCATTGGGGTTGGGTTGTTCTCTGCTGATGGAACGTGTTTCTGGAGGGGAAGGTATCTCAGGGGGCACTACAGTTGCATTTATAGAGTTCTGGACCAGAATTGGTCGATCTGAGCAACTACGAAGCGTCTCCAGCATGTGGCTATGAATATGTTCCCCCGTCTCGGGATCCAAGAATGGGGTTGGGTGGAACCTCATATGTGTCTTGCGTGAAGATTCACGGCTGTCTAAGCTCTTTAAGCTTTCCCTAGGGAGCTTTTGAAGATGTTCCTCCAGAGGGGAAGGCTCCTGAGACATAACAGGTTCCTCTCTGGGTAACTCATCCCCATTTTTCTTCTTCCCACGCCCACTCTGTTGTTTCAGAAGCACCCCACTGTCTGCGCTGGTTGAGGGCTCCACAGGCAGATCTCGTAGGTGTTTCTTCAGAGGGGTAGGCTGCTGAGATATAGCAGGTTTACCTCTGGATGATTTATGTCTCTCCTGTACGCGTTCATAATTGAGGTTGGGAGGAGAAGGAGTATCCGAGCCACTTCGAATTATCTCCCGCATGTGGGTATTAAAAAATTCCCATGTCTCGGGATCCAGCTTTATCTGTTCAGGAGCTTCAGGAACTTCCTGTGAGAACGCTGGGATATTTCCCTCCATGTCTCTGGTTTTCGTCTCTGACATTTTGTTACCTTTGGCTTCCGCTTCACCAAGGTGAGTAAAATCGTCAGATGTCAGGGTGGGTGACGGGTCACTGGTTTGAGAAGACCGGGATGTTTTTAACAGTCCCGCCTTTGAAGTCTTGCGGCTGTCTAAGCTTTTTACATGCTCTCTTGGGAACTTTTGAAGATGTTCCTCCAGAGGGGAAGGCTCCTGAGATATAACAGGTTCCTCTCTGGGTAACGCATCCCTATTTTTCTTCCCACGCCCACTCTGTTGTTTGAGAAGCTCCCCACTGTCTGCGCTGGTTGAGGGCTCCACAGGGAGATCTCGTAGAGGTTTCCTCAGAGGGTTAGGCTGCTGAGATATAGCAGGTTTACCTCTGGATAATTTGTGTCTCAATTTCTCCCCACTCGGGGCCAGTAAATCTAGTCTTCGGTTGAGGATCCCCAGTTTCTCCTGTACATGTTCATCATTGAGGTTGGGAGGAGAAGGAATCTCCGAGCCACTTCGAATCATCTCCCGCATGTGGGTATTAAAACATTCCCTCGTCTCGGGATCCAGCTTTAGCTGTTCTTTAGCTTTAGGAACTTCCTGTGAGAACGCTGGGATTTTCTTGCGTGAAGATTCACCGCTGTCTAAGCTCTTTAAGCTTTCCCTAGGGAGCTTTTGAAGATGTTCCTCCAGAGGGGAAGGCTCCTGAGATATAACAGGTTCCTCTCTGGGTAACGCATCCCTATTTTTCTTCCCACGCCCACTCTGTTGTTTGAGAAGCTCCCCACTGTCTGTGCTGGTTGAGGGCTCCACAGGGAGATCTCGTAGCGGTTTCTTCAGAGGGTAAGGCTGCTGAGATATAGCAGGTTTACCTCTGGATGATTTATGCCTCAATTTCTCCCCACTCTGCTGCTGTAAAGTTGGTCTTCGGGGGAGGGTCTCCAGTGTCTCCTGTATAGCAGGTTTACCTCTGGATGATTTACGTCTCTCCTGTACGCGTTCATCATTGAGGTTGGGAGGAGAAGGAATCTCCGAGCCACTTCGAATCATCTCCCTCAAGTGGTTATTAAGAAATTCCCTCATCTCGGGATCCAGCTTTATCTGTTCAGGAGCTTCAGGAACTTCCTGTGAGAACGCTGGGATATTTCCCTCCACGTCTCTGTTTGTCATCTCTGACATAATGTTGTCTTTGGCTTCTACTTCACCAAGGTGAGTAAAATCGTCGCAGACGTTTTGTACGTCGTGTGATACACGGCCAACTCTATAAAGAAAGAAACAATGAATTCAGGATGTTGGTTCTCCATAGACAATAATGCTACACATGGGCACGGCCGATCTAGCAGCAACTCTATCAATATAGAGGCTCACAAATAATGAAATTCTAATTTCTTGCCCAAAAAGCAGCTGCCTTGGAAGCGAGATTCAATACAAAATACAAAGAAAGGTGAGGTATGTACAAATAAAAGGTGAGAGGGGCCGGCACATTTTTCTCTTGCTCTATGACCTTAAACCTTCATTGACTCCCCAGCCTTAAGTTCAGGGTGATGTGACTTACCTGTGAGTATCCATGTGTCTGTCTTACTCTCAGAATGTTGTGTTCATATAGCCTGTGCCCCATTGTGACATCATAGCTTCACATGTCATTGTGAAATCATCACTAGGCACAGGCAGAATCTTCATGCCTTTGTGACATCATCACTAGGCACAGCCAGAATCTTCAAATCTCTGTGACAGTATTACAAAGCACAGCTGAGAGCTTCAAATGTCTTTCTGATCATCACTAGACACATCCAGAATCTTCACCACTTTGTGACATCATCACCTATACCTTAAAAGAGAAGTCTGATGGAATTGTGTTTTCTTTAATCATAATTATAAATGTCACCCCCATTAATGTATTATATTATTACACAAACAAGGGGGTTTCTTTCTCATGGATCCAATAAAGTGCATAAAGGTATCTTGTTTAAATGCTCTTTATTATATCTACAGCTTTCTATCACCAACAAATATATATTTCTATAAGCTTTATATACACACACATCTATACATATACAGATGTATGACGCTGGCTTCTGTACCAGCATGATGTCATCACCTGGGCGGGGCTGGCAGGTACATGAAAAGACAGTTGACGGTTGTTTTTCTTTGTAACCGTTAGCAGACAGTATAATAAAAGCATCAGTTACGTATTGGAATGGTCATTGCATCATTATGTCATAACACACATACACATATATTATATATATATACACATACTCATATATACACATACAGATATATATACACACACATAATTACACATACAGATATATTATATATACACACACATATAGATACACATACAGACCTATTATATATACACACACATAATTACACATACAGATATATTATATATACACATAGATACACATACATATATATTATATATACACACATAGATACACATACAGATATATTATATATACACACACATAGATACACATACAGATATATTATATACACACACATAATTACACATACAGATATATTATATACACACACATAGATACACATACAGATATATTATATACACACACATATAGATACACATACAGATATATTATATACACACACAAAATTACACATACAGATTTATTATATACACACACACATAGATACACATACATATATATTATATATACACACATATAGATACACATACAGATATATTATATACACACACATAGATACACATACAGATATATTATATACACACACATAGATACACATACAGATATATTATATATACACACACATAGATACACATACAGATATATTATATACACACACATAGATACACATACAGATATATTATATACACACACATAGATACACATACAGATATATTATATATACACATATAGATACACATACAGATATATTTTATACACACAGATAGATACACATACAGATATATTATATATACACACACATAGATACACATACAGATATATTATATACACACACATAGATACACATACAGATATATTATATACACACACATAGATACACATACAGATATATTATATATACACATATAGATACACATACAGATATATTATATACACACACATAGATACACATACAGATATATTATATACACACACATAGATACACATACAGATATATTATATATACACACACATAGATACACATACAGATATATTATATATACACACACATAGATACACATACAGATATATTATATACACACACATAGATACACATACAGACATATTTTATACACACACATAGATACACATACAGATATATTATATACACACACATAGATACACATACAGACATATTTTATACACACACATAGATACACATACATGTGGTTGTGCACCATGATGGAGATAACAGTAATATGTTGATTAGATGATGGTAGAGGCTGTGAAGTTCTCCTTTATATTGTTAATGTAACAACGATATAATCTTATTAAAACCTTAATGTTTTAAATTTAAACTAATAATGTAGTCATCACAATGAAAATTCACACAAGACTATGTTCCTAGCGCCACAGGGCCGGTCGTTCCACTGTCCGATTTCCATCATCTCAGCGCAGTTCTCACCCCTTTTTCCATCCGGTTGTTTCGGGTACCAGTTTTTATACCCAATTTTGTTCCCATTGAGAGAAACAAAAACCCCTTCATCTTTAATGTCATTGATGCCAAGGAACACTCTCCTGTTAAAGGCTTTCGTAATCTGGGAGATGGCCGCGTTCTCGGCGCTGGTTTGGGGAGTCGGCAGCGTCCCCTGGAACTGTTCACAGTTGGCTTTTGCAGTCGCGTAATCAGCTTCCTTTCTGTTGCTCATGTATACTTTGTTCCCAGAGGAGATCGCTCCAGCTTCGAAGTAGAGAACTGCCAAACAGGACGAAACTATTTTAATATCCTCAAAGAAAACACTGTGAAGGTCAAACATCGGTGGGTTTCTCCAGAAGAAGCCTTGGGCTGTGCATAGCCAAAACAGATAATTTAACTGTTTAACGTTATTTAGGTCCTTCTCTCAGGAGAAACCAGCCAACATTGACCTTTCATAATGTATCGTTTATTAAACGAAGAGATATTTCAACTGATGATTTGGTTAAAAAAAAACCTTTGGATAAAATATTCTTGGAAAGAACATCTGAATTGTTATGACATTTAGGAACGGAACCAGTCAGAGTTAACTGCCAACCAAGGGCCATAGCAGGAGGATGGACCATGTGGTCAAGACAATCCAGAACAAGTCATACCAGAGAGCAGAAAGACCAGGACAATTTGGGTTAGGATACCAGAGAGCATATAATAATGATGATGTCAGAATAAGACTACATGGTTTCTGGGTCTCAGGTGGGTCCTGAAGCATCAAACTTACCCTTCTGGAGGGATGCCAGCTTCTTCTCTAGAGCAGAAACCCTGCTCTCCAAATTTGTAACTTTTGTGTTCATGTTCGTATCTGCAATGGGCGCAATTCAAAATTAGTTTTGTTGATGGACCAAACAGAATCATGGATAGTGTTTAATAAACTCCAAGGTGACCTTCTGATGTACGTTGAGAAGGTCCTGGCTTTTCAGAGAGCCAACGCAGAACACGGCACGCAGGAGTCAGCGCCTTTTATATGAGCAGTTATTGATTATTCGCGGTATTTCATTGGACTTTTGACTTTTTCCTACGCTTATAGGATTCACGTTGTTGACTTTATAAAGGGGGCCCCCTGGACCTATAGGAAAGGGGGATCATGACTGCTGGCCCATGCATGGTGGTTTAGTAAGCTTCCTTTCATTGGTGGGTAGCTGCAACAATGTTGCAGCTATTAGGGTTTATAGGAAGGTGAAGAGGTGACTCTTACCTCTTTTTCCTGTACCAACAGCAGCTTCCAGACGTTCCTCTCCCGCCCGCCCCCTTTTTGGTCGTGTATAATTTTGTTGTATTGTGTATATTGTTTTGTTTTCTTTCCTGTTTGTTTTCTTCATTGTCACAGCAGCGGTCTGGGTCCCCTGGCCAGCGCGGTAATTTCAGGCAACCTGGATCATTTGCCCATAGCGGGCTTGGGGAGGCGAGTCCTGCGGGCGGCTCATGGCACCCGCAGGGCTGGGACTCTTGGTACAATCGGTGGTAATTTAACTGCCTGTTGGGCCTAGCGCTCAGCAGCTGGCAGGTTGTTTTCAGATGTGTAATGTTTGGTTTCCGCTGGCCTGGGGAATGGTTTAATAAAAGCTGTGGCCAAATGCCCTATCCCACTCATTGGTGTCTAGTGTCTTTATTTCTGGGGTTTGGGTGGGGTATTTGGTTCTTCTTGTTTATTCACCTTGCTATGGGTTTAAGCAGTCATGTTTTTCATAGCAGGGTAAGCTTTTTGGAGGAACTTGAAATCTAGAGAACTAGGTGAAATTTGAAAATGAATTATATATTTTTTTTTATTTTTGAATATTATTTTTATTATTATTATTATTATTTTTTTTTTTAGTAATTTTGATTAGGATTTCTCCTATGGGATAGGGACCTCTGCAGAAAAAAGCCCAGCATCTACCCCCTTCTTCTAGAGGGGAGTCAAGGTTTTATAAATAAAAATATATATATTTTTTTCTAGTGGTATGGCTATGAGGCGTTTCTAGTGGTTAGTGTATGAAATTCTCTTTTTTTATTATTTAGATTTTTATATTTTTGCACTGCTGACACTATGACCTCCACTGTAGCAGATCACACAGTGATCACGAAGCAGGGCACTGCAGTCCTGCATCTCTGACCCAGGCGAGGGTTCTCTGCAGTGTCTATATGGATCCCCTTGGATCTCTGCTCCTCCAATCAGTGCTTCCAGCGATGTCCACGCTGATACCAGTGTTTACCATGCATTATAGATTTGCCCTAAACCTTCAATGCTGAGTTTGCTTGTGATTTTTCAGTTGATCTATACCTGCATCATACCTGTTTCATGTGTTACTTATTAATACCTTCAAACACAAGGTTTGTATTTCTTTTTCATTTCATCTATACCTGCAATGCTGTGTTTTAATTTGTTGTTTATTTGCTCAATACGTGAATTACATGAGGAAAGAAAAGAGCATTTGGCACAGTGAAGGACAAATCGAAACTGGGGATGATAGGAGGGTGTCGACGAATTGCTATTTTGATTAAAGAAATATATCTCCGTGGTCTCTGTTTTTAGTTTTATATCAGGCATGGGTTTTTTGTATATTTGAGTCAGGACCTCGGATAAGATAAGGACCTGGAGTGTCTGGGATGTCTGAAGAAACAGAGGGCGAGTGCCTGGAGCAGGGCAGGAAAAGGGACACCTATTTGGTGGTGCGGCAGTTCTGTGAAGCCACCGATGCACTACAAACACACATAACAGAATTTCCAATGCTATTTACAGTTTATTAACAGATATACATAGCAGTGTAAATAGTGGCAGAAAATCCAGAAAAACTGCCATACTTTCTGTGCTTTGGATGGTTCTGGATTACTGAGCGGATGACTGGAACAGCCTCTCAGCAGAATACAACAACCAAAATGAAACATGCACAGAGAAGATATTTTTCATCCATCTATTCTCAAAATCCATCTTCCTCTGAACACTCAGAACTGTTTGATGATCCAAACAGTGCAGTGTAACAGCAGTAGCACATCGTCGTCATGGTGTCCGTCAGACAAAGCAGGACTCTGGATGTCAGGGAGTCGCTTTCAGAAGACGTTTCAGAAGACGTTTGAGAAGATGTTTTCAATGGCTCTGCCTGGGAAGTCTTGCTTGATGATTCCCCTCTGTCTAAGCTCGTTAAGCTTTCTCTAGGAAGCTTTTGAAGATGTCCCTCCAGAGGCTCCTGAGATTTAACAGGTTCCTCTCTGGGTAACGCATCCTTATTTTCCTTCCGAAGCCCACTCTGTGGTTTGAGATGCACCCGACTGTCTGTGCTGGTTGAGTGCTCCACAGGGAGATCTCGTAGATGTTTCTTCAGAGGGTTAGGCTGCTGAGATATAGCAGGTTTACCTCTGGATGATTTATGTCTCTCCTGTACACGTTCATCATTGAGTTTGGGAGGAGAAGGAATCTCCGAGCCACTTCGAATCATCTCCCGCATGTGGGTATTAGGAGACTGGGATGTTTTCATCAGTCCTACCCGTGAAGTCTTGCGTGAAGATTGACCGCTGTCTAAGCTCTTTAAGCTTTCTCCAGGCAGCTTTTGAAGATGTTCATCCTGAGCGGAAGGCTCCTGAGACATGACAGGTTCCTCTCTGGGTAACGCATCCCTATTTTTCTTCCCACGCCCACTCTGTTGTTTGAGATGCACCCCACTGTCTGTGCTGGTTGAGGGCTCCACAGGGAGATCTCGTAGATGTTTCTTCAGAGGGTAAGGCTGCTGAGATATAGCAGGTTTACCTCTGGATGATTTATGCCTCAATTTCCTCCTGCTCTCCCGTACTCGTTCATCATTGGGGTTGGGTTGTTCTCTGCTGATGGAACGTGTTTCTGGAGGGGAAGGTATCTCAGGGGGCACTACAGTTGCATTTATAGAGTTCTGGACCAGAATTGGTCGATCTGAGCAACTACGAAGCGTCTCCAGCATGTGGCTATGAATATGTTCCCCCGTCTCGGGATCCAAGAATGGGGTTGGGTGGAACCTCATATGTGTCTTGCGTGAAGATTCACGGCTGTCTAAGCTCTTTAAGCTTTCCCTAGGGAGCTTTTGAAGATGTTCCTCCAGAGGGGAAGGCTCCTGAGACATAACAGGTTCCTCTCTGGGTAACTCATCCCCATTTTTCTTCTTCCCACGCCCACTCTGTTGTTTCAGAAGCACCCCACTGTCTGCGCTGGTTGAGGGCTCCACAGGCAGATCTCGTAGGTGTTTCTTCAGAGGGGTAGGCTGCTGAGATATAGCAGGTTTACCTCTGGATGATTTATGTCTCTCCTGTACGCGTTCATAATTGAGGTTGGGAGGAGAAGGAGTATCCGAGCCACTTCGAATTATCTCCCGCATGTGGGTATTAAAAAATTCCCATGTCTCGGGATCCAGCTTTATCTGTTCAGGAGCTTCAGGAACTTCCTGTGAGAATGCTGGGATATTTCCCTCCATGTCTCTGGTTTTCGTCTCTGACATTTTGTTACCTTTGGCTTCCGCTTCACCAAGGTGAGTAAAATCGTCAGATGTCAGGGTGGGTGACGGGTCACTGGTTTGAGAAGACCGGGATGTTTTTAACAGTCCCGCCTTTGAAGTCTTGCGGCTGTCTAAGCTTTTTACATGCTCTCTTGGGAACTTTTGAAGATGTTCCTCCAGAGGGGAAGGCTCCTGAGATATAACAGGTTCCTCTCTGGGTAACGCATCCCTATTTTTCTTCCCACGCCCACTCTGTTGTTTGAGAAGCTCCCCACTGTCTGCGCTGGTTGAGGGCTCCACAGGGAGATCTCGTAGAGGTTTCCTCAGAGGGTTAGGCTGCTGAGATATAGCAGGTTTACCTCTGGATAATTTGTGTCTCAATTTCTCCCCACTCGGGGCCAGTAAATCTAGTCTTCGGTTGAGGATCCCCAGTTTCTCCTGTACATGTTCATCATTGAGGTTGGGAGGAGAAGGAATCTCCGAGCCACTTCGAATCATCTCCCGCATGTGGGTATTAAAACATTCCCTCGTCTCGGGATCCAGCTTTAGCTGTTCTTTAGCTTTAGGAACTTCCTGTGAGAACGCTGGGATTTTCTTGCGTGAAGATTCACCGCTGTCTAAGCTCTTTAAGCTTTCCCTAGGGAGCTTTTGAAGATGTTCCTCCAGAGGGGAAGGCTCCTGAGATATAACAGGTTCCTCTCTGGGTAACGCATCCCTATTTTTCTTCCCACGCCCACTCTGTTGTTTGAGAAGCTCCCCACTGTCTGTGCTGGTTGAGGGCTCCACAGGGAGATCTCGTAGCGGTTTCTTCAGAGGGTAAGGCTGCTGAGATATAGCAGGTTTACCTCTGGATGATTTATGCCTCAATTTCTCCCCACTCTGCTGCTGTAAAGTTGGTCTTCGGGGGAGGGTCTCCAGTGTCTCCTGTATAGCAGGTTTACCTCTGGATGATTTACGTCTCTCCTGTACGCGTTCATCATTGAGGTTGGGAGGAGAAGGAATCTCCGAGCCACTTCGAATCATCTCCCTCAAGTGGTTATTAAGAAATTCCCTCATCTCGGGATCCAGCTTTATCTGTTCAGGAGCTTCAGGAACTTCCTGTGAGAACGCTGGGATATTTCCCTCCACGTCTCTGTTTGTCATCTCTGACATAATGTTGTCTTTGGCTTCTACTTCACCAAGGTGAGTAAAATCGTCGCAGACGTTTTGTACGTCGTGTGATACACGGCCAACTCTATAAAGAAAGAAACAATGAATTCAGGATGTTGGTTCTCCATAGACAATAATGCTACACATGGGCACGGCCGATCTAGCAGCAACTCTATCAATATAGAGGCTCACAAATAATGAAATTCAAATTTCTTGCCCAAAAAGCAGCTGCCTTGGAAGCGAGATTCAATACAAAATACAAAGAAAGGTGAGGTATGTACAAATAAAAGGTGAGAGGGGCCGGCACATTTTTCTCTTGCTCTATGACCTTAAACCTTCATTGACTCCCCAGCCTTAAGTTCAGGGTGATGTGACTTACCTGTGAGTATCCATGTGTCTGTCTTACTCTCAGAATGTTGTGTTCATATAGCCTGTGCCCCATTGTGACATCATAGCTTCACATGTCATTGTGAAATCATCACTAGGCACAGGCAGAATCTTCATGCCTTTGTGACATCATCACTAGGCACAGCCAGAATCTTCAAATCTCTGTGACAGTATTACAAAGCACAGCTGAGAGCTTCAAATGTCTTTCTGATCATCACTAGACACATCCAGAATCTTCACCACTTTGTGACATCATCACCTATACCTTAAAAGAGAAGTCTGATGGAATTGTGTTTTCTTTAATCATAATTATAAATGTCACCCCCATTAATGTATTATATTATTACACAAACAAGGGGGTTTCTTTCTCATGGATCCAATAAAGTGCATAAAGGTATCTTGTTTAAATGCTCTTTATTATATCTACAGCTTTCTATCACCAACAAATATATATTTCTATAAGCTTTATATACACACACATCTATACATATACAGATGTATGACGCTGGCTTCTGTACCAGCATGATGTCATCACCTGGGCGGGGCTGGCAGGTACATGAAAAGACAGTTGACGGTTGTTTTTCTTTGTAACCGTTAGCAGACAGTATAATAAAAGCATCAGTTACGTATTGGAATGGTCATTGCATCATTATGTCATAACACACATACACATATATTATATATATATACACATACTCATATATACACATACAGATATATATACACACACATAATTACACATACAGATATATTATATATACACACACATATAGATACACATACAGACCTATTATATATACACACACATAATTACACATACAGATATATTATATATACACACATAGATACACATACATATATATTATATATACACACATAGATACACATACAGATATATTATATATACACACACATAGATACACATACAGATATATTATATACACACACATAATTACACATACAGATATATTATATACACACACATAGATACACATACAGATATATTATATACACACACATATAGATACACATACAGATATATTATATACACACACAAAATTACACATACAGATTTATTATATACACACACACATAGATACACATACATATATATTATATATACACACATATAGATACACATACAGATATATTATATACACACACATAGATACACATACAGATATATTATATACACACACATAGATACACATACAGATATATTATATATACACACACATAGATACACATACAGATATATTATATACACACACATAGATACACATACAGATATATTATATACACACACATAGATACACATACAGATATATTATATATACACATATAGATACACATATAGATATATTTTATACACACAGATAGATACACATACAGATATATTATATATACACACACATAGATACACATACAGATATATTATATACACACACATAGATACACATACAGATATATTATATACACACACATAGATACACATACAGATATATTATATACACACACATAGATACACATACAGATATATTATATACACACACATAGATACACATACAGATATATTATATATACACACACATAGATACACATACAGATATATTATATATACACACACATAGATACACATACAGATATATTATATACACACACATAGATACACATACAGACATATTTTATACACACACATAGATACACATACATGTGGTTGTGCACCATGATGGAGATAACAGTAATATGTTGATTAGATGATGGTAGAGGCTGTGAAGTTCTCCTTTATATTGTTAATGTAACAACGATATAATCTTATTAAAACCTTAATGTTTTAAATTTAAACTAATAATGTAGTCATCACAATGAAAATTCACACAAGACTATGTTCCTAGCGCCACAGGGCCGGTCGTTCCACTGTCCGATTTCCATCATCTCAGCGCAGTTCTCACCCCTTTTTCCATCCGGTTGTTTCGGGTACCAGTTTTTATACCCAATTTTGTTCCCATTGAGATAAACAAAAACCCCTTCATCTTTAATGTCATTGATGCCAAGGAACACTCTCCTGTTAAAGGCTTTCGTAATCTGGGAGATGGCCGCGTTCTCGGCGCTGGTTTGGGGAGTCGGCAGCGTCCCCTGGAACTGTTCACAGTTGGCTTTTGCAGTCGCGTAATCAGCTTCCTTTCTGTTGCTCATGTATACTTTGTTCCCAGAGGAGATCGCTCCAGCTTCGAAGTAGAGAACTGCCAAACAGGACGAAACTATTTTAATATCCTCAAAGAAAACACTGTGAAGGTCAAACATCGGTGGGTTTCTCCAGAAGAAGCCTTGGGCTGTGCATAGCCAAAACAGATAATTTAACTGTTTAACGTTATTTAGGTCCTTCTCTCAGGAGAAACCAGCCAACATTGACCTTTCATAATGTATCGTTTATTAAACGAAGAGATATTTCAACTGATGATTTGGTTAAAAAAAAACCTTTGGATAAAATATTCTTGGAAAGAACATCTGAATTGTTATGACATTTAGGAACGGAACCAGTCAGAGTTAACTGCCAACCAAGGGCCATAGCAGGAGGATGGACCATGTGGTCAAGACAATCCAGAACAAGTCATACCAGAGAGCAGAAAGACCAGGACAATTTGGGTTAGGATACCAGAGAGCATATAATAATGATGATGTCAGAATAAGACTACATGGTTTCTGGGTCTCAGGTGGGTCCTGAAGCATCAAACTTACCCTTCTGGAGGGATGCCAGCTTCTTCTCTAGAGCAGAAACCCTGCTCTCCAAATTTGTAACTTTTGTGTTCATGTTCGTATCTGCAATGGGCGCAATTCAAAATTAGTTTTGTTGATGGACCAAACAGAATCATGGATAGTGTTTAATAAACTCCAAGGTGACCTTCTGATGTACGTTGAGAAGGTCCTGGCTTTTCAGAGAGCCAACGCAGAACACGGCACGCAGGAGTCAGCGCCTTTTATATGAGCAGTTATTGATTATTCGCGGTATTTCATTGGACTTTTGACTTTTTCCTACGCTTATAGGATTCACGTTGTTGACTTTATAAAGGGGGCCCCCTGGACCTATAGGAAAGGGGGATCATGACTGCTGGCCCATGCATGGTGGTTTAGTAAGCTTCCTTTCATTGGTGGGTAGCTGCAACAATGTTGCAGCTATTAGGGTTTATAGGAAGGTGAAGAGGTGACTCTTACCTCTTTTTCCTGTACCAACAGCAGCTTCCAGACGTTCCTCTCCCGCCCGCCCCCTTTTTGGTCGTGTATAATTTTGTTGTATTGTGTATATTGTTTTGTTTTCTTTCCTGTTTGTTTTCTTCATTGTCACAGCAGCGGTCTGGGTCCCCTGGCCAGCGCGGTAATTTCAGGCAACCTGGATCATTTGCCCATAGCGGGCTTGGGGAGGCGAGTCCTGCGGGCGGCTCATGGCACCCGCAGGGCTGGGACTCTTGGTACAATCGGTGGTAATTTAACTGCCTGTTGGGCCTAGCGCTCAGCAGCTGGCAGGTTGTTTTCAGATGTGTAATGTTTGGTTTCCGCTGGCCTGGGGAATGGTTTAATAAAAGCTGTGGCCAAATGCCCTATCCCACTCATTGGTGTCTAGTGTCTTTATTTCTGGGGTTTGGGTGGGGTATTTGGTTCTTCTTGTTTATTCACCTTGCTATGGGTTTAAGCAGTCATGTTTTTCATAGCAGGGTAAGCTTTTTGGAGGAACTTGAAATCTAGAGAACTAGGTGAAATTTGAAAATGAATTATATATTTTTTTTTATTTTTGAATATTATTTTTATTATTATTATTATTATTTTTTTTTTTAGTAATTTTGATTAGGATTTCTCCTATGGGATAGGGACCTCTGCAGAAAAAAGCCCAGCATCTACCCCCTTCTTCTAGAGGGGAGTCAAGGTTTTATAAATAAAAATATATATTTTTTTTTCTAGTGGTATGGCTATGAGGCGTTTCTAGTGGTTAGTGTATGAAATTCTCTTTTTTTATTATTTAGATTTTTATATTTTTGCACTGCTGACACTATGACCTCCACTGTAGCAGATCACACAGTGATCACGAAGCAGGGCACTGCAGTCCTGCATCTCTGACCCAGGCGAGGGTTCTCTGCAGTGTCTATATGGATCCCCTTGGATCTCTGCTCCTCCAATCAGTGCTTCCAGCGATGTCCACGCTGATACCAGTGTTTACCATGCATTATAGATTTGCCCTAAACCTTCAATGCTGAGTTTGCTTGTGATTTTTCAGTTGATCTATACCTGCATCATACCTGTTTCATGTGTTACTTATTAATACCTTCAAACACAAGGTTTGTATTTCTTTTTCATTTCATCTATACCTGCAATGCTGTGTTTTAATTTGTTGTTTATTTGCTCAATACGTGAATTACATGAGGAAAGAAAAGAGCATTTGGCACAGTGAAGGACAAATCGAAACTGGGGATGATAGGAGGGTGTCGACGAATTGCTATTTTGATTAAAGAAATATATCTCCGTGGTCTCTGTTTTTAGTTTTATATCAGGCATGGGTTTTTTGTATATTTGAGTCAGGACCTCGGATAAGATAAGGACCTGGAGTGTCTGGGATGTCTGAAGAAACAGAGGGCGAGTGCCTGGAGCAGGGCAGGAAAAGGGACACCTATTTGGTGGTGCGGCAGTTCTGTGAAGCCACCGATGCACTACAAACACACATAACAGAATTTCCAATGCTATTTACAGTTTATTAACAGATATACATAGCAGTGTAAATAGTGGCAGAAAATCCAGAAAAACTGCCATACTTTCTGTGCTTTGGATGGTTCTGGATTACTGAGCGGATGACTGGAACAGCCTCTCAGCAGAATACAACAACCAAAATGAAACATGCACAGAGAAGATATTTTTCATCCATCTATTCTCAAAATCCATCTTCCTCTGAACACTCAGAACTGTTTGATGATCCAAACAGTGCAGTGTAACAGCAGTAGCACATCGTCGTCATGGTGTCCGTCAGACAAAGCAGGACTCTGGATGTCAGGGAGTCGCTTTCAGAAGACGTTTCAGAAGACGTTTGAGAAGATGTTTTCAATGGCTCTGCCTGGGAAGTCTTGCTTGATGATTCCCCTCTGTCTAAGCTCGTTAAGCTTTCTCTAGGAAGCTTTTGAAGATGTCCCTCCAGAGGCTCCTGAGATTTAACAGGTTCCTCTCTGGGTAACGCATCCTTATTTTCCTTCCGAAGCCCACTCTGTGGTTTGAGATGCACCCGACTGTCTGTGCTGGTTGAGTGCTCCACAGGGAGATCTCGTAGATGTTTCTTCAGAGGGTTAGGCTGCTGAGATATAGCAGGTTTACCTCTGGATGATTTATGTCTCTCCTGTACACGTTCATCATTGAGTTTGGGAGGAGAAGGAATCTCCGAGCCACTTCGAATCATCTCCCGCATGTGGGTATTAGGAGACTGGGATGTTTTCATCAGTCCTACCCGTGAAGTCTTGCGTGAAGATTGACCGCTGTCTAAGCTCTTTAAGCTTTCTCCAGGCAGCTTTTGAAGATGTTCATCCTGAGCGGAAGGCTCCTGAGACATGACAGGTTCCTCTCTGGGTAACGCATCCCTATTTTTCTTCCCACGCCCACTCTGTTGTTTGAGATGCACCCCACTGTCTGTGCTGGTTGAGGGCTCCACAGGGAGATCTCGTAGATGTTTCTTCAGAGGGTAAGGCTGCTGAGATATAGCAGGTTTACCTCTGGATGATTTATGCCTCAATTTCCTCCTGCTCTCCCGTACTCGTTCATCATTGGGGTTGGGTTGTTCTCTGCTGATGGAACGTGTTTCTGGAGGGGAAGGTATCTCAGGGGGCACTACAGTTGCATTTATAGAGTTCTGGACCAGAATTGGTCGATCTGAGCAACTACGAAGCGTCTCCAGCATGTGGCTATGAATATGTTCCCCCGTCTCGGGATCCAAGAATGGGGTTGGGTGGAACCTCATATGTGTCTTGCGTGAAGATTCACGGCTGTCTAAGCTCTTTAAGCTTTCCCTAGGGAGCTTTTGAAGATGTTCCTCCAGAGGGGAAGGCTCCTGAGACATAACAGGTTCCTCTCTGGGTAACTCATCCCCATTTTTCTTCTTCCCACGCCCACTCTGTTGTTTCAGAAGCACCCCACTGTCTGCGCTGGTTGAGGGCTCCACAGGCAGATCTCGTAGGTGTTTCTTCAGAGGGGTAGGCTGCTGAGATATAGCAGGTTTACCTCTGGATGATTTATGTCTCTCCTGTACGCGTTCATAATTGAGGTTGGGAGGAGAAGGAGTATCCGAGCCACTTCGAATTATCTCCCGCATGTGGGTATTAAAAAATTCCCATGTCTCGGGATCCAGCTTTATCTGTTCAGGAGCTTCAGGAACTTCCTGTGAGAACGCTGGGATATTTCCCTCCATGTCTCTGGTTTTCGTCTCTGACATTTTGTTACCTTTGGCTTCCGCTTCACCAAGGTGAGTAAAATCGTCAGATGTCAGGGTGGGTGACGGGTCACTGGTTTGAGAAGACCGGGATGTTTTTAACAGTCCCGCCTTTGAAGTCTTGCGGCTGTCTAAGCTTTTTACATGCTCTCTTGGGAACTTTTGAAGATGTTCCTCCAGAGGGGAAGGCTCCTGAGATATAACAGGTTCCTCTCTGGGTAACGCATCCCTATTTTTCTTCCCACGCCCACTCTGTTGTTTGAGAAGCTCCCCACTGTCTGCGCTGGTTGAGGGTTCCACAGGGAGATCTCGTAGAGGTTTCCTCAGAGGGTTAGGCTGCTGAGATATAGCAGGTTTACCTCTGGATAATTTGTGTCTCAATTTCTCCCCACTCGGGGCCAGTAAATCTAGTCTTCGGTTGAGGATCCCCAGTTTCTCCTGTACATGTTCATCATTGAGGTTGGGAGGAGAAGGAATCTCCGAGCCACTTCGAATCATCTCCCGCATGTGGGTATTAAAACATTCCCTCGTCTCGGGATCCAGCTTTAGCTGTTCTTTAGCTTTAGGAACTTCCTGTGAGAACGCTGGGATTTTCTTGCGTGAAGATTCACCGCTGTCTAAGCTCTTTAAGCTTTCCCTAGGGAGCTTTTGAAGATGTTCCTCCAGAGGGGAAGGCTCCTGAGATATAACAGGTTCCTCTCTGGGTAACGCATCCCTATTTTTCTTCCCACGCCCACTCTGTTGTTTGAGAAGCTCCCCACTGTCTGTGCTGGTTGAGGGCTCCACAGGGAGATCTCGTAGCGGTTTCTTCAGAGGGTAAGGCTGCTGAGATATAGCAGGTTTACCTCTGGATGATTTATGCCTCAATTTCTCCCCACTCTGCTGCTGTAAAGTTGGTCTTCGGGGGAGGGTCTCCAGTGTCTCCTGTATAGCAGGTTTACCTCTGGATGATTTACGTCTCTCCTGTACGCGTTCATCATTGAGGTTGGGAGGAGAAGGAATCTCCGAGCCACTTCGAATCATCTCCCTCAAGTGGTTATTAAGAAATTCCCTCATCTCGGGATCCAGCTTTATCTGTTCAGGAGCTTCAGGAACTTCCTGTGAGAACGCTGGGATATTTCCCTCCACGTCTCTGTTTGTCATCTCTGACATAATGTTGTCTTTGGCTTCTACTTCACCAAGGTGAGTAAAATCGTCGCAGACGTTTTGTACGTCGTGTGATACACGGCCAACTCTATAAAGAAAGAAACAATGAATTCAGGATGTTGGTTCTCCATAGACAATAATGCTACACATGGGCACGGCCGATCTAGCAGCAACTCTATCAATATAGAGGCTCACAAATAATGAAATTCAAATTTCTTGCCCAAAAAGCAGCTGCCTTGGAAGCGAGATTCAATACAAAATACAAAGAAAGGTGAGGTATGTACAAATAAAAGGTGAGAGGGGCCGGCACATTTTTCTCTTGCTCTATGACCTTAAACCTTCATTGACTCCCCAGCCTTAAGTTCAGGGTGATGTGACTTACCTGTGAGTATCCATGTGTCTGTCTTACTCTCAGAATGTTGTGTTCATATAGCCTGTGCCCCATTGTGACATCATAGCTTCACATGTCATTGTGAAATCATCACTAGGCACAGGCAGAATCTTCATGCCTTTGTGACATCATCACTAGGCACAGCCAGAATCTTCAAATCTCTGTGACAGTATTACAAAGCACAGCTGAGAGCTTCAAATGTCTTTCTGATCATCACTAGACACATCCAGAATCTTCACCACTTTGTGACATCATCACCTATACCTTAAAAGAGAAGTCTGATGGAATTGTGTTTTCTTTAATCATAATTATAAATGTCACCCCCATTAATGTATTATATTATTACACAAACAAGGGGGTTTCTTTCTCATGGATCCAATAAAGTGCATAAAGGTATCTTGTTTAAATGCTCTTTATTATATCTACAGCTTTCTATCACCAACAAATATATATTTCTATAAGCTTTATATACACACACATCTATACATATACAGATGTATGACGCTGGCTTCTGTACCAGCATGATGTCATCACCTGGGCGGGGCTGGCAGGTACATGAAAAGACAGTTGACGGTTGTTTTTCTTTGTAACCGTTAGCAGACAGTATAATAAAAGCATCAGTTACGTATTGGAATGGTCATTGCATCATTACGTCATAACACACATACACATATATTATATATATATACACATACTCATATATACACATACAGATATATATACACACACATAATTACACATACAGATATATTATATATACACACATAGATACACATACAGATATATTATATATACACACACATAATTACACATACAGATATATTATATATACACACACATATAGATACACATACAGACCTATTATATATACACACACATAATTACACATACAGATATATTATATATACACACATAGATACACATACATATATATTATATATACACACATAGATACACATACAGATATATTATATATAGACACACATAGATACACATACAGATATATTATATACACACACATAATTACACATACAGATATATTATATACACACACATAGATACACATACAGATATATTATATACACACACATATAGATACACATACAGATATATTATATACACACACAAAATTACACATACAGATATATTATATACACACACATAGATACACATACAGATATATTATATACACACACATATAGATACACATACAGATATATTATATACACACACATAGATACACATACAGATATATTATATACACACACATAGATACACATACAGATATATTATATATACACACACATAGATACACATACAGATATATTATATACACACACATAGATACACATACAGATATATTATATACACACACATAGATACACATACAGATATATTATATATACACATATAGATACACATACAGATATATTTTATACACACAGATAGATACACATACAGATATATTATATATACACACACATAGATACACATACAGATATATTATATACACACACATAGATACACATACAGATATATTATATACACACACATAGATACACATACAGATATATTATATATACACATATAGATACACATACAGATATATTATATACACACACATAGATACACATACAGATATATTATATACACACACATAGATACACATACAGATATATTATATATACACACACATAGATACACATACAGATATATTATATATACACACACATAGATACACATACAGATATATTATATACACACACATAGATACACATACAGACATATTTTATACACACACATAGATACACATACAGATATATTATATATACACATATAGATACACATACAGATATATTATATATACACACACATAGATACACATACAGACATATTTTATACACACACATAGATACACATACATGTGGTTGTGCACCATGATGGAGATAACAGTAATATGTTGATTAGATGATGGTAGAGGCTGTGAAGTTCTCCTTTATATTGTTAATGTAACAACGATATAATCTTATTAAAACCTTAATGTTTTAAATTTAAACTAATAATGTAGTCATCACAATGAAAATTCACACAAGACTATTTTCCTAGCGCCACAGGGCCGGTCGTTCCACTGTCCGATTTCCATCATCTCAGCGCAGTTCTCACCCCTTTTTCCATCCGGTTGTTTCGGGTACCAGTTTTTATACCCAATTTTGTTCCCATTGAGATAAACAAAAACCCCTTCATCTTTAATGTCATTGATGCCAAGGAACACTCTCCTGTTAAAGGCTTTCGTAATCTGGGAGATGGCCGCGTTCTCGGCGCTGGTTTGGGGAGTCGGCAGCGTCCCCTGGAACTGTTCACAGTTGGCTTTTGCAGTCGCGTAATCAGCTTCCTTTCTGTTGCTCATGTATACTTTGTTCCTAGAGGAGATCGCTCCAGCTTCGAAGTAGAGAACTGCCAAACAGGACGAAACTATTTTAATATCCTCAAAGAAAACACTGTGAAGGTCAAACATCGGTGGGTTTCTCCAGAAGAAGCCTTGGGCTGTGCATAGCCAAAACAGATAATTTAACTGTTTAACGTTATTTAGGTCCTTCTCTCAGGAGAAACCAGCCAACATTGACCTTTCATAATGTATCGTTTATTAAACGAAGAGATATTTCAACTGATGATTTGGTTAAAAAAAAACCTTTGGATAAAATATTCTTGGAAAGAACATCTGAATTGTTATGACATTTAGGAACGGAACCAGTCAGAGTTAACTGCCAACCAAGGGCCATAGCAGGAGGATGGACCATGTGGTCAAGACAATCCAGAACAAGTCATACCAGAGAGCAGAAAGACCAGGACAATTTGGGTTAGGATACCAGAGAGCATATAATAATGATGATGTCAGAATAAGACTACATGGTTTCTGGGTCTCAGGTGGGTCCTGAAGCATCAAACTTACCCTTCTGGAGGGATGCCAGCTTCTTCTCTAGAGCAGAAACCCTGCTCTCCAAATTTGTAACTTTTGTGTTCATGTTCGTATCTGCAATGGGCGCAATTCAAAATTAGTTTTGTTGATGGACCAAACAGAATCATGGATAGTGTTTAATAAACTCCAAGGTGACCTTCTGATGTACGTTGAGAAGGTCCTGGCTTTTCAGAGAGCCAACGCAGAACACGGCACGCAGGAGTCAGCGCCTTTTATATGAGCAGTTATTGATTATTCGCGGTATTTCATTGGACTTTTGACTTTTTCCTACGCTTATAGGATTCACGTTGTTGACTTTATAAAGGGGGCCCCCTGGACCTATAGGAAAGGGGGATCATGACTGCTGGCCCATGCATGGTGGTTTAGTAAGCTTCCTTTCATTGGTGGGTAGCTGCAACAATGTTGCAGCTATTAGGGTTTATAGGAAGGTGAAGAGGTGACTCTTACCTCTTTTTCCTGTACCAACAGCAGCTTCCAGACGTTCCTCTCCCGCCCGCCCCCTTTTTGGTCGTGTATAATTTTGTTGTATTGTGTATATTGTTTTGTTTTCTTTCCTGTTTGTTTTCTTCATTGTCACAGCAGCGGTCTGGGTCCCCTGGCCAGCGCGGTAATTTCAGGCAACCTGGATCATTTGCCCATAGCGGGCTTGGGGAGGCGAGTCCTGCGGGCGGCTCATGGCACCCGCAGGGCTGGGACTCTTGGTACAATCGGTGGTAATTTAACTGCCTGTTGGGCCTAGCGCTCAGCAGCTGGCAGGTTGTTTTCAGATGTGTAATGTTTGGTTTCCGCTGGCCTGGGGAATGGTTTAATAAAAGCTGTGGCCAAATGCCCTATCCCACTCATTGGTGTCTAGTGTCTTTATTTCTGGGGTTTGGGTGGGGTATTTGGTTCTTCTTGTTTATTCACCTTGCTATGGGTTTAAGCAGTCATGTTTTTCATAGCAGGGTAAGCTTTTTGGAGGAACTTGAAATCTAGAGAACTAGGTGAAATTTGAAAATGAATTATATATTTTTTTTTATTTTTGAATATTATTTTTATTATTATTATTATTATTTTTTTTTTTAGTAATTTTGATTAGGATTTCTCCTATGGGATAGGGACCTCTGCAGAAAAAAGCCCAGCATCTACCCCCTTCTTCTAGAGGGGAGTCAAGGTTTTATAAATAAAAATATATATTTTTTTTTCTAGTGGTATGGCTATGAGGCGTTTCTAGTGGTTAGTGTATGAAATTCTCTTTTTTTATTATTTAGATTTTTATATTTTTGCACTGCTGACACTATGACCTCCACTGTAGCAGATCACGAAGCAGGGCACTGCAGTCCTGCATCTCTGACCCAGGCGAGGGTTCTCTGCAGTGTCTATATGGATCCCCTTGGATCTCTGCTCCTCCAATCAGTGCTTCCAGCGATGTCCACGCTGATACCAGTGTTTACCATGCATTATAGATTTGCCCTAAACCTTCAATGCTGAGTTTGCTTGTGATTTTTCAGTTGATCTATACCTGCATCATACCTGTTTCATGTGTTACTTATTAATACCTTCAAACACAAGGTTTGTATTTCTTTTTCATTTCATCTATACCTGCAATGCTGTGTTTTAATTTGTTGTTTATTTGCTCAATACGTGAATTACATGAGGAAAGAAAAGAGCATTTGGCACAGTGAAGGACAAATCGAAACTGGGGATGATAGGAGGGTGTCGACGAATTGCTATTTTGATTAAAGAAATATATCTCCGTGGTCTCTGTTTTTAGTTTTATATCAGGCATGGGTTTTTTGTATATTTGAGTCAGGACCTCGGATAAGATAAGGACCTGGAGTGTCTGGGATGTCTGAAGAAACAGAGGGCGAGTGCCTGGAGCAGGGCAGGAAAAGGGACACCTATTTGGTGGTGCGGCAGTTCTGTGAAGCCACCGATGCACTACAAACACACATAACAGAATTTCCAATGCTATTTACAGTTTATTAACAGATATACATAGCAGTGTAAATAGTGGCAGAAAATCCAGAAAAACTGCCATACTTTCTGTGCTTTGGATGGTTCTGGATTACTGAGCGGATGACTGGAACAGCCTCTCAGCAGAATACAACAACCAAAATGAAACATGCACAGAGAAGATATTTTTCATCCATCTATTCTCAAAATCCATCTTCCTCTGAACACTCAGAACTGTTTGATGATCCAAACAGTGCAGTGTAACAGCAGTAGCACATCGTCGTCATGGTGTCCGTCAGACAAAGCAGGACTCTGGATGTCAGGGAGTCGCTTTCAGAAGACGTTTCAGAAGACGTTTGAGAAGATGTTTTCAATGGCTCTGCCTGGGAAGTCTTGCTTGATGATTCCCCTCTGTCTAAGCTCGTTAAGCTTTCTCTAGGAAGCTTTTGAAGATGTCCCTCCAGAGGCTCCTGAGATTTAACAGGTTCCTCTCTGGGTAACGCATCCTTATTTTCCTTCCGAAGCCCACTCTGTGGTTTGAGATGCACCCGACTGTCTGTGCTGGTTGAGTGCTCCACAGGGAGATCTCGTAGATGTTTCTTCAGAGGGTTAGGCTGCTGAGATATAGCAGGTTTACCTCTGGATGATTTATGTCTCTCCTGTACACGTTCATCATTGAGTTTGGGAGGAGAAGGAATCTCCGAGCCACTTCGAATCATCTCCCGCATGTGGGTATTAGGAGACTGGGATGTTTTCATCAGTCCTACCCGTGAAGTCTTGCGTGAAGATTGACCGCTGTCTAAGCTCTTTAAGCTTTCTCCAGGCAGCTTTTGAAGATGTTCATCCTGAGCGGAAGGCTCCTGAGACATGACAGGTTCCTCTCTGGGTAACGCATCCCTATTTTTCTTCCCACGCCCACTCTGTTGTTTGAGATGCACCCCACTGTCTGTGCTGGTTGAGGGCTCCACAGGGAGATCTCGTAGATGTTTCTTCAGAGGGTAAGGCTGCTGAGATATAGCAGGTTTACCTCTGGATGATTTATGCCTCAATTTCCTCCTGCTCTCCCGTACTCGTTCATCATTGGGGTTGGGTTGTTCTCTGCTGATGGAACGTGTTTCTGGAGGGGAAGGTATCTCAGGGGGCACTACAGTTGCATTTATAGAGTTCTGGACCAGAATTGGTCGATCTGAGCAACTACGAAGCGTCTCCAGCATGTGGCTATGAATATGTTCCCCCGTCTCGGGATCCAAGAATGGGGTTGGGTGGAACCTCATATGTGTCTTGCGTGAAGATTCACGGCTGTCTAAGCTCTTTAAGCTTTCCCTAGGGAGCTTTTGAAGATGTTCCTCCAGAGGGGAAGGCTCCTGAGACATAACAGGTTCCTCTCTGGGTAACTCATCCCCATTTTTCTTCTTCCCACGCCCACTCTGTTGTTTCAGAAGCACCCCACTGTCTGCGCTGGTTGAGGGCTCCACAGGCAGATCTCGTAGGTGTTTCTTCAGAGGGGTAGGCTGCTGAGATATAGCAGGTTTACCTCTGGATGATTTATGTCTCTCCTGTACGCGTTCATAATTGAGGTTGGGAGGAGAAGGAGTATCCGAGCCACTTCGAATTATCTCCCGCATGTGGGTATTAAAAAATTCCCATGTCTCGGGATCCAGCTTTATCTGTTCAGGAGCTTCAGGAACTTCCTGTGAGAACGCTGGGATATTTCCCTCCATGTCTCTGGTTTTCGTCTCTGACATTTTGTTACCTTTGGCTTCCGCTTCACCAAGGTGAGTAAAATCGTCAGATGTCAGGGTGGGTGACGGGTCACTGGTTTGAGAAGACCGGGATGTTTTTAACAGTCCCGCCTTTGAAGTCTTGCGGCTGTCTAAGCTTTTTACATGCTCTCTTGGGAACTTTTGAAGATGTTCCTCCAGAGGGGAAGGCTCCTGAGATATAACAGGTTCCTCTCTGGGTAACGCATCCCTATTTTTCTTCCCACGCCCACTCTGTTGTTTGAGAAGCTCCCCACTGTCTGCGCTGGTTGAGGGCTCCACAGGGAGATCTCGTAGAGGTTTCCTCAGAGGGTTAGGCTGCTGAGATATAGCAGGTTTACCTCTGAATAATTTGTGTCTCAATTTCTCCCCACTCGGGGCCAGTAAATCTAGTCTTCGGTTGAGGATCCCCAGTTTCTCCTGTACATGTTCATCATTGAGGTTGGGAGGAGAAGGAATCTCCGAGCCACTTCGAATCATCTCCCGCATGTGGGTATTAAAACATTCCCTCGTCTCGGGATCCAGCTTTAGCTGTTCTTTAGCTTTAGGAACTTCCTGTGAGAACGCTGGGATTTTCTTGCGTGAAGATTCACCGCTGTCTAAGCTCTTTAAGCTTTCCCTAGGGAGCTTTTGAAGATGTTCCTCCAGAGGGGAAGGCTCCTGAGATATAACAGGTTCCTCTCTGGGTAACGCATCCCTATTTTTCTTCCCACGCCCACTCTGTTGTTTGAGAAGCTCCCCACTGTCTGTGCTGGTTGAGGGCTCCACAGGGAGATCTCGTAGAGGTTTCCTCAGAGGGTTAGGCTGCTGAGATATAGCAGGTTTACCTCTGGATAATTTGTGTCTCAATTTCTCCCCACTCGGGGCCAGTAAATCTAGTCTTCGGTTGAGGATCCCCAGTTTCTCCTGTACATGTTCATCATTGAGGTTGGGAGGAGAAGGAATCTCCGAGCCACTTCGAATCATCTCCCGCATGTGGGTATTAAAACATTCCCTCGTCTCGGGATCCAGCTTTAGCTGTTCTTTAGCTTTAGGAACTTCCTGTGAGAACGCTGGGATTTTCTTGCGTGAAGATTCACCGCTGTCTAAGCTCTTTAAGCTTTCCCTAGGGAGCTTTTGAAGATGTTTCTTCAGAGGGTAAGGCTGCTGAGATATAGCAGGTTTACCTCTGGATGATTTATGCCTCAATTTCTCCCCACTCTGCTGCTGTAAAGTTGGTCTTCGGGGGAGGGTCTCCAGTGTCTCCTGTATAGCAGGTTTACCTCTGGATGATTTACGTCTCTCCTGTACGCGTTCATCATTGAGGTTGGGAGGAGAAGGAATCTCCGAGCCACTTCGAATCATCTCCCTCAAGTGGTTATTAAGAAATTCCCTCATCTCGGGATCCAGCTTTATCTGTTCAGGAGCTTCAGGAACTTCCTGTGAGAACGCTGGGATATTTCCCTCCACGTCTCTGTTTGTCATCTCTGACATAATGTTGTCTTTGGCTTCTACTTCACCAAGGTGAGTAAAATCGTCGCAGACGTTTTGTACGTCGTGTGATACACGGCCAACTCTATAAAGAAAGAAACAATGAATTCAGGATGTTGGTTCTCCATAGACAATAATGCTACACATGGGCACGGCCGATCTAGCAGCAACTCTATCAATATAGAGGCTCACAAATAATGAAATTCAAATTTCTTGCCCAAAAAGCAGCTGCCTTGGAAGCGAGATTCAATACAAAATACAAAGAAAGGTGAGGTATGTACAAATAAAAGGTGAGAGGGGCCGGCACATTTTTCTCTTGCTCTATGACCTTAAACCTTCATTGACTCCCCAGCCTTAAGTTCAGGGTGATGTGACTTACCTGTGAGTATCCATGTGTCTGTCTTACTCTCAGAATGTTGTGTTCATATAGCCTGTGCCCCATTGTGACATCATAGCTTCACATGTCATTGTGAAATCATCACTAGGCACAGGCAGAATCTTCATGCCTTTGTGACATCATCACTAGGCACAGCCAGAATCTTCAAATCTCTGTGACAGTATTACAAAGCACAGCTGAGAGCTTCAAATGTCTTTCTGATCATCACTAGACACATCCAGAATCTTCACCACTTTGTGACATCATCACCTATACCTTAAAAGAGAAGTCTGATGGAATTGTGTTTTCTTTAATCATAATTATAAATGTCACCCCCATTAATGTATTATATTATTACACAAACAAGGGGGTTTCTTTCTCATGGATCCAATAAAGTGCATAAAGGTATCTTGTTTAAATGCTCTTTATTATATCTACAGCTTTCTATCACCAACAAATATATATTTCTATAAGCTTTATATACACACACATCTATACATATACAGATGTATGACGCTGGCTTCTGTACCAGCATGATGTCATCACCTGGGCGGGGCTGGCAGGTACATGAAAAGACAGTTGACGGTTGTTTTTCTTTGTAACCGTTAGCAGACAGTATAATAAAAGCATCAGTTACGTATTGGAATGGTCATTGCATCATTACGTCATAACACACATACACATATATTATATATATATACATACTCATATATACACATACAGATATATATACACACACATAATTACACATACAGATATATTATATATACACACATAGATACACATACAGATATATTATATATACACACACATAATTACACATACAGATATATTATATATACACACACATATAGATACACATACAGACCTATTATATATACACACACATAATTACACATACAGATATATTATATATACACACATAGATACACATACATATATATTATATATACACACATAGATACACATACAGATATATATACACACACATAGATACACATACAGATATATTATATACACACACATAATTACACATACAGATTTATTATATACACACACAAAATTACACATACAGATTTATTATATACACACACACATAGATACACATACATATATATTATATATACACACATATAGATACACATACAGATATATTATATACACACACATAGATACACATACAGATATATTATATACACACACATAGATACACATACAGATATATTATATATACGCACACATAGATACACATACAGATATATTATATACACACACATAGATACACATACAGATATATTATATACACACACATAGATACACATACAGATATATTATATATACACATATAGATACACATACAGATATATTTTATACACACAGATAGATACACATACAGATATATTATATATACACACACATAGATACACATACAGATATATTATATACACACACATAGATACACATACAGATATATTATATACACACACATAGATACACATACAGATATATTATATATACACATATAGATACACATACAGATATATTATATACACACACATAGATACACATACAGATATATTATATACACACACATAGATACACATACAGATATATTATATATACACACACATAGATACACATACAGATATATTATATATACACACACATAGATACACATACAGATATATTATATATACACACACATAGATACACATACAGACATATTTTATACACACACATAGATACACATACAGATATATTATATATACACATATAGATACACATACAGATATATTATATATACACACACATAGATACACATACAGACATATTTTATACACACACATAGATACACATACATGTGGTTGTGCACCATGATGGAGATAACAGTAATATGTTGATTAGATGATGGTAGAGGCTGTGAAGTTCTCCTTTATATTGTTAATGTAACAACGATATAATCTTATTAAAACCTTAATGTTTTAAATTTAAACTAATAATGTAGTCATCACAATGAAAATTCACACAAGACTATGTTCCTAGCGCCACAGGGCCGGTCGTTCCACTGTCCGATTTCCATCATCTCAGCGCAGTTCTCACCCCTTTTTCCATCCGGTTGTTTCGGGTACCAGTTTTTATACCCAATTTTGTTCCCATTGAGATAAACAAAAACCCCTTCATCTTTAATGTCATTGATGCCAAGGAACACTCTCCTGTTAAAGGCTTTCGTAATCTGGGAGATGGCCGCGTTCTCGGCGCTGGTTTGGGGAGTCGGCAGCGTCCCCTGGAACTGTTCACAGTTGGCTTTTGCAGTCGCGTAATCAGCTTCCTTTCTGTTGCTCATGTATACTTTGTTCCCAGAGGAGATCGCTCCAGCTTCGAAGTAGAGAACTGCCAAACAGGACGAAACTATTTTAATATCCTCAAAGAAAACACTGTGAAGGTCAAACATCGGTGGGTTTCTCCAGAAGAAGCCTTGGGCTGTGCATAGCCAAAACAGATAATTTAACTGTTTAACGTTATTTAGGTCCTTCTCTCAGGAGAAACCAGCCAACATTGACCTTTCATAATGTATCGTTTATTAAACGAAGAGATATTTCAACTGATGATTTGGTTAAAAAAAAACCTTTGGATAAAATATTCTTGGAAAGAACATCTGAATTGTTATGACATTTAGGAACGGAACCAGTCAGAGTTAACTGCCAACCAAGGGCCATAGCAGGAGGATGGACCATGTGGTCAAGACAATCCAGAACAAGTCATACCAGAGAGCAGAAAGACCAGGACAATTTGGGTTAGGATACCAGAGAGCATATAATAATGATGATGTCAGAATAAGACTACATGGTTTCTGGGTCTCAGGTGGGTCCTGAAGCATCAAACTTACCCTTCTGGAGGGATGCCAGCTTCTTCTCTAGAGCAGAAACCCTGCTCTCCAAATTTGTAACTTTTGTGTTCATGTTCGTATCTGCAATGGGCGCAATTCAAAATTAGTTTTGTTGATGGACCAAACAGAATCATGGATAGTGTTTAATAAACTCCAAGGTGACCTTCTGATGTACGTTGAGAAGGTCCTGGCTTTTCAGAGAGCCAACGCAGAACACGGCACGCAGGAGTCAGCGCCTTTTATATGAGCAGTTATTGATTATTCGCGGTATTTCATTGGACTTTTGACTTTTTCCTACGCTTATAGGATTCACGTTGTTGACTTTATAAAGGGGGCCCCCTGGACCTATAGGAAAGGGGGATCATGACTGCTGGCCCATGCATGGTGGTTTAGTAAGCTTCCTTTCATTGGTGGGTAGCTGCAACAATGTTGCAGCTATTAGGGTTTATAGGAAGGTGAAGAGGTGACTCTTACCTCTTTTTCCTGTACCAACAGCAGCTTCCAGACGTTCCTCTCCCGCCCGCCCCCTTTTTGGTCGTGTATAATTTTGTTGTATTGTGTATATTGTTTTGTTTTCTTTCCTGTTTGTTTTCTTCATTGTCACAGCAGCGGTCTGGGTCCCCTGGCCAGCGCGGTAATTTCAGGCAACCTGGATCATTTGCCCATAGCGGGCTTGGGGAGGCGAGTCCTGCGGGCGGCTCATGGCACCCGCAGGGCTGGGACTCTTGGTACAATCGGTGGTAATTTAACTGCCTGTTGGGCCTAGCGCTCAGCAGCTGGCAGGTTGTTTTCAGATGTGTAATGTTTGGTTTCCGCTGGCCTGGGGAATGGTTTAATAAAAGCTGTGGCCAAATGCCCTATCCCACTCATTGGTGTCTAGTGTCTTTATTTCTGGGGTTTGGGTGGGGTATTTGGTTCTTCTTGTTTATTCACCTTGCTATGGGTTTAAGCAGTCATGTTTTTCATAGCAGGGTAAGCTTTTTGGAGGAACTTGAAATCTAGAGAACTAGGTGAAATTTGAAAATGAATTATATATTTTTTTTTATTTTTGAATATTATTTTTATTATTATTATTATTATTATTTTTTTTAGTAATTTTGATTAGGATTTCTCCTATGGGATAGGGACCTCTGCAGAAAAAAGCCCAGCATCTACCCCCTTCTTCTAGAGGGGAGTCAAGGTTTTATAAATAAAAATATATATTTTTTTTTCTAGTGGTATGGCTATGAGGCGTTTCTAGTGGTTAGTGTATGAAATTCTCTTTTTTTATTATTTAGATTTTTATATTTTTGCACTGCTGACACTATGACCTCCACTGTAGCAGATCACGAAGCAGGGCACTGCAGTCCTGCATCTCTGACCCAGGCGAGGGTTCTCTGCAGTGTCTATATGGATCCCCTTGGATCTCTGCTCCTCCAATCAGTGCTTCCAGCGATGTCCACGCTGATACCAGTGTTTACCATGCATTATAGATTTGCCCTAAACCTTCAATGCTGAGTTTGCTTGTGATTTTTCAGTTGATCTATACCTGCATCATACCTGTTTCATGTGTTACTTATTAATACCTTCAAACACAAGGTTTGTATTTCTTTTTCATTTCATCTATACCTGCAATGCTGTGTTTTAATTTGTTGTTTATTTGCTCAATACGTGAATTACATGAGGAAAGAAAAGAGCATTTGGCACAGTGAAGGACAAATCGAAACTGGGGATGATAGGAGGGTGTCGACGAATTGCTATTTTGATTAAAGAAATATATCTCCGTGGTCTCTGTTTTTAGTTTTATATCAGGCATGGGTTTTTTGTATATTTGAGTCAGGACCTCGGATAAGATAAGGACCTGGAGTGTCTGGGATGTCTGAAGAAACAGAGGGCGAGTGCCTGGAGCAGGGCAGGAAAAGGGACACCTATTTGGTGGTGCGGCAGTTCTGTGAAGCCACCGATGCACTACAAACACACATAACAGAATTTCCAATGCTATTTACAGTTTATTAACAGATATACATAGCAGTGTAAATAGTGGCAGAAAATCCAGAAAAACTGCCATACTTTCTGTGCTTTGGATGGTTCTGGATTACTGAGCGGATGACTGGAACAGCCTCTCAGCAGAATACAACAACCAAAATGAAACATGCACAGAGAAGATATTTTTCATCCATCTATTCTCAAAATCCATCTTCCTCTGAACACTCAGAACTGTTTGATGATCCAAACAGTGCAGTGTAACAGCAGTAGCACATCGTCGTCATGGTGTCCGTCAGACAAAGCAGGACTCTGGATGTCAGGGAGTCGCTTTCAGAAGACGTTTCAGAAGACGTTTGAGAAGATGTTTTCAATGGCTCTGCCTGGGAAGTCTTGCTTGATGATTCCCCTCTGTCTAAGCTCGTTAAGCTTTCTCTAGGAAGCTTTTGAAGATGTCCCTCCAGAGGCTCCTGAGATTTAACAGGTTCCTCTCTGGGTAACGCATCCTTATTTTCCTTCCGAAGCCCACTCTGTGGTTTGAGATGCACCCGACTGTCTGTGCTGGTTGAGTGCTCCACAGGGAGATCTCGTAGATGTTTCTTCAGAGGGTTAGGCTGCTGAGATATAGCAGGTTTACCTCTGGATGATTTATGTCTCTCCTGTACACGTTCATCATTGAGTTTGGGAGGAGAAGGAATCTCCGAGCCACTTCGAATCATCTCCCGCATGTGGGTATTAGGAGACTGGGATGTTTTCATCAGTCCTACCCGTGAAGTCTTGCGTGAAGATTGACCGCTGTCTAAGCTCTTTAAGCTTTCTCCAGGCAGCTTTTGAAGATGTTCATCCTGAGCGGAAGGCTCCTGAGACATGACAGGTTCCTCTCTGGGTAACGCATCCCTATTTTTCTTCCCACGCCCACTCTGTTGTTTGAGATGCACCCCACTGTCTGTGCTGGTTGAGGGCTCCACAGGGAGATCTCGTAGATGTTTCTTCAGAGGGTAAGGCTGCTGAGATATAGCAGGTTTACCTCTGGATGATTTATGCCTCAATTTCCTCCTGCTCTCCCGTACTCGTTCATCATTGGGGTTGGGTTGTTCTCTGCTGATGGAACGTGTTTCTGGAGGGGAAGGTATCTCAGGGGGCACTACAGTTGCATTTATAGAGTTCTGGACCAGAATTGGTCGATCTGAGCAACTACGAAGCGTCTCCAGCATGTGGCTATGAATATGTTCCCCCGTCTCGGGATCCAAGAATGGGGTTGGGTGGAACCTCATATGTGTCTTGCGTGAAGATTCACGGCTGTCTAAGCTCTTTAAGCTTTCCCTAGGGAGCTTTTGAAGATGTTCCTCCAGAGGGGAAGGCTCCTGAGACATAACAGGTTCCTCTCTGGGTAACTCATCCCCATTTTTCTTCTTCCCACGCCCACTCTGTTGTTTCAGAAGCACCCCACTGTCTGCGCTGGTTGAGGGCTCCACAGGCAGATCTCGTAGGTGTTTCTTCAGAGGGGTAGGCTGCTGAGATATAGCAGGTTTACCTCTGGATGATTTATGTCTCTCCTGTACGCGTTCATAATTGAGGTTGGGAGGAGAAGGAGTATCCGAGCCACTTCGAATTATCTCCCGCATGTGGGTATTAAAAAATTCCCATGTCTCGGGATCCAGCTTTATCTGTTCAGGAGCTTCAGGAACTTCCTGTGAGAACGCTGGGATATTTCCCTCCATGTCTCTGGTTTTCGTCTCTGACATTTTGTTACCTTTGGCTTCCGCTTCACCAAGGTGAGTAAAATCGTCAGATGTCAGGGTGGGTGACGGGTCACTGGTTTGAGAAGACCGGGATGTTTTTAACAGTCCCGCCTTTGAAGTCTTGCGGCTGTCTAAGCTTTTTACATGCTCTCTTGGGAACTTTTGAAGATGTTCCTCCAGAGGGGAAGGCTCCTGAGATATAACAGGTTCCTCTCTGGGTAACGCATCCCTATTTTTCTTCCCACGCCCACTCTGTTGTTTGAGAAGCTCCCCACTGTCTGCGCTGGTTGAGGGCTCCACAGGGAGATCTCGTAGAGGTTTCCTCAGAGGGTTAGGCTGCTGAGATATAGCAGGTTTACCTCTGGATAATTTGTGTCTCAATTTCTCCCCACTCGGGGCCAGTAAATCTAGTCTTCGGTTGAGGATCCCCAGTTTCTCCTGTACATGTTCATCATTGAGGTTGGGAGGAGAAGGAATCTCCGAGCCACTTCGAATCATCTCCCGTATGTGGGTATTAAAACATTCCCTCGTCTCGGGATCCAGCTTTAGCTGTTCTTTAGCTTTAGGAACTTCCTGTGAGAACGCTGGGATTTTCTTGCGTGAAGATTCACCGCTGTCTAAGCTCTTTAAGCTTTCCCTAGGGAGCTTTTGAAGATGTTCCTCCAGAGGGGAAGGCTCCTGAGATATAACAGGTTCCTCTCTGGGTAACGCATCCCTATTTTTCTTCCCACGCCCACTCTGTTGTTTGAGAAGCTCCCCACTGTCTGTGCTGGTTGAGGGCTCCACAGGGAGATCTCGTAGCGGTTTCTTCAGAGGGTAAGGCTGCTGAGATATAGCAGGTTTACCTCTGGATGATTTATGCCTCAATTTCTCCCCACTCTGCTGCTGTAAAGTTGGTCTTCGGGGGAGGGTCTCCAGTGTCTCCTGTATAGCAGGTTTACCTCTGGATGATTTACGTCTCTCCTGTACGCGTTCATCATTGAGGTTGGGAGGAGAAGGAATCTCCGAGCCACTTCGAATCATCTCCCTCAAGTGGTTATTAAGAAATTCCCTCATCTCGGGATCCAGCTTTATCTGTTCAGGAGCTTCAGGAACTTCCTGTGAGAACGCTGGGATATTTCCCTCCACGTCTCTGTTTGTCATCTCTGACATAATGTTGTCTTTGGCTTCTACTTCACCAAGGTGAGTAAAATCGTCGCAGACGTTTTGTACGTCGTGTGATACACGGCCAACTCTATAAAGAAAGAAACAATGAATTCAGGATGTTGGTTCTCCATAGACAATAATGCTACACATGGGCACGGCCGATCTAGCAGCAACTCTATCAATATAGAGGCTCACAAATAATGAAATTCAAATTTCTTGCCCAAAAAGCAGCTGCCTTGGAAGCGAGATTCAATACAAAATACAAAGAAAGGTGAGGTATGTACAAATAAAAGGTGAGAGGGGCCGGCACATTTTTCTCTTGCTCTATGACCTTAAACCTTCATTGACTCCCCAGCCTTAAGTTCAGGGTGATGTGACTTACCTGTGAGTATCCATGTGTCTGTCTTACTCTCAGAATGTTGTGTTCATATAGCCTGTGCCCCATTGTGACATCATAGCTTCACATGTCATTGTGAAATCATCACTAGGCACAGGCAGAATCTTCATGCCTTTGTGACATCATCACTAGGCACAGCCAGAATCTTCAAATCTCTGTGACAGTATTACAAAGCACAGCTGAGAGCTTCAAATGTCTTTCTGATCATCACTAGACACATCCAGAATCTTCACCACTTTGTGACATCATCACCTATACCTTAAAAGAGAAGTCTGATGGAATTGTGTTTTCTTTAATCATAATTATAAATGTCACCCCCATTAATGTATTATATTATTACACAAACAAGGGGGTTTCTTTCTCATGGATCCAATAAAGTGCATAAAGGTATCTTGTTTAAATGCTCTTTATTATATCTACAGCTTTCTATCACCAACAAATATATATTTCTATAAGCTTTATATACACACACATCTATACATATACAGATGTATGACGCTGGCTTCTGTACCAGCATGATGTCATCACCTGGGCGGGGCTGGCAGGTACATGAAAAGACAGTTGACGGTTGTTTTTCTTTGTAACCGTTAGCAGACAGTATAATAAAAGCATCAGTTACGTATTGGAATGGTCATTGCATCATTATGTCATAACACACATACACATATATTATATATATATACACATACTCATATATACACATACAGATATATATACACACACATAATTACACATACAGATATATTATATATACACACATAGATACACATACAGATATATTATATATACACACACATAATTACACATACAGATATATTATATATACACACACATATAGATACACATACAGACCTATTATATATACACACACATAATTACACATACAGATATATTATATATACACACATAGATACACATACATATATATTATATATACACACATAGATACACATACAGATATATTATATATACACACACATAGATACACATACAGATATATTATATACACACACATAATTACACATACAGATATATTATATACACACACATAGATACACATACAGATATATTATATACACACACATATAGATACACATACAGATATATTATATACACACACAAAATTACACATACAGATTTATTATATACACACACACATAGATACACATACATATATATTATATATACACACATATAGATACACATACAGATATATTATATACACACACATAGATACACATACAGATATATTATATACACACACATAGATACACATACAGATATATTATATATACACACACATAGATACACATACAGATATATTATATACACACACATAGATACACATACAGATATATTATATACACACACATAGATACACATACAGATATATTATATATACACATATAGATACACATACAGATATATTTTATACACACAGATAGATACACATACAGATATATTATATATACACACACATAGATACACATACAGATATATTATATACACACACATAGATACACATACAGATATATTATATACACACACATAGATACACATACAGATATATTATATATACACATATAGATACACATACAGATATATTATATACACACACATAGATACACATACAGATATATTATATACACACACATAGATACACATACAGATATATTATATATACACACACATAGATACACATACAGATATATTATATATACACACACATAGATACACATACAGATATATTATATACACACACATAGATACACATACAGACATATTTTATACACACACATAGATACACATACATGTGGTTGTGCACCATGATGGAGATAACAGTAATATGTTGATTAGATGATGGTAGAGGCTGTGAAGTTCTCCTTTATATTGTTAATGTAACAACGATATAATCTTATTAAAACCTTAATGTTTTAAATTTAAACTAATAATGTAGTCATCACAATGAAAATTCACACAAGACTATGTTCCTAGCGCCACAGGGCCGGTCGTTCCACTGTCCGATTTCCATCATCTCAGCGCAGTTCTCACCCCTTTTTCCATCCGGTTGTTTCGGGTACCAGTTTTTATACCCAATTTTGTTCCCATTGAGATAAACAAAAACCCCTTCATCTTTAATGTCATTGATGCCAAGGAACACTCTCCTGTTAAAGGCTTTCGTAATCTGGGAGATGGCCGCGTTCTCGGCGCTGGTTTGGGGAGTCGGCAGCGTCCCCTGGAACTGTTCACAGTTGGCTTTTGCAGTCGCGTAATCAGCTTCCTTTCTGTTGCTCATGTATACTTTGTTCCCAGAGGAGATCGCTCCAGCTTCGAAGTAGAGAACTGCCAAACAGGACGAAACTATTTTAATATCCTCAAAGAAAACACTGTGAAGGTCAAACATCGGTGGGTTTCTCCAGAAGAAGCCTTGGGCTGTGCATAGCCAAAACAGATAATTTAACTGTTTAACGTTATTTAGGTCCTTCTCTCAGGAGAAACCAGCCAACATTGACCTTTCATAATGTATCGTTTATTAAACGAAGAGATATTTCAACTGATGATTTGGTTAAAAAAAAACCTTTGGATAAAATATTCTTGGAAAGAACATCTGAATTGTTATGACATTTAGGAACGGAACCAGTCAGAGTTAACTGCCAACCAAGGGCCATAGCAGGAGGATGGACCATGTGGTCAAGACAATCCAGAACAAGTCATACCAGAGAGCAGAAAGACCAGGACAATTTGGGTTAGGATACCAGAGAGCATATAATAATGATGATGTCAGAATAAGACTACATGGTTTCTGGGTCTCAGGTGGGTCCTGAAGCATCAAACTTACCCTTCTGGAGGGATGCCAGCTTCTTCTCTAGAGCAGAAACCCTGCTCTCCAAATTTGTAACTTTTGTGTTCATGTTCGTATCTGCAATGGGCGCAATTCAAAATTAGTTTTGTTGATGGACCAAACAGAATCATGGATAGTGTTTAATAAACTCCAAGGTGACCTTCTGATGTACGTTGAGAAGGTCCTGGCTTTTCAGAGAGCCAACGCAGAACACGGCACGCAGGAGTCAGCGCCTTTTATATGAGCAGTTATTGATTATTCGCGGTATTTCATTGGACTTTTGACTTTTTCCTACGCTTATAGGATTCACGTTGTTGACTTTATAAAGGGGGCCCCCTGGACCTATAGGAAAGGGGGATCATGACTGCTGGCCCATGCATGGTGGTTTAGTAAGCTTCCTTTCATTGGTGGGTAGCTGCAACAATGTTGCAGCTATTAGGGTTTATAGGAAGGTGAAGAGGTGACTCTTACCTCTTTTTCCTGTACCAACAGCAGCTTCCAGACGTTCCTCTCCCGCCCGCCCCCTTTTTGGTCGTGTATAATTTTGTTGTATTGTGTATATTGTTTTGTTTTCTTTCCTGTTTGTTTTCTTCATTGTCACAGCAGCGGTCTGGGTCCCCTGGCCAGCGCGGTAATTTCAGGCAACCTGGATCATTTGCCCATAGCGGGCTTGGGGAGGCGAGTCCTGCGGGCGGCTCATGGCACCCGCAGGGCTGGGACTCTTGGTACAATCGGTGGTAATTTAACTGCCTGTTGGGCCTAGCGCTCAGCAGCTGGCAGGTTGTTTTCAGATGTGTAATGTTTGGTTTCCGCTGGCCTGGGGAATGGTTTAATAAAAGCTGTGGCCAAATGCCCTATCCCACTCATTGGTGTCTAGTGTCTTTATTTCTGGGGTTTGGGTGGGGTATTTGGTTCTTCTTGTTTATTCACCTTGCTATGGGTTTAAGCAGTCATGTTTTTCATAGCAGGGTAAGCTTTTTGGAGGAACTTGAAATCTAGAGAACTAGGTGAAATTTGAAAATGAATTATATATTTTTTTTTATTTTTGAATATTATTTTTATTATTATTATTATTATTATTTTTTTTAGTAATTTTGATTAGGATTTCTCCTATGGGATAGGGACCTCTGCAGAAAAAAGCCCAGCATCTACCCCCTTCTTCTAGAGGGGAGTCAAGGTTTTATAAATAAAAATATATATATTTTTTTCTAGTGGTATGGCTATGAGGCGTTTCTAGTGGTTAGTGTATGAAATTCTCTTTTTTTATTATTTAGATTTTTATATTTTTGCACTGCTGACACTATGACCTCCACTGTAGCAGATCACACAGTGATCACGAAGCAGGGCACTGCAGTCCTGCATCTCTGACCCAGGCGAGGGTTCTCTGCAGTGTCTATATGGATCCCCTTGGATCTCTGCTCCTCCAATCAGTGCTTCCAGCGATGTCCACGCTGATACCAGTGTTTACCATGCATTATAGATTTGCCCTAAACCTTCAATGCTGAGTTTGCTTGTGATTTTTCAGTTGATCTATACCTGCATCATACCTGTTTCATGTGTTACTTATTAATACCTTCAAACACAAGGTTTGTATTTCTTTTTCATTTCATCTATACCTGCAATGCTGTGTTTTAATTTGTTGTTTATTTGCTCAATACGTGAATTACATGAGGAAAGAAAAGAGCATTTGGCACAGTGAAGGACAAATCGAAACTGGGGATGATAGGAGGGTGTCGACGAATTGCTATTTTGATTAAAGAAATATATCTCCGTGGTCTCTGTTTTTAGTTTTATATCAGGCATGGGTTTTTTGTATATTTGAGTCAGGACCTCGGATAAGATAAGGACCTGGAGTGTCTGGGATGTCTGAAGAAACAGAGGGCGAGTGCCTGGAGCAGGGCAGGAAAAGGGACACCTATTTGGTGGTGCGGCAGTTCTGTGAAGCCACCGATGCACTACAAACACACATAACAGAATTTCCAATGCTATTTACAGTTTATTAACAGATATACATAGCAGTGTAAATAGTGGCAGAAAATCCAGAAAAACTGCCATACTTTCTGTGCTTTGGATGGTTCTGGATTACTGAGCGGATGACTGGAACAGCCTCTCAGCAGAATACAACAACCAAAATGAAACATGCACAGAGAAGATATTTTTCATCCATCTATTCTCAAAATCCATCTTCCTCTGAACACTCAGAACTGTTTGATGATCCAAACAGTGCAGTGTAACAGCAGTAGCACATCGTCGTCATGGTGTCCGTCAGACAAAGCAGGACTCTGGATGTCAGGGAGTCGCTTTCAGAAGACGTTTCAGAAGACGTTTGAGAAGATGTTTTCAATGGCTCTGCCTGGGAAGTCTTGCTTGATGATTCCCCTCTGTCTAAGCTCGTTAAGCTTTCTCTAGGAAGCTTTTGAAGATGTCCCTCCAGAGGCTCCTGAGATTTAACAGGTTCCTCTCTGGGTAACGCATCCTTATTTTCCTTCCGAAGCCCACTCTGTGGTTTGAGATGCACCCGACTGTCTGTGCTGGTTGAGTGCTCCACAGGGAGATCTCGTAGATGTTTCTTCAGAGGGTTAGGCTGCTGAGATATAGCAGGTTTACCTCTGGATGATTTATGTCTCTCCTGTACACGTTCATCATTGAGTTTGGGAGGAGAAGGAATCTCCGAGCCACTTCGAATCATCTCCCGCATGTGGGTATTAGGAGACTGGGATGTTTTCATCAGTCCTACCCGTGAAGTCTTGCGTGAAGATTGACCGCTGTCTAAGCTCTTTAAGCTTTCTCCAGGCAGCTTTTGAAGATGTTCATCCTGAGCGGAAGGCTCCTGAGACATGACAGGTTCCTCTCTGGGTAACGCATCCCTATTTTTCTTCCCACGCCCACTCTGTTGTTTGAGATGCACCCCACTGTCTGTGCTGGTTGAGGGCTCCACAGGGAGATCTCGTAGATGTTTCTTCAGAGGGTAAGGCTGCTGAGATATAGCAGGTTTACCTCTGGATGATTTATGCCTCAATTTCCTCCTGCTCTCCCGTACTCGTTCATCATTGGGGTTGGGTTGTTCTCTGCTGATGGAACGTGTTTCTGGAGGGGAAGGTATCTCAGGGGGCACTACAGTTGCATTTATAGAGTTCTGGACCAGAATTGGTCGATCTGAGCAACTACGAAGCGTCTCCAGCATGTGGCTATGAATATGTTCCCCCGTCTCGGGATCCAAGAATGGGGTTGGGTGGAACCTCATATGTGTCTTGCGTGAAGATTCACGGCTGTCTAAGCTCTTTAAGCTTTCCCTAGGGAGCTTTTGAAGATGTTCCTCCAGAGGGGAAGGCTCCTGAGACATAACAGGTTCCTCTCTGGGTAACTCATCCCCATTTTTCTTCTTCCCACGCCCACTCTGTTGTTTCAGAAGCACCCCACTGTCTGCGCTGGTTGAGGGCTCCACAGGCAGATCTCGTAGGTGTTTCTTCAGAGGGGTAGGCTGCTGAGATATAGCAGGTTTACCTCTGGATGATTTATGTCTCTCCTGTACGCGTTCATAATTGAGGTTGGGAGGAGAAGGAGTATCCGAGCCACTTCGAATTATCTCCCGCATGTGGGTATTAAAAAATTCCCATGTCTCGGGATCCAGCTTTATCTGTTCAGGAGCTTCAGGAACTTCCTGTGAGAACGCTGGGATATTTCCCTCCATGTCTCTGGTTTTCGTCTCTGACATTTTGTTACCTTTGGCTTCCGCTTCACCAAGGTGAGTAAAATCGTCAGATGTCAGGGTGGGTGACGGGTCACTGGTTTGAGAAGACCGGGATGTTTTTAACAGTCCCGCCTTTGAAGTCTTGCGGCTGTCTAAGCTTTTTACATGCTCTCTTGGGAACTTTTGAAGATGTTCCTCCAGAGGGGAAGGCTCCTGAGATATAACAGGTTCCTCTCTGGGTAACGCATCCCTATTTTTCTTCCCACGCCCACTCTGTTGTTTGAGAAGCTCCCCACTGTCTGCGCTGGTTGAGGGCTCCACAGGGAGATCTCGTAGAGGTTTCCTCAGAGGGTTAGGCTGCTGAGATATAGCAGGTTTACCTCTGGATAATTTGTGTCTCAATTTCTCCCCACTCGGGGCCAGTAAATCTAGTCTTCGGTTGAGGATCCCCAGTTTCTCCTGTACATGTTCATCATTGAGGTTGGGAGGAGAAGGAATCTCCGAGCCACTTCGAATCATCTCCCGCATGTGGGTATTAAAACATTCCCTCGTCTCGGGATCCAGCTTTAGCTGTTCTTTAGCTTTAGGAACTTCCTGTGAGAACGCTGGGATTTTCTTGCGTGAAGATTCACCGCTGTCTAAGCTCTTTAAGCTTTCCCTAGGGAGCTTTTGAAGATGTTCCTCCAGAGGGGAAGGCTCCTGAGATATAACAGGTTCCTCTCTGGGTAACGCATCCCTATTTTTCTTCCCACGCCCACTCTGTTGTTTGAGAAGCTCCCCACTGTCTGTGCTGGTTGAGGGCTCCACAGGGAGATCTCGTAGCGGTTTCTTCAGAGGGTAAGGCTGCTGAGATATAGCAGGTTTACCTCTGGATGATTTATGCCTCAATTTCTCCCCACTCTGCTGCTGTAAAGTTGGTCTTCGGGGGAGGGTCTCCAGTGTCTCCTGTATAGCAGGTTTACCTCTGGATGATTTACGTCTCTCCTGTACGCGTTCATCATTGAGGTTGGGAGGAGAAGGAATCTCCGAGCCACTTCGAATCATCTCCCTCAAGTGGTTATTAAGAAATTCCCTCATCTCGGGATCCAGCTTTATCTGTTCAGGAGCTTCAGGAACTTCCTGTGAGAACGCTGGGATATTTCCCTCCACGTCTCTGTTTGTCATCTCTGACATAATGTTGTCTTTGGCTTCTACTTCACCAAGGTGAGTAAAATCGTCGCAGACGTTTTGTACGTCGTGTGATACACGGCCAACTCTATAAAGAAAGAAACAATGAATTCAGGATGTTGGTTCTCCATAGACAATAATGCTACACATGGGCACGGCCGATCTAGCAGCAACTCTATCAATATAGAGGCTCACAAATAATGAAATTCAAATTTCTTGCCCAAAAAGCAGCTGCCTTGGAAGCGAGATTCAATACAAAATACAAAGAAAGGTGAGGTATGTACAAATAAAAGGTGAGAGGGGCCGGCACATTTTTCTCTTGCTCTATGACCTTAAACCTTCATTGACTCCCCAGCCTTAAGTTCAGGGTGATGTGACTTACCTGTGAGTATCCATGTGTCTGTCTTACTCTCAGAATGTTGTGTTCATATAGCCTGTGCCCCATTGTGACATCATAGCTTCACATGTCATTGTGAAATCATCACTAGGCACAGGCAGAATCTTCATGCCTTTGTGACATCATCACTAGGCACAGCCAGAATCTTCAAATCTCTGTGACAGTATTACAAAGCACAGCTGAGAGCTTCAAATGTCTTTCTGATCATCACTAGACACATCCAGAATCTTCACCACTTTGTGACATCATCACCTATACCTTAAAAGAGAAGTCTGATGGAATTGTGTTTTCTTTAATCATAATTATAAATGTCACCCCCATTAATGTATTATATTATTACACAAACAAGGGGGTTTCTTTCTCATGGATCCAATAAAGTGCATAAAGGTATCTTGTTTAAATGCTCTTTATTATATCTACAGCTTTCTATCACCAACAAATATATATTTCTATAAGCTTTATATACACACACATCTATACATATACAGATGTATGACGCTGGCTTCTGTACCAGCATGATGTCATCACCTGGGCGGGGCTGGCAGGTACATGAAAAGACAGTTGACGGTTGTTTTTCTTTGTAACCGTTAGCAGACAGTATAATAAAAGCATCAGTTACGTATTGGAATGGTCATTGCATCATTACGTCATAACACACATACACATATATTATATATATATACACATACTCATATATACACATACAGATATATATACACACACATAATTACACATACAGATATATTATATATACACACATAGATACACATACAGATATATTATATATACACACACATAATTACACATACAGATATATTATATATACACACACATATAGATACACATACAGACCTATTATATATACACACACATAATTACACATACAGATATATTATATATACACACATAGATACACATACATATATATTATATATACACACATAGATACACATACAGATATATTATATATAGACACACATAGATACACATACAGATATATTATATACACACACATAATTACACATACAGATATATTATATACACACACATAGATACACATACAGATATATTATATACACACACATATAGATACACATACAGATATATTATATACACACACAAAATTACACATACAGATTTATTATATACACACACACATAGATACACATACATATATATTATATATACACACATATAGATACACATACAGATATATTATATACACACACATAGATACACATACAGATATATTATATACACACACATAGATACACATACAGATATATTATATATGCACACACATAGATACACATACAGATATATTATATACACACACATAGATACACATACAGATATATTATATACACACACATAGATACACATACAGATATATTATATATACACATATAGATACACATACAGATATATTTTATACACACAGATAGATACACATACAGATATATTATATATACACACACATAGATACACATACAGATATATTATATACACACACATAGATACACATACAGATATATTATATACACACACATAGATACACATACAGATATATTATATATACATATATAGATACACATACAGATATATTATATACACACACATAGATACACATACAGATATATTATATACACACACATAGATACACATACAGATATATTATATATACACACACATAGATACACATACAGATATATTATATATACACACACATAGATACACATACAGATATATTATATACACACATAAATACACATACAGACATATTTTATACACACACATAGATACACATACATGTGGTTGTGCACCATGATGGAGATAACAGTAATATGTTGATTAGATGATGGTAGAGGCTGTGAAGTTCTCCTTTATATTGTTAATGTAACAACGATATAATCTTATTAAAACCTTAATGTTTTAAATTTAAACTAATAATGTAGTCATCACAATGAAAATTCACACAAGACTATGTTCCTAGCGCCACAGGGCCGGTCGTTCCACTGTCCGATTTCCATCATCTCAGCGCAGTTCTCACCCCTTTTTCCATCCGGTTGTTTCGGGTACCAGTTTTTATACCCAATTTTGTTCCCATTGAGATAAACAAAAACCCCTTCATCTTTAATGTCATTGATGCCAAGGAACACTCTCCTGTTAAAGGCTTTCGTAATCTGGGAGATGGCCGCGTTCTCGGCGCTGGTTTGGGGAGTCGGCAGCGTCCCCTGGAACTGTTCACAGTTGGCTTTTGCAGTCGCGTAATCAGCTTCCTTTCTGTTGCTCATGTATACTTTGTTCCCAGAGGAGATCGCTCCAGCTTCGAAGTAGAGAACTGCCAAACAGGACGAAACTATTTTAATATCCTCAAAGAAAACACTGTGAAGGTCAAACATCGGTGGGTTTCTCCAGAAGAAGCCTTGGGCTGTGCATAGCCAAAACAGATAATTTAACTGTTTAACGTTATTTAGGTCCTTCTCTCAGGAGAAACCAGCCAACATTGACCTTTCATAATGTATCGTTTATTAAACGAAGAGATATTTCAACTGATGATTTGGTTAAAAAAAAACCTTTGGATAAAATATTCTTGGAAAGAACATCTGAATTGTTATGACATTTAGGAACGGAACCAGTCAGAGTTAACTGCCAACCAAGGGCCATAGCAGGAGGATGGACCATGTGGTCAAGACAATCCAGAACAAGTCATACCAGAGAGCAGAAAGACCAGGACAATTTGGGTTAGGATACCAGAGAGCATATAATAATGATGATGTCAGAATAAGACTACATGGTTTCTGGGTCTCAGGTGGGTCCTGAAGCATCAAACTTACCCTTCTGGAGGGATGCCAGCTTCTTCTCTAGAGCAGAAACCCTGCTCTCCAAATTTGTAACTTTTGTGTTCATGTTCGTATCTGCAATGGGCGCAATTCAAAATTAGTTTTGTTGATGGACCAAACAGAATCATGGATAGTGTTTAATAAACTCCAAGGTGACCTTCTGATGTACGTTGAGAAGGTCCTGGCTTTTCAGAGAGCCAACGCAGAACACGGCACGCAGGAGTCAGCGCCTTTTATATGAGCAGTTATTGATTATTCGCGGTATTTCATTGGACTTTTGACTTTTTCCTACGCTTATAGGATTCACGTTGTTGACTTTATAAAGGGGGCCCCCTGGACCTATAGGAAAGGGGGATCATGACTGCTGGCCCATGCATGGTGGTTTAGTAAGCTTCCTTTCATTGGTGGGTAGCTGCAACAATGTTGCAGCTATTAGGGTTTATAGGAAGGTGAAGAGGTGACTCTTACCTCTTTTTCCTGTACCAACAGCAGCTTCCAGACGTTCCTCTCCCGCCCGCCCCCTTTTTGGTCGTGTATAATTTTGTTGTATTGTGTATATTGTTTTGTTTTCTTTCCTGTTTGTTTTCTTCATTGTCACAGCAGCGGTCTGGGTCCCCTGGCCAGCGCGGTAATTTCAGGCAACCTGGATCATTTGCCCATAGCGGGCTTGGGGAGGCGAGTCCTGCGGGCGGCTCATGGCACCCGCAGGGCTGGGACTCTTGGTACAATCGGTGGTAATTTAACTGCCTGTTGGGCCTAGCGCTCAGCAGCTGGCAGGTTGTTTTCAGATGTGTAATGTTTGGTTTCCGCTGGCCTGGGGAATGGTTTAATAAAAGCTGTGGCCAAATGCCCTATCCCACTCATTGGTGTCTAGTGTCTTTATTTCTGGGGTTTGGGTGGGGTATTTGGTTCTTCTTGTTTATTCACCTTGCTATGGGTTTAAGCAGTCATGTTTTTCATAGCAGGGTAAGCTTTTTGGAGGAACTTGAAATCTAGAGAACTAGGTGAAATTTGAAAATGAATTATATATTTTTTTTTATTTTTGAATATTATTTTTATTATTATTATTATTATTTTTTTTTTTAGTAATTTTGATTAGGATTTCTCCTATGGGATAGGGACCTCTGCAGAAAAAAGCCCAGCATCTACCCCCTTCTTCTAGAGGGGAGTCAAGGTTTTATAAATAAAAATATATATTTTTTTTTCTAGTGGTATGGCTATGAGGCGTTTCTAGTGGTTAGTGTATGAAATTCTCTTTTTTTATTATTTAGATTTTTATATTTTTGCACTGCTGACACTATGACCTCCACTGTAGCAGATCACACAGTGATCACGAAGCAGGGCACTGCAGTCCTGCATCTCTGACCCAGGCGAGGGTTCTCTGCAGTGTCTATATGGATCCCCTTGGATCTCTGCTCCTCCAATCAGTGCTTCCAGCGATGTCCACGCTGATACCAGTGTTTACCATGCATTATAGATTTGCCCTAAACCTTCAATGCTGAGTTTGCTTGTGATTTTTCAGTTGATCTATACCTGCATCATACCTGTTTCATGTGTTACTTATTAATACCTTCAAACACAAGGTTTGTATTTCTTTTTCATTTCATCTATACCTGCAATGCTGTGTTTTAATTTGTTGTTTATTTGCTCAATACGTGAATTACATGAGGAAAGAAAAGAGCATTTGGCACAGTGAAGGACAAATCGAAACTGGGGATGATAGGAGGGTGTCGACGAATTGCTATTTTGATTAAAGAAATATATCTCCGTGGTCTCTGTTTTTAGTTTTATATCAGGCATGGGTTTTTTGTATATTTGAGTCAGGACCTCGGATAAGATAAGGACCTGGAGTGTCTGGGATGTCTGAAGAAACAGAGGGCGAGTGCCTGGAGCAGGGCAGGAAAAGGGACACCTATTTGGTGGTGCGGCAGTTCTGTGAAGCCACCGATGCACTACAAACACACATAACAGAATTTCCAATGCTATTTACAGTTTATTAACAGATATACATAGCAGTGTAAATAGTGGCAGAAAATCCAGAAAAACTGCCATACTTTCTGTGCTTTGGATGGTTCTGGATTACTGAGCGGATGACTGGAACAGCCTCTCAGCAGAATACAACAACCAAAATGAAACATGCACAGAGAAGATATTTTTCATCCATCTATTCTCAAAATCCATCTTCCTCTGAACACTCAGAACTGTTTGATGATCCAAACAGTGCAGTGTAACAGCAGTAGCACATCGTCGTCATGGTGTCCGTCAGACAAAGCAGGACTCTGGATGTCAGGGAGTCGCTTTCAGAAGACGTTTCAGAAGACGTTTGAGAAGATGTTTTCAATGGCTCTGCCTGGGAAGTCTTGCTTGATGATTCCCCTCTGTCTAAGCTCGTTAAGCTTTCTCTAGGAAGCTTTTGAAGATGTCCCTCCAGAGGCTCCTGAGATTTAACAGGTTCCTCTCTGGGTAACGCATCCTTATTTTCCTTCCGAAGCCCACTCTGTGGTTTGAGATGCACCCGACTGTCTGTGCTGGTTGAGTGCTCCACAGGGAGATCTCGTAGATGTTTCTTCAGAGGGTTAGGCTGCTGAGATATAGCAGGTTTACCTCTGGATGATTTATGTCTCTCCTGTACACGTTCATCATTGAGTTTGGGAGGAGAAGGAATCTCCGAGCCACTTCGAATCATCTCCCGCATGTGGGTATTAGGAGACTGGGATGTTTTCATCAGTCCTACCCGTGAAGTCTTGCGTGAAGATTGACCGCTGTCTAAGCTCTTTAAGCTTTCTCCAGGCAGCTTTTGAAGATGTTCATCCTGAGCGGAAGGCTCCTGAGACATGACAGGTTCCTCTCTGGGTAACGCATCCCTATTTTTCTTCCCACGCCCACTCTGTTGTTTGAGATGCACCCCACTGTCTGTGCTGGTTGAGGGCTCCACAGGGAGATCTCGTAGATGTTTCTTCAGAGGGTAAGGCTGCTGAGATATAGCAGGTTTACCTCTGGATGATTTATGCCTCAATTTCCTCCTGCTCTCCCGTACTCGTTCATCATTGGGGTTGGGTTGTTCTCTGCTGATGGAACGTGTTTCTGGAGGGGAAGGTATCTCAGGGGGCACTACAGTTGCATTTATAGAGTTCTGGACCAGAATTGGTCGATCTGAGCAACTACGAAGCGTCTCCAGCATGTGGCTATGAATATGTTCCCCCGTCTCGGGATCCAAGAATGGGGTTGGGTGGAACCTCATATGTGTCTTGCGTGAAGATTCACGGCTGTCTAAGCTCTTTAAGCTTTCCCTAGGGAGCTTTTGAAGATGTTCCTCCAGAGGGGAAGGCTCCTGAGACATAACAGGTTCCTCTCTGGGTAACTCATCCCCATTTTTCTTCTTCCCACGCCCACTCTGTTGTTTCAGAAGCACCCCACTGTCTGCGCTGGTTGAGGGCTCCACAGGCAGATCTCGTAGGTGTTTCTTCAGAGGGGTAGGCTGCTGAGATATAGCAGGTTTACCTCTGGATGATTTATGTCTCTCCTGTACGCGTTCATAATTGAGGTTGGGAGGAGAAGGAGTATCCGAGCCACTTCGAATTATCTCCCGCATGTGGGTATTAAAAAATTCCCATGTCTCGGGATCCAGCTTTATCTGTTCAGGAGCTTCAGGAACTTCCTGTGAGAACGCTGGGATATTTCCCTCCATGTCTCTGGTTTTCGTCTCTGACATTTTGTTACCTTTGGCTTCCGCTTCACCAAGGTGAGTAAAATCGTCAGATGTCAGGGTGGGTGACGGGTCACTGGTTTGAGAAGACCGGGATGTTTTTAACAGTCCCGCCTTTGAAGTCTTGCGGCTGTCTAAGCTTTTTACATGCTCTCTTGGGAACTTTTGAAGATGTTCCTCCAGAGGGGAAGGCTCCTGAGATATAACAGGTTCCTCTCTGGGTAACGCATCCCTATTTTTCTTCCCACGCCCACTCTGTTGTTTGAGAAGCTCCCCACTGTCTGCGCTGGTTGAGGGCTCCACAGGGAGATCTCGTAGAGGTTTCCTCAGAGGGTTAGGCTGCTGAGATATAGCAGGTTTACCTCTGGATAATTTGTGTCTCAATTTCTCCCCACTCGGGGCCAGTAAATCTAGTCTTCGGTTGAGGATCCCCAGTTTCTCCTGTACATGTTCATCATTGAGGTTGGGAGGAGAAGGAATCTCCGAGCCACTTCGAATCATCTCCCGCATGTGGGTATTAAAACATTCCCTCGTCTCGGGATCCAGCTTTAGCTGTTCTTTAGCTTTAGGAACTTCCTGTGAGAACGCTGGGATTTTCTTGCGTGAAGATTCACCGCTGTCTAAGCTCTTTAAGCTTTCCCTAGGGAGCTTTTGAAGATGTTCCTCCAGAGGGGAAGGCTCCTGAGATATAACAGGTTCCTCTCTGGGTAACGCATCCCTATTTTTCTTCCCACGCCCACTCTGTTGTTTGAGAAGCTCCCCACTGTCTGTGCTGGTTGAGGGCTCCACAGGGAGATCTCGTAGCGGTTTCTTCAGAGGGTAAGGCTGCTGAGATATAGCAGGTTTACCTCTGGATGATTTATGCCTCAATTTCTCCCCACTCTGCTGCTGTAAAGTTGGTCTTCGGGGGAGGGTCTCCAGTGTCTCCTGTATAGCAGGTTTACCTCTGGATGATTTACGTCTCTCCTGTACGCGTTCATCATTGAGGTTGGGAGGAGAAGGAATCTCCGAGCCACTTCGAATCATCTCCCTCAAGTGGTTATTAAGAAATTCCCTCATCTCGGGATCCAGCTTTATCTGTTCAGGAGCTTCAGGAACTTCCTGTGAGAACGCTGGGATATTTCCCTCCACGTCTCTGTTTGTCATCTCTGACATAATGTTGTCTTTGGCTTCTACTTCACCAAGGTGAGTAAAATCGTCGCAGACGTTTTGTACGTCGTGTGATACACGGCCAACTCTATAAAGAAAGAAACAATGAATTCAGGATGTTGGTTCTCCATAGACAATAATGCTACACATGGGCACGGCCGATCTAGCAGCAACTCTATCAATATAGAGGCTCACAAATAATGAAATTCAAATTTCTTGCCCAAAAAGCAGCTGCCTTGGAAGCGAGATTCAATACAAAATACAAAGAAAGGTGAGGTATGTACAAATAAAAGGTGAGAGGGGCCGGCACATTTTTCTCTTGCTCTATGACCTTAAACCTTCATTGACTCCCCAGCCTTAAGTTCAGGGTGATGTGACTTACCTGTGAGTATCCATGTGTCTGTCTTACTCTCAGAATGTTGTGTTCATATAGCCTGTGCCCCATTGTGACATCATAGCTTCACATGTCATTGTGAAATCATCACTAGGCACAGGCAGAATCTTCATGCCTTTGTGACATCATCACTAGGCACAGCCAGAATCTTCAAATCTCTGTGACAGTATTACAAAGCACAGCTGAGAGCTTCAAATGTCTTTCTGATCATCACTAGACACATCCAGAATCTTCACCACTTTGTGACATCATCACCTATACCTTAAAAGAGAAGTCTGATGGAATTGTGTTTTCTTTAATCATAATTATAAATGTCACCCCCATTAATGTATTATATTATTACACAAACAAGGGGGTTTCTTTCTCATGGATCCAATAAAGTGCATAAAGGTATCTTGTTTAAATGCTCTTTATTATATCTACAGCTTTCTATCACCAACAAATATATATTTCTATAAGCTTTATATACACACACATCTATACATATACAGATGTATGACGCTGGCTTCTGTACCAGCATGATGTCATCACCTGGGCGGGGCTGGCAGGTACATGAAAAGACAGTTGACGGTTGTTTTTCTTTGTAACCGTTAGCAGACAGTATAATAAAAGCATCAGTTACGTATTGGAATGGTCATTGCATCATTACGTCATAACACACATACACATATATTATATATATATATACACATACTCATATATACACATACAGATATATATACACACACATAATTACACATACAGATATATTATATATACACACATAGATACACATACAGATATATTATATATACACACACATAATTACACATACAGATATATTATATATACACACACATATAGATACACATACAGACCTATTATATATACACACACATAATTACACATACAGATATATTATATATACACACATAGATACACATACATATATATTATATATACACACATAGATACACATACAGATATATTATATATACACACACATAGATACACATACAGATATATTATATACACACACATAATTACACATACAGATATATTATATACACACACATAGATACACATACAGATATATTATATACACACACATATAGATACACATACAGATATATTATATACACACACAAAATTACACATACAGATTTATTATATACACACACACATAGATACACATACATATATATTATATATACACACATATAGATACACATACAGATATATTATATACACACACATAGATACACATACAGATATATTATATATACACACACATAGATACACATACAGATATATTATATACACACACATAGATACACATACAGATATATTATATACACACACATAGATACACATACAGATATATTATATACACACACATAGATACACATACAGATATATTATATATACACATATAGATACACATACAGATATATTTTATACACACAGATAGATACACATACAGATATATTATATATACACACACATAGATACACATACAGATATATTATATACACACACATAGATACACATACAGATATATTATATACACACACATAGATACACATACAGATATATTATATATACACATATAGATACACATACAGATATATTATATACACACACATAGATACACATACAGATATATTATATACACACACATAGATACACATACAGATATATTATATATACACACACATAGATACACATACAGATATATTATATATACACACACATAGATACACATACAGATATATTATATACACACACATAGATACACATACAGACATATTTTATACACACACATAGATACACATACATGTGGTTGTGCACCATGATGGAGATAACAGTAATATGTTGATTAGATGATGGTAGAGGCTGTGAAGTTCTCCTTTATATTGTTAATGTAACAACGATATAATCTTATTAAAACCTTAATGTTTTAAATTTAAACTAATAATGTAGTCATCACAATGAAAATTCACACAAGACTATGTTCCTAGCGCCACAGGGCCGGTCGTTCCACTGTCCGATTTCCATCATCTCAGCGCAGTTCTCACCCCTTTTTCCATCCGGTTGTTTCGGGTACCAGTTTTTATACCCAATTTTGTTCCCATTGAGATAAACAAAAACCCCTTCATCTTTAATGTCATTGATGCCAAGGAACACTCTCCTGTTAAAGGCTTTCGTAATCTGGGAGATGGCCGCGTTCTCGGCGCTGGTTTGGGGAGTCGGCAGCGTCCCCTGGAACTGTTCACAGTTGGCTTTTGCAGTCGCGTAATCAGCTTCCTTTCTGTTGCTCATGTATACTTTGTTCCCAGAGGAGATCGCTCCAGCTTCGAAGTAGAGAACTGCCAAACAGGACGAAACTATTTTAATATCCTCAAAGAAAACACTGTGAAGGTCAAACATCGGTGGGTTTCTCCAGAAGAAGCCTTGGGCTGTGCATAGCCAAAACAGATAATTTAACTGTTTAACGTTATTTAGGTCCTTCTCTCAGGAGAAACCAGCCAACATTGACCTTTCATAATGTATCGTTTATTAAACGAAGAGATATTTCAACTGATGATTTGGTTAAAAAAAAACCTTTGGATAAAATATTCTTGGAAAGAACATCTGAATTGTTATGACATTTAGGAACGGAACCAGTCAGAGTTAACTGCCAACCAAGGGCCATAGCAGGAGGATGGACCATGTGGTCAAGACAATCCAGAACAAGTCATACCAGAGAGCAGAAAGACCAGGACAATTTGGGTTAGGATACCAGAGAGCATATAATAATGATGATGTCAGAATAAGACTACATGGTTTCTGGGTCTCAGGTGGGTCCTGAAGCATCAAACTTACCCTTCTGGAGGGATGCCAGCTTCTTCTCTAGAGCAGAAACCCTGCTCTCCAAATTTGTAACTTTTGTGTTCATGTTCGTATCTGCAATGGGCGCAATTCAAAATTAGTTTTGTTGATGGACCAAACAGAATCATGGATAGTGTTTAATAAACTCCAAGGTGACCTTCTGATGTACGTTGAGAAGGTCCTGGCTTTTCAGAGAGCCAACGCAGAACACGGCACGCAGGAGTCAGCGCCTTTTATATGAGCAGTTATTGATTATTCGCGGTATTTCATTGGACTTTTGACTTTTTCCTACGCTTATAGGATTCACGTTGTTGACTTTATAAAGGGGGCCCCCTGGACCTATAGGAAAGGGGGATCATGACTGCTGGCCCATGCATGGTGGTTTAGTAAGCTTCCTTTCATTGGTGGGTAGCTGCAACAATGTTGCAGCTATTAGGGTTTATAGGAAGGTGAAGAGGTGACTCTTACCTCTTTTTCCTGTACCAACAGCAGCTTCCAGACGTTCCTCTCCCGCCCGCCCCCTTTTTGGTCGTGTATAATTTTGTTGTATTGTGTATATTGTTTTGTTTTCTTTCCTGTTTGTTTTCTTCATTGTCACAGCAGCGGTCTGGGTCCCCTGGCCAGCGCGGTAATTTCAGGCAACCTGGATCATTTGCCCATAGCGGGCTTGGGGAGGCGAGTCCTGCGGGCGGCTCATGGCACCCGCAGGGCTGGGACTCTTGGTACAATCGGTGGTAATTTAACTGCCTGTTGGGCCTAGCGCTCAGCAGCTGGCAGGTTGTTTTCAGATGTGTAATGTTTGGTTTCCGCTGGCCTGGGGAATGGTTTAATAAAAGCTGTGGCCAAATGCCCTATCCCACTCATTGGTGTCTAGTGTCTTTATTTCTGGGGTTTGGGTGGGGTATTTGGTTCTTCTTGTTTATTCACCTTGCTATGGGTTTAAGCAGTCATGTTTTTCATAGCAGGGTAAGCTTTTTGGAGGAACTTGAAATCTAGAGAACTAGGTGAAATTTGAAAATGAATTATATATTTTTTTTTATTTTTGAATATTATTTTTATTATTATTATTATTATTATTTTTTTTAGTAATTTTGATTAGGATTTCTCCTATGGGATAGGGACCTCTGCAGAAAAAAGCCCAGCATCTACCCCCTTCTTCTAGAGGGGAGTCAAGGTTTTATAAATAAAAATATATATATTTTTTTCTAGTGGTATGGCTATGAGGCGTTTCTAGTGGTTAGTGTATGAAATTCTCTTTTTTTATTATTTAGATTTTTATATTTTTGCACTGCTGACACTATGACCTCCACTGTAGCAGATCACACAGTGATCACGAAGCAGGGCACTGCAGTCCTGCATCTCTGACCCAGGCGAGGGTTCTCTGCAGTGTCTATATGGATCCCCTTGGATCTCTGCTCCTCCAATCAGTGCTTCCAGCGATGTCCACGCTGATACCAGTGTTTACCATGCATTATAGATTTGCCCTAAACCTTCAATGCTGAGTTTGCTTGTGATTTTTCAGTTGATCTATACCTGCATCATACCTGTTTCATGTGTTACTTATTAATACCTTCAAACACAAGGTTTGTATTTCTTTTTCATTTCATCTATACCTGCAATGCTGTGTTTTAATTTGTTGTTTATTTGCTCAATACGTGAATTACATGAGGAAAGAAAAGAGCATTTGGCACAGTGAAGGACAAATCGAAACTGGGGATGATAGGAGGGTGTCGACGAATTGCTATTTTGATTAAAGAAATATATCTCCGTGGTCTCTGTTTTTAGTTTTATATCAGGCATGGGTTTTTTGTATATTTGAGTCAGGACCTCGGATAAGATAAGGACCTGGAGTGTCTGGGATGTCTGAAGAAACAGAGGGCGAGTGCCTGGAGCAGGGCAGGAAAAGGGACACCTATTTGGTGGTGCGGCAGTTCTGTGAAGCCACCGATGCACTACAAACACACATAACAGAATTTCCAATGCTATTTACAGTTTATTAACAGATATACATAGCAGTGTAAATAGTGGCAGAAAATCCAGAAAAACTGCCATACTTTCTGTGCTTTGGATGGTTCTGGATTACTGAGCGGATGACTGGAACAGCCTCTCAGCAGAATACAACAACCAAAATGAAACATGCACAGAGAAGATATTTTTCATCCATCTATTCTCAAAATCCATCTTCCTCTGAACACTCAGAACTGTTTGATGATCCAAACAGTGCAGTGTAACAGCAGTAGCACATCGTCGTCATGGTGTCCGTCAGACAAAGCAGGACTCTGGATGTCAGGGAGTCGCTTTCAGAAGACGTTTCAGAAGACGTTTGAGAAGATGTTTTCAATGGCTCTGCCTGGGAAGTCTTGCTTGATGATTCCCCTCTGTCTAAGCTCGTTAAGCTTTCTCTAGGAAGCTTTTGAAGATGTCCCTCCAGAGGCTCCTGAGATTTAACAGGTTCCTCTCTGGGTAACGCATCCTTATTTTCCTTCCGAAGCCCACTCTGTGGTTTGAGATGCACCCGACTGTCTGTGCTGGTTGAGTGCTCCACAGGGAGATCTCGTAGATGTTTCTTCAGAGGGTTAGGCTGCTGAGATATAGCAGGTTTACCTCTGGATGATTTATGTCTCTCCTGTACACGTTCATCATTGAGTTTGGGAGGAGAAGGAATCTCCGAGCCACTTCGAATCATCTCCCGCATGTGGGTATTAGGAGACTGGGATGTTTTCATCAGTCCTACCCGTGAAGTCTTGCGTGAAGATTGACCGCTGTCTAAGCTCTTTAAGCTTTCTCCAGGCAGCTTTTGAAGATGTTCATCCTGAGCGGAAGGCTCCTGAGACATGACAGGTTCCTCTCTGGGTAACGCATCCCTATTTTTCTTCCCACGCCCACTCTGTTGTTTGAGATGCACCCCACTGTCTGTGCTGGTTGAGGGCTCCACAGGGAGATCTCGTAGATGTTTCTTCAGAGGGTAAGGCTGCTGAGATATAGCAGGTTTACCTCTGGATGATTTATGCCTCAATTTCCTCCTGCTCTCCCGTACTCGTTCATCATTGGGGTTGGGTTGTTCTCTGCTGATGGAACGTGTTTCTGGAGGGGAAGGTATCTCAGGGGGCACTACAGTTGCATTTATAGAGTTCTGGACCAGAATTGGTCGATCTGAGCAACTACGAAGCGTCTCCAGCATGTGGCTATGAATATGTTCCCCCGTCTCGGGATCCAAGAATGGGGTTGGGTGGAACCTCATATGTGTCTTGCGTGAAGATTCACGGCTGTCTAAGCTCTTTAAGCTTTCCCTAGGGAGCTTTTGAAGATGTTCCTCCAGAGGGGAAGGCTCCTGAGACATAACAGGTTCCTCTCTGGGTAACTCATCCCCATTTTTCTTCTTCCCACGCCCACTCTGTTTTTTCAGAAGCACCCCACTGTCTGCGCTGGTTGAGGGCTCCACAGGCAGATCTCGTAGGTGTTTCTTCAGAGGGGTAGGCTGCTGAGATATAGCAGGTTTACCTCTGGATGATTTATGTCTCTCCTGTACGCGTTCATAATTGAGGTTGGGAGGAGAAGGAGTATCCGAGCCACTTCGAATTATCTCCCGCATGTGGGTATTAAAAAATTCCCATGTCTCGGGATCCAGCTTTATCTGTTCAGGAGCTTCAGGAACTTCCTGTGAGAACGCTGGGATATTTCCCTCCATGTCTCTGGTTTTCGTCTCTGACATTTTGTTACCTTTGGCTTCCGCTTCACCAAGGTGAGTAAAATCGTCAGATGTCAGGGTGGGTGACGGGTCACTGGTTTGAGAAGACCGGGATGTTTTTAACAGTCCCGCCTTTGAAGTCTTGCGGCTGTCTAAGCTTTTTACATGCTCTCTTGGGAACTTTTGAAGATGTTCCTCCAGAGGGGAAGGCTCCTGAGATATAACAGGTTCCTCTCTGGGTAACGCATCCCTATTTTTCTTCCCACGCCCACTCTGTTGTTTGAGAAGCTCCCCACTGTCTGCGCTGGTTGAGGGCTCCACAGGGAGATCTCGTAGAGGTTTCCTCAGAGGGTTAGGCTGCTGAGATATAGCAGGTTTACCTCTGGATAATTTGTGTCTCAATTTCTCCCCACTCGGGGCCAGTAAATCTAGTCTTCGGTTGAGGATCCCCAGTTTCTCCTGTACATGTTCATCATTGAGGTTGGGAGGAGAAGGAATCTCCGAGCCACTTCGAATCATCTCCCGCATGTGGGTATTAAAACATTCCCTCGTCTCGGGATCCAGCTTTAGCTGTTCTTTAGCTTTAGGAACTTCCTGTGAGAACGCTGGGATTTTCTTGCGTGAAGATTCACCGCTGTCTAAGCTCTTTAAGCTTTCCCTAGGGAGCTTTTGAAGATGTTCCTCCAGAGGGGAAGGCTCCTGAGATATAACAGGTTCCTCTCTGGGTAACGCATCCCTATTTTTCTTCCCACGCCCACTCTGTTGTTTGAGAAGCTCCCCACTGTCTGTGCTGGTTGAGGGCTCCACAGGGAGATCTCGTAGCGGTTTCTTCAGAGGGTAAGGCTGCTGAGATATAGCAGGTTTACCTCTGGATGATTTATGCCTCAATTTCTCCCCACTCTGCTGCTGTAAAGTTGGTCTTCGGGGGAGGGTCTCCAGTGTCTCCTGTATAGCAGGTTTACCTCTGGATGATTTACGTCTCTCCTGTACGCGTTCATCATTGAGGTTGGGAGGAGAAGGAATCTCCGAGCCACTTCGAATCATCTCCCTCAAGTGGTTATTAAGAAATTCCCTCATCTCGGGATCCAGCTTTATCTGTTCAGGAGCTTCAGGAACTTCCTGTGAGAACGCTGGGATATTTCCCTCCACGTCTCTGTTTGTCATCTCTGACATAATGTTGTCTTTGGCTTCTACTTCACCAAGGTGAGTAAAATCGTCGCAGACGTTTTGTACGTCGTGTGATACACGGCCAACTCTATAAAGAAAGAAACAATGAATTCAGGATGTTGGTTCTCCATAGACAATAATGCTACACATGGGCACGGCCGATCTAGCAGCAACTCTATCAATATAGAGGCTCACAAATAATGAAATTCAAATTTCTTGCCCAAAAAGCAGCTGCCTTGGAAGCGAGATTCAATACAAAATACAAAGAAAGGTGAGGTATGTACAAATAAAAGGTGAGAGGGGCCGGCACATTTTTCTCTTGCTCTATGACCTTAAACCTTCATTGACTCCCCAGCCTTAAGTTCAGGGTGATGTGACTTACCTGTGAGTATCCATGTGTCTGTCTTACTCTCAGAATGTTGTGTTCATATAGCCTGTGCCCCATTGTGACATCATAGCTTCACATGTCATTGTGAAATCATCACTAGGCACAGGCAGAATCTTCATGCCTTTGTGACATCATCACTAGGCACAGCCAGAATCTTCAAATCTCTGTGACAGTATTACAAAGCACAGCTGAGAGCTTCAAATGTCTTTCTGATCATCACTAGACACATCCAGAATCTTCACCACTTTGTGACATCATCACCTATACCTTAAAAGAGAAGTCTGATGGAATTGTGTTTTCTTTAATCATAATTATAAATGTCACCCCCATTAATGTATTATATTATTACACAAACAAGGGGGTTTCTTTCTCATGGATCCAATAAAGTGCATAAAGGTATCTTGTTTAAATGCTCTTTATTATATCTACAGCTTTCTATCACCAACAAATATATATTTCTATAAGCTTTATATACACACACATCTATACATATACAGATGTATGACGCTGGCTTCTGTACCAGCATGATGTCATCACCTGGGCGGGGCTGGCAGGTACATGAAAAGACAGTTGACGGTTGTTTTTCTTTGTAACCGTTAGCAGACAGTATAATAAAAGCATCAGTTACGTATTGGAATGGTCATTGCATCATTACGTCATAACACACATACACATATATTATATATATATACACATACTCATATATACACATACAGATATATATACACACACATAATTACACATACAGATATATTATATATACACACATAGATACACATACAGATATATTATATATACACACACATAATTACACATACAGATATATTATATATACACACACATATAGATACACATACAGACCTATTATATATACACACACATAATTACACATACAGATATATTATATATACACACATAGATACACATACATATATATTATATATACACACATAGATACACATACAGATATATTATATATACACACACATAGATACACATACAGATATATTATATACACACACATAATTACACATACAGATATATTATATACACACACATAGATACACATACAGATATATTATATACACACACATATAGATACACATACAGATATATTATATACACACACAAAATTACACATACAGATTTATTATATACACACACACATAGATACACATACATATATATTATATATACACACATATAGATACACATACAGATATATTATATACACACACATAGATACACATACAGATATATTATATACACACACATAGATACACATACAGATATATTATATATACACACACATAGATACACATACAGATATATTATATACACACACATAGATACACATACAGATATATTATATACACACATAGATACACATACAGATATATTATATATACACATATAGATACACATACAGATATATTTTATACACACAGATAGATACACATACAGATATATTATATATACACACACATAGATACACATACAGATATATTATATACACACACATAGATACACATACAGATATATTATATACACACACATAGATACACATACAGATATATTATATATACACATATAGATACACATACAGATATATTATATACACACACATAGATACACATACAGATATATTATATACACACACATAGATACACATACAGATATATTATATATACACACACATAGATACACATACAGATATATTATATATACACACATAGATACACATACAGATATATTATATATACACACACATAGATACACATACAGATATATTTTATACACACACATAGATACACATACAGATATATTATATACACACATAGATACACATACAGATATATTATATATACACACACATAGATACACATACAGATATATTATATACACACACATAGATACACATACAGATATATTATATATACACACACATAGATACACATACAGATATATTATATATACACACACATAGATACACATACAGATATATTATATACACACACATAGATACACATACAGACATATTTTATACACACACATAGATACACATACATGTGGTTGTGCACCATGATGGAGATAACAGTAATATGTTGATTAGATGATGGTAGAGGCTGTGAAGTTCTCCTTTATATTGTTAATGTAACAACGATATAATCTTATTAAAACCTTAATGTTTTAAATTTAAACTAATAATGTAGTCATCACAATGAAAATTCACACAAGACTATGTTCCTAGCGCCACAGGGCCGGTCGTTCCACTGTCCGATTTCCATCATCTCAGCGCAGTTCTCACCCCTTTTTCCATCCGGTTGTTTCGGGTACCAGTTTTTATACCCAATTTTGTTCCCATTGAGATAAACAAAAACCCCTTCATCTTTAATGTCATTGATGCCAAGGAACACTCTCCTGTTAAAGGCTTTCGTAATCTGGGAGATGGCCGCGTTCTCGGCGCTGGTTTGGGGAGTCGGCAGCGTCCCCTGGAACTGTTCACAGTTGGCTTTTGCAGTCGCGTAATCAGCTTCCTTTCTGTTGCTCATGTATACTTTGTTCCCAGAGGAGATCGCTCCAGCTTCGAAGTAGAGAACTGCCAAACAGGACGAAACTATTTTAATATCCTCAAAGAAAACACTGTGAAGGTCAAACATCGGTGGGTTTCTCCAGAAGAAGCCTTGGGCTGTGCATAGCCAAAACAGATAATTTAACTGTTTAACGTTATTTAGGTCCTTCTCTCAGGAGAAACCAGCCAACATTGACCTTTCATAATGTATCGTTTATTAAACGAAGAGATATTTCAACTGATGATTTGGTTAAAAAAAAACCTTTGGATAAAATATTCTTGGAAAGAACATCTGAATTGTTATGACATTTAGGAACGGAACCAGTCAGAGTTAACTGCCAACCAAGGGCCATAGCAGGAGGATGGACCATGTGGTCAAGACAATCCAGAACAAGTCATACCAGAGAGCAGAAAGACCAGGACAATTTGGGTTAGGATACCAGAGAGCATATAATAATGATGATGTCAGAATAAGACTACATGGTTTCTGGGTCTCAGGTGGGTCCTGAAGCATCAAACTTACCCTTCTGGAGGGATGCCAGCTTCTTCTCTAGAGCAGAAACCCTGCTCTCCAAATTTGTAACTTTTGTGTTCATGTTCGTATCTGCAATGGGCGCAATTCAAAATTAGTTTTGTTGATGGACCAAACAGAATCATGGATAGTGTTTAATAAACTCCAAGGTGACCTTCTGATGTACGTTGAGAAGGTCCTGGCTTTTCAGAGAGCCAACGCAGAACACGGCACGCAGGAGTCAGCGCCTTTTATATGAGCAGTTATTGATTATTCGCGGTATTTCATTGGACTTTTGACTTTTTCCTACGCTTATAGGATTCACGTTGTTGACTTTATAAAGGGGGCCCCCTGGACCTATAGGAAAGGGGGATCATGACTGCTGGCCCATGCATGGTGGTTTAGTAAGCTTCCTTTCATTGGTGGGTAGCTGCAACAATGTTGCAGCTATTAGGGTTTATAGGAAGGTGAAGAGGTGACTCTTACCTCTTTTTCCTGTACCAACAGCAGCTTCCAGACGTTCCTCTCCCGCCCGCCCCCTTTTTGGTCGTGTATAATTTTGTTGTATTGTGTATATTGTTTTGTTTTCTTTCCTGTTTGTTTTCTTCATTGTCACAGCAGCGGTCTGGGTCCCCTGGCCAGCGCGGTAATTTCAGGCAACCTGGATCATTTGCCCATAGCGGGCTTGGGGAGGCGAGTCCTGCGGGCGGCTCATGGCACCCGCAGGGCTGGGACTCTTGGTACAATCGGTGGTAATTTAACTGCCTGTTGGGCCTAGCGCTCAGCAGCTGGCAGGTTGTTTTCAGATGTGTAATGTTTGGTTTCCGCTGGCCTGGGGAATGGTTTAATAAAAGCTGTGGCCAAATGCCCTATCCCACTCATTGGTGTCTAGTGTCTTTATTTCTGGGGTTTGGGTGGGGTATTTGGTTCTTCTTGTTTATTCACCTTGCTATGGGTTTAAGCAGTCATGTTTTTCATAGCAGGGTAAGCTTTTTGGAGGAACTTGAAATCTAGAGAACTAGGTGAAATTTGAAAATGAAATATATATTTTTTTTTATTTTTGAATATTATTTTTATTATTATTATTATTATTTTTTTTTTTAGTAATTTTGATTAGGATTTCTCCTATGGGATAGGGACCTCTGCAGAAAAAAGCCCAGCATCTACCCCCTTCTTCTAGAGGGGAGTCAAGGTTTTATAAATAAAAATATATATATTTTTTTCTAGTGGTATGGCTATGAGGCGTTTCTAGTGGTTAGTGTATGAAATTCTCTTTTTTTATTATTTAGATTTTTATATTTTTGCACTGCTGACACTATGACCTCCACTGTAGCAGATCACACAGTGATCACGAAGCAGGGCACTGCAGTCCTGCATCTCTGACCCAGGCGAGGGTTCTCTGCAGTGTCTATATGGATCCCCTTGGATCTCTGCTCCTCCAATCAGTGCTTCCAGCGATGTCCACGCTGATACCAGTGTTTACCATGCATTATAGATTTGCCCTAAACCTTCAATGCTGAGTTTGCTTGTGATTTTTCAGTTGATCTATACCTGCATCATACCTGTTTCATGTGTTACTTATTAATACCTTCAAACACAAGGTTTGTATTTCTTTTTCATTTCATCTATACCTGCAATGCTGTGTTTTAATTTGTTGTTTATTTGCTCAATACGTGAATTACATGAGGAAAGAAAAGAGCATTTGGCACAGTGAAGGACAAATCGAAACTGGGGATGATAGGAGGGTGTCGACGAATTGCTATTTTGATTAAAGAAATATATCTCCGTGGTCTCTGTTTTTAGTTTTATATCAGGCATGGGTTTTTTGTATATTTGAGTCAGGACCTCGGATAAGATAAGGACCTGGAGTGTCTGGGATGTCTGAAGAAACAGAGGGCGAGTGCCTGGAGCAGGGCAGGAAAAGGGACACCTATTTGGTGGTGCGGCAGTTCTGTGAAGCCACCGATGCACTACAAACACACATAACAGAATTTCCAATGCTATTTACAGTTTATTAACAGATATACATAGCAGTGTAAATAGTGGCAGAAAATCCAGAAAAACTGCCATACTTTCTGTGCTTTGGATGGTTCTGGATTACTGAGCGGATGACTGGAACAGCCTCTCAGCAGAATACAACAACCAAAATGAAACATGCACAGAGAAGATATTTTTCATCCATCTATTCTCAAAATCCATCTTCCTCTGAACACTCAGAACTGTTTGATGATCCAAACAGTGCAGTGTAACAGCAGTAGCACATCGTCGTCATGGTGTCCGTCAGACAAAGCAGGACTCTGGATGTCAGGGAGTCGCTTTCAGAAGACGTTTCAGAAGACGTTTGAGAAGATGTTTTCAATGGCTCTGCCTGGGAAGTCTTGCTTGATGATTCCCCTCTGTCTAAGCTCGTTAAGCTTTCTCTAGGAAGCTTTTGAAGATGTCCCTCCAGAGGCTCCTGAGATTTAACAGGTTCCTCTCTGGGTAACGCATCCTTATTTTCCTTCCGAAGCCCACTCTGTGGTTTGAGATGCACCCGACTGTCTGTGCTGGTTGAGTGCTCCACAGGGAGATCTCGTAGATGTTTCTTCAGAGGGTTAGGCTGCTGAGATATAGCAGGTTTACCTCTGGATGATTTATGTCTCTCCTGTACACGTTCATCATTGAGTTTGGGAGGAGAAGGAATCTCCGAGCCACTTCGAATCATCTCCCGCATGTGGGTATTAGGAGACTGGGATGTTTTCATCAGTCCTACCCGTGAAGTCTTGCGTGAAGATTGACCGCTGTCTAAGCTCTTTAAGCTTTCTCCAGGCAGCTTTTGAAGATGTTCATCCTGAGCGGAAGGCTCCTGAGACATGACAGGTTCCTCTCTGGGTAACGCATCCCTATTTTTCTTCCCACGCCCACTCTGTTGTTTGAGATGCACCCCACTGTCTGTGCTGGTTGAGGGCTCCACAGGGAGATCTCGTAGATGTTTCTTCAGAGGGTAAGGCTGCTGAGATATAGCAGGTTTACCTCTGGATGATTTATGCCTCAATTTCCTCCTGCTCTCCCGTACTCGTTCATCATTGGGGTTGGGTTGTTCTCTGCTGATGGAACGTGTTTCTGGAGGGGAAGGTATCTCAGGGGGCACTACAGTTGCATTTATAGAGTTCTGGACCAGAATTGGTCGATCTGAGCAACTACGAAGCGTCTCCAGCATGTGGCTATGAATATGTTCCCCCGTCTCGGGATCCAAGAATGGGGTTGGGTGGAACCTCATATGTGTCTTGCGTGAAGATTCACGGCTGTCTAAGCTCTTTAAGCTTTCCCTAGGGAGCTTTTGAAGATGTTCCTCCAGAGGGGAAGGCTCCTGAGACATAACAGGTTCCTCTCTGGGTAACTCATCCCCATTTTTCTTCTTCCCACGCCCACTCTGTTGTTTCAGAAGCACCCCACTGTCTGCGCTGGTTGAGGGCTCCACAGGCAGATCTCGTAGGTGTTTCTTCAGAGGGGTAGGCTGCTGAGATATAGCAGGTTTACCTCTGGATGATTTATGTCTCTCCTGTACGCGTTCATAATTGAGGTTGGGAGGAGAAGGAGTATCCGAGCCACTTCGAATTATCTCCCGCATGTGGGTATTAAAAAATTCCCATGTCTCGGGATCCAGCTTTATCTGTTCAGGAGCTTCAGGAACTTCCTGTGAGAACGCTGGGATATTTCCCTCCATGTCTCTGGTTTTCGTCTCTGACATTTTGTTACCTTTGGCTTCCGCTTCACCAAGGTGAGTAAAATCGTCAGATGTCAGGGTGGGTGACGGGTCACTGGTTTGAGAAGACCGGGATGTTTTTAACAGTCCCGCCTTTGAAGTCTTGCGGCTGTCTAAGCTTTTTACATGCTCTCTTGGGAACTTTTGAAGATGTTCCTCCAGAGGGGAAGGCTCCTGAGATATAACAGGTTCCTCTCTGGGTAACGCATCCCTATTTTTCTTCCCACGCCCACTCTGTTGTTTGAGAAGCTCCCCACTGTCTGCGCTGGTTGAGGGCTCCACAGGGAGATCTCGTAGAGGTTTCCTCAGAGGGTTAGGCTGCTGAGATATAGCAGGTTTACCTCTGGATAATTTGTGTCTCAATTTCTCCCCACTCGGGGCCAGTAAATCTAGTCTTCGGTTGAGGATCCCCAGTTTCTCCTGTACATGTTCATCATTGAGGTTGGGAGGAGAAGGAATCTCCGAGCCACTTCGAATCATCTCCCGCATGTGGGTATTAAAACATTCCCTCGTCTCGGGATCCAGCTTTAGCTGTTCTTTAGCTTTAGGAACTTCCTGTGAGAACGCTGGGATTTTCTTGCGTGAAGATTCACCGCTGTCTAAGCTCTTTAAGCTTTCCCTAGGGAGCTTTTGAAGATGTTCCTCCAGAGGGGAAGGCTCCTGAGATATAACAGGTTCCTCTCTGGGTAACGCATCCCTATTTTTCTTCCCACGCCCACTCTGTTGTTTGAGAAGCTCCCCACTGTCTGTGCTGGTTGAGGGCTCCACAGGGAGATCTCGTAGCGGTTTCTTCAGAGGGTAAGGCTGCTGAGATATAGCAGGTTTACCTCTGGATGATTTATGCCTCAATTTCTCCCCACTCTGCTGCTGTAAAGTTGGTCTTCGGGGGAGGGTCTCCAGTGTCTCCTGTATAGCAGGTTTACCTCTGGATGATTTACGTCTCTCCTGTACGCGTTCATCATTGAGGTTGGGAGGAGAAGGAATCTCCGAGCCACTTCGAATCATCTCCCTCAAGTGGTTATTAAGAAATTCCCTCATCTCGGGATCCAGCTTTATCTGTTCAGGAGCTTCAGGAACTTCCTGTGAGAACGCTGGGATATTTCCCTCCACGTCTCTGTTTGTCATCTCTGACATAATGTTGTCTTTGGCTTCTACTTCACCAAGGTGAGTAAAATCGTCGCAGACGTTTTGTACGTCGTGTGATACACGGCCAACTCTATAAAGAAAGAAACAATGAATTCAGGATGTTGGTTCTCCATAGACAATAATGCTACACATGGGCACGGCCGATCTAGCAGCAACTCTATCAATATAGAGGCTCACAAATAATGAAATTCAAATTTCTTGCCCAAAAAGCAGCTGCCTTGGAAGCGAGATTCAATACAAAATACAAAGAAAGGTGAGGTATGTACAAATAAAAGGTGAGAGGGGCCGGCACATTTTTCTCTTGCTCTATGACCTTAAACCTTCATTGACTCCCCAGCCTTAAGTTCAGGGTGATGTGACTTACCTGTGAGTATCCATGTGTCTGTCTTACTCTCAGAATGTTGTGTTCATATAGCCTGTGCCCCATTGTGACATCATAGCTTCACATGTCATTGTGAAATCATCACTAGGCACAGGCAGAATCTTCATGCCTTTGTGACATCATCACTAGGCACAGCCAGAATCTTCAAATCTCTGTGACAGTATTACAAAGCACAGCTGAGAGCTTCAAATGTCTTTCTGATCATCACTAGACACATCCAGAATCTTCACCACTTTGTGACATCATCACCTATACCTTAAAAGAGAAGTCTGATGGAATTGTGTTTTCTTTAATCATAATTATAAATGTCACCCCCATTAATGTATTATATTATTACACAAACAAGGGGGTTTCTTTCTCATGGATCCAATAAAGTGCATAAAGGTATCTTGTTTAAATGTTCTTTATTATATCTACAGATTTCTATCACCAACAAATATATATTTCTATAAGCTTTATATACACACACATCTATACATATACAGATGTATGACGCTGGCTTCTGTACCAGCATGATGTCATCACCTGGGCGGGGCTGGCAGGTACATGAAAAGACAGTTGACGGTTGTTTTTCTTTGTAACCGTTAGCAGACAGTATAATAAAAGCATCAGTTACGTATTGGAATGGTCATTGCATCATTACGTCATAACACACATACACATATATTATATATATATACACATACTCATATATACACATACAGATATATATACACACACATAATTACACATACAGATATATTATATATACACACATAGATACACATACAGATATATTATATATACACACACATAATTACACATACAGATATATTATATATACACACACATATAGATACACATACAGACCTATTATATATACACACACATAATTACACATACAGATATATTATATATACACACATAGATACACATACATATATATTATATATACACACATAGATACACATACAGATATATTATATATACACACACATAGATACACATACAGATATATTATATACACACACATAATTACACATACAGATATATTATATACACACACATAGATACACATACAGATATATTATATACACACACATATAGATACACATACAGATATATTATATACACACACAAAATTACACATACAGATTTATTATATACACACACACATAGATACACATACATATATATTATATATACACACATATAGATACACATACAGATATATTATATACACACACATAGATACACATACAGATATATTATATACACACACATAGATACACATACAGATATATTATATATACACACACATAGATACACATACAGATATATTATATACACACACATAGATACACATACAGATATATTATATACACACATAGATACACATACAGATATATTATATATACACATATAGATACACATACAGATATATTTTATACACACAGATAGATACACATACAGATATATTATATATACACACACATAGATACACATACAGATATATTATATACACACACATAGATACACATACAGATATATTATATACACACACATAGATACACATACAGATATATTATATATACACATATAGATACACATACAGATATATTATATACACACACATAGATACACATACAGATATATTATATACACACACATAGATACACATACAGATATATTATATATACACACACATAGATACACATACAGATATATTATATATACACACATAGATACACATACAGATATATTATATATACACACACATAGATACACATACAGATATATTTTATACACACACATAGATACACATACAGATATATTATATACACACATAGATACACATACAGATATATTATATATACACACACATAGATACACATACAGATATATTATATACACACACATAGATACACATACAGATATATTATATATACACACACATAGATACACATACAGATATATTATATATACACACACATAGATACACATACAGATATATTATATACACACACATAGATACACATACAGACATATTTTATACACACACATAGATACACATACATGTGGTTGTGCACCATGATGGAGATAACAGTAATATGTTGATTAGATGATGGTAGAGGCTGTGAAGTTCTCCTTTATATTGTTAATGTAACAACGATATAATCTTATTAAAACCTTAATGTTTTAAATTTAAACTAATAATGTAGTCATCACAATGAAAATTCACACAAGACTATGTTCCTAGCGCCACAGGGCCGGTCGTTCCACTGTCCGATTTCCATCATCTCAGCGCAGTTCTCACCCCTTTTTCCATCCGGTTGTTTCGGGTACCAGTTTTTATACCCAATTTTGTTCCCATTGAGATAAACAAAAACCCCTTCATCTTTAATGTCATTGATGCCAAGGAACACTCTCCTGTTAAAGGCTTTCGTAATCTGGGAGATGGCCGCGTTCTCGGCGCTGGTTTGGGGAGTCGGCAGCGTCCCCTGGAACTGTTCACAGTTGGCTTTTGCAGTCGCGTAATCAGCTTCCTTTCTGTTGCTCATGTATACTTTGTTCCCAGAGGAGATCGCTCCAGCTTCGAAGTAGAGAACTGCCAAACAGGACGAAACTATTTTAATATCCTCAAAGAAAACACTGTGAAGGTCAAACATCGGTGGGTTTCTCCAGAAGAAGCCTTGGGCTGTGCATAGCCAAAACAGATAATTTAACTGTTTAACGTTATTTAGGTCCTTCTCTCAGGAGAAACCAGCCAACATTGACCTTTCATAATGTATCGTTTATTAAACGAAGAGATATTTCAACTGATGATTTGGTTAAAAAAAAACCTTTGGATAAAATATTCTTGGAAAGAACATCTGAATTGTTATGACATTTAGGAACGGAACCAGTCAGAGTTAACTGCCAACCAAGGGCCATAGCAGGAGGATGGACCATGTGGTCAAGACAATCCAGAACAAGTCATACCAGAGAGCAGAAAGACCAGGACAATTTGGGTTAGGATACCAGAGAGCATATAATAATGATGATGTCAGAATAAGACTACATGGTTTCTGGGTCTCAGGTGGGTCCTGAAGCATCAAACTTACCCTTCTGGAGGGATGCCAGCTTCTTCTCTAGAGCAGAAACCCTGCTCTCCAAATTTGTAACTTTTGTGTTCATGTTCGTATCTGCAATGGGCGCAATTCAAAATTAGTTTTGTTGATGGACCAAACAGAATCATGGATAGTGTTTAATAAACTCCAAGGTGACCTTCTGATGTACGTTGAGAAGGTCCTGGCTTTTCAGAGAGCCAACGCAGAACACGGCACGCAGGAGTCAGCGCCTTTTATATGAGCAGTTATTGATTATTCGCGGTATTTCATTGGACTTTTGACTTTTTCCTACGCTTATAGGATTCACGTTGTTGACTTTATAAAGGGGGCCCCCTGGACCTATAGGAAAGGGGGATCATGACTGCTGGCCCATGCATGGTGGTTTAGTAAGCTTCCTTTCATTGGTGGGTAGCTGCAACAATGTTGCAGCTATTAGGGTTTATAGGAAGGTGAAGAGGTGACTCTTACCTCTTTTTCCTGTACCAACAGCAGCTTCCAGACGTTCCTCTCCCGCCCGCCCCCTTTTTGGTCGTGTATAATTTTGTTGTATTGTGTATATTGTTTTGTTTTCTTTCCTGTTTGTTTTCTTCATTGTCACAGCAGCGGTCTGGGTCCCCTGGCCAGCGCGGTAATTTCAGGCAACCTGGATCATTTGCCCATAGCGGGCTTGGGGAGGCGAGTCCTGCGGGCGGCTCATGGCACCCGCAGGGCTGGGACTCTTGGTACAATCGGTGGTAATTTAACTGCCTGTTGGGCCTAGCGCTCAGCAGCTGGCAGGTTGTTTTCAGATGTGTAATGTTTGGTTTCCGCTGGCCTGGGGAATGGTTTAATAAAAGCTGTGGCCAAATGCCCTATCCCACTCATTGGTGTCTAGTGTCTTTATTTCTGGGGTTTGGGTGGGGTATTTGGTTCTTCTTGTTTATTCACCTTGCTATGGGTTTAAGCAGTCATGTTTTTCATAGCAGGGTAAGCTTTTTGGAGGAACTTGAAATCTAGAGAACTAGGTGAAATTTGAAAATGAAATATATATTTTTTTTTATTTTTGAATATTATTTTTATTATTATTATTATTATTTTTTTTTTTAGTAATTTTGATTAGGATTTCTCCTATGGGATAGGGACCTCTGCAGAAAAAAGCCCAGCATCTACCCCCTTCTTCTAGAGGGGAGTCAAGGTTTTATAAATAAAAATATATATATTTTTTTCTAGTGGTATGGCTATGAGGCGTTTCTAGTGGTTAGTGTATGAAATTCTCTTTTTTTATTATTTAGATTTTTATATTTTTGCACTGCTGACACTATGACCTCCACTGTAGCAGATCACACAGTGATCACGAAGCAGGGCACTGCAGTCCTGCATCTCTGACCCAGGCGAGGGTTCTCTGCAGTGTCTATATGGATCCCCTTGGATCTCTGCTCCTCCAATCAGTGCTTCCAGCGATGTCCACGCTGATACCAGTGTTTACCATGCATTATAGATTTGCCCTAAACCTTCAATGCTGAGTTTGCTTGTGATTTTTCAGTTGATCTATACCTGCATCATACCTGTTTCATGTGTTACTTATTAATACCTTCAAACACAAGGTTTGTATTTCTTTTTCATTTCATCTATACCTGCAATGCTGTGTTTTAATTTGTTGTTTATTTGCTCAATACGTGAATTACATGAGGAAAGAAAAGAGCATTTGGCACAGTGAAGGACAAATCGAAACTGGGGATGATAGGAGGGTGTCGACGAATTGCTATTTTGATTAAAGAAATATATCTCCGTGGTCTCTGTTTTTAGTTTTATATCAGGCATGGGTTTTTTGTATATTTGAGTCAGGACCTCGGATAAGATAAGGACCTGGAGTGTCTGGGATGTCTGAAGAAACAGAGGGCGAGTGCCTGGAGCAGGGCAGGAAAAGGGACACCTATTTGGTGGTGCGGCAGTTCTGTGAAGCCACCGATGCACTACAAACACACATAACAGAATTTCCAATGCTATTTACAGTTTATTAACAGATATACATAGCAGTGTAAATAGTGGCAGAAAATCCAGAAAAACTGCCATACTTTCTGTGCTTTGGATGGTTCTGGATTACTGAGCGGATGACTGGAACAGCCTCTCAGCAGAATACAACAACCAAAATGAAACATGCACAGAGAAGATATTTTTCATCCATCTATTCTCAAAATCCATCTTCCTCTGAACACTCAGAACTGTTTGATGATCCAAACAGTGCAGTGTAACAGCAGTAGCACATCGTCGTCATGGTGTCCGTCAGACAAAGCAGGACTCTGGATGTCAGGGAGTCGCTTTCAGAAGACGTTTCAGAAGACGTTTGAGAAGATGTTTTCAATGGCTCTGCCTGGGAAGTCTTGCTTGATGATTCCCCTCTGTCTAAGCTCGTTAAGCTTTCTCTAGGAAGCTTTTGAAGATGTCCCTCCAGAGGCTCCTGAGATTTAACAGGTTCCTCTCTGGGTAACGCATCCTTATTTTCCTTCCGAAGCCCACTCTGTGGTTTGAGATGCACCCGACTGTCTGTGCTGGTTGAGTGCTCCACAGGGAGATCTCGTAGATGTTTCTTCAGAGGGTTAGGCTGCTGAGATATAGCAGGTTTACCTCTGGATGATTTATGTCTCTCCTGTACACGTTCATCATTGAGTTTGGGAGGAGAAGGAATCTCCGAGCCACTTCGAATCATCTCCCGCATGTGGGTATTAGGAGACTGGGATGTTTTCATCAGTCCTACCCGTGAAGTCTTGCGTGAAGATTGACCGCTGTCTAAGCTCTTTAAGCTTTCTCCAGGCAGCTTTTGAAGATGTTCATCCTGAGCGGAAGGCTCCTGAGACATGACAGGTTCCTCTCTGGGTAACGCATCCCTATTTTTCTTCCCACGCCCACTCTGTTGTTTGAGATGCACCCCACTGTCTGTGCTGGTTGAGGGCTCCACAGGGAGATCTCGTAGATGTTTCTTCAGAGGGTAAGGCTGCTGAGATATAGCAGGTTTACCTCTGGATGATTTATGCCTCAATTTCCTCCTGCTCTCCCGTACTCGTTCATCATTGGGGTTGGGTTGTTCTCTGCTGATGGAACGTGTTTCTGGAGGGGAAGGTATCTCAGGGGGCACTACAGTTGCATTTATAGAGTTCTGGACCAGAATTGGTCGATCTGAGCAACTACGAAGCGTCTCCAGCATGTGGCTATGAATATGTTCCCCCGTCTCGGGATCCAAGAATGGGGTTGGGTGGAACCTCATATGTGTCTTGCGTGAAGATTCACGGCTGTCTAAGCTCTTTAAGCTTTCCCTAGGGAGCTTTTGAAGATGTTCCTCCAGAGGGGAAGGCTCCTGAGACATAACAGGTTCCTCTCTGGGTAACTCATCCCCATTTTTCTTCTTCCCACGCCCACTCTGTTGTTTCAGAAGCACCCCACTGTCTGCGCTGGTTGAGGGCTCCACAGGCAGATCTCGTAGGTGTTTCTTCAGAGGGGTAGGCTGCTGAGATATAGCAGGTTTACCTCTGGATGATTTATGTCTCTCCTGTACGCGTTCATAATTGAGGTTGGGAGGAGAAGGAGTATCCGAGCCACTTCGAATTATCTCCCGCATGTGGGTATTAAAAAATTCCCATGTCTCGGGATCCAGCTTTATCTGTTCAGGAGCTTCAGGAACTTCCTGTGAGAACGCTGGGATATTTCCCTCCATGTCTCTGGTTTTCGTCTCTGACATTTTGTTACCTTTGGCTTCCGCTTCACCAAGGTGAGTAAAATCGTCAGATGTCAGGGTGGGTGACGGGTCACTGGTTTGAGAAGACCGGGATGTTTTTAACAGTCCCGCCTTTGAAGTCTTGCGGCTGTCTAAGCTTTTTACATGCTCTCTTGGGAACTTTTGAAGATGTTCCTCCAGAGGGGAAGGCTCCTGAGATATAACAGGTTCCTCTCTGGGTAACGCATCCCTATTTTTCTTCCCACGCCCACTCTGTTGTTTGAGAAGCTCCCCACTGTCTGCGCTGGTTGAGGGCTCCACAGGGAGATCTCGTAGAGGTTTCCTCAGAGGGTTAGGCTGCTGAGATATAGCAGGTTTACCTCTGGATAATTTGTGTCTCAATTTCTCCCCACTCGGGGCCAGTAAATCTAGTCTTCGGTTGAGGATCCCCAGTTTCTCCTGTACATGTTCATCATTGAGGTTGGGAGGAGAAGGAATCTCCGAGCCACTTCGAATCATCTCCCGCATGTGGGTATTAAAACATTCCCTCGTCTCGGGATCCAGCTTTAGCTGTTCTTTAGCTTTAGGAACTTCCTGTGAGAACGCTGGGATTTTCTTGCGTGAAGATTCACCGCTGTCTAAGCTCTTTAAGCTTTCCCTAGGGAGCTTTTGAAGATGTTCCTCCAGAGGGGAAGGCTCCTGAGATATAACAGGTTCCTCTCTGGGTAACGCATCCCTATTTTTCTTCCCACGCCCACTCTGTTGTTTGAGAAGCTCCCCACTGTCTGTGCTGGTTGAGGGCTCCACAGGGAGATCTCGTAGCGGTTTCTTCAGAGGGTAAGGCTGCTGAGATATAGCAGGTTTACCTCTGGATGATTTATGCCTCAATTTCTCCCCACTCTGCTGCTGTAAAGTTGGTCTTCGGGGGAGGGTCTCCAGTGTCTCCTGTATAGCAGGTTTACCTCTGGATGATTTACGTCTCTCCTGTACGCGTTCATCATTGAGGTTGGGAGGAGAAGGAATCTCCGAGCCACTTCGAATCATCTCCCTCAAGTGGTTATTAAGAAATTCCCTCATCTCGGGATCCAGCTTTATCTGTTCAGGAGCTTCAGGAACTTCCTGTGAGAACGCTGGGATATTTCCCTCCACGTCTCTGTTTGTCATCTCTGACATAATGTTGTCTTTGGCTTCTACTTCACCAAGGTGAGTAAAATCGTCGCAGACGTTTTGTACGTCGTGTGATACACGGCCAACTCTATAAAGAAAGAAACAATGAATTCAGGATGTTGGTTCTCCATAGACAATAATGCTACACATGGGCACGGCCGATCTAGCAGCAACTCTATCAATATAGAGGCTCACAAATAATGAAATTCAAATTTCTTGCCCAAAAAGCAGCTGCCTTGGAAGCGAGATTCAATACAAAATACAAAGAAAGGTGAGGTATGTACAAATAAAAGGTGAGAGGGGCCGGCACATTTTTCTCTTGCTCTATGACCTTAAACCTTCATTGACTCCCCAGCCTTAAGTTCAGGGTGATGTGACTTACCTGTGAGTATCCATGTGTCTGTCTTACTCTCAGAATGTTGTGTTCATATAGCCTGTGCCCCATTGTGACATCATAGCTTCACATGTCATTGTGAAATCATCACTAGGCACAGGCAGAATCTTCATGCCTTTGTGACATCATCACTAGGCACAGCCAGAATCTTCAAATCTCTGTGACAGTATTACAAAGCACAGCTGAGAGCTTCAAATGTCTTTCTGATCATCACTAGACACATCCAGAATCTTCACCACTTTGTGACATCATCACCTATACCTTAAAAGAGAAGTCTGATGGAATTGTGTTTTCTTTAATCATAATTATAAATGTCACCCCCATTAATGTATTATATTATTACACAAACAAGGGGGTTTCTTTCTCATGGATCCAATAAAGTGCATAAAGGTATCTTGTTTAAATGCTCTTCATTATATCTACAGCTTTCTATCACCAACAAATATATATTTCTATAAGCTTTATATACACACACATCTATACATATACAGATGTATGACGCTGGCTTCTGTACCAGCATGATGTCATCACCTGGGCGGGGCTGGCAGGTACATGAAAAGACAGTTGACGGTTGTTTTTCTTTGTAACCGTTAGCAGACAGTATAATAAAAGCATCAGTTACGTATTGGAATGGTCATTGCATCATTACGTCATAACACACATACACATATATTATATATATATATACACATACTCATATATACACATACAGATATATATACACACACATAATTACACATACAGATATATTATATATACACACATAGATACACATACAGATATATTATATATACACACACATAATTACACATACAGATATATTATATATACACACACATATAGATACACATACAGACCTATTATATATACACACACATAATTACACATACAGATATATTATATATACACACATAGATACACATACATATATATTATATATACACACATAGATACACATACAGATATATTATATATACACACACATAGATACACATACAGATATATTATATACACACACATAATTACACATACAGATATATTATATACACACACATAGATACACATACAGATATATTATATACACACACATATAGATACACATACAGATATATTATATACACACACAAAATTACACATACAGATTTATTATATACACACACACATAGATACACATACATATATATTATATATACACACATATAGATACACATACAGATATATTATATACACACACATAGATACACATACAGATATATTATATATACACACACATAGATACACATACAGATATATTATATACACACACATAGATACACATACAGATATATTATATACACACACATAGATACACATACAGATATATTATATACACACACATAGATACACATACAGATATATTATATATACACATATAGATACACATACAGATATATTTTATACACACAGATAGATACACATACAGATATATTATATATACACACACATAGATACACATACAGATATATTATATACACACACATAGATACACATACAGATATATTATATACACACACATAGATACACATACAGATATATTATATATACACATATAGATACACATACAGATATATTATATACACACACATAGATACACATACAGATATATTATATACACACACATAGATACACATACAGATATATTATATATACACACACATAGATACACATACAGATATATTATATATACACACACATAGATACACATACAGATATATTATATACACACACATAGATACACATACAGACATATTTTATACACACACATAGATACACATACATGTGGTTGTGCACCATGATGGAGATAACAGTAATATGTTGATTAGATGATGGTAGAGGCTGTGAAGTTCTCCTTTATATTGTTAATGTAACAACGATATAATCTTATTAAAACCTTAATGTTTTAAATTTAAACTAATAATGTAGTCATCACAATGAAAATTCACACAAGACTATGTTCCTAGCGCCACAGGGCCGGTCGTTCCACTGTCCGATTTCCATCATCTCAGCGCAGTTCTCACCCCTTTTTCCATCCGGTTGTTTCGGGTACCAGTTTTTATACCCAATTTTGTTCCCATTGAGATAAACAAAAACCCCTTCATCTTTAATGTCATTGATGCCAAGGAACACTCTCCTGTTAAAGGCTTTCGTAATCTGGGAGATGGCCGCGTTCTCGGCGCTGGTTTGGGGAGTCGGCAGCGTCCCCTGGAACTGTTCACAGTTGGCTTTTGCAGTCGCGTAATCAGCTTCCTTTCTGTTGCTCATGTATACTTTGTTCCCAGAGGAGATCGCTCCAGCTTCGAAGTAGAGAACTGCCAAACAGGACGAAACTATTTTAATATCCTCAAAGAAAACACTGTGAAGGTCAAACATCGGTGGGTTTCTCCAGAAGAAGCCTTGGGCTGTGCATAGCCAAAACAGATAATTTAACTGTTTAACGTTATTTAGGTCCTTCTCTCAGGAGAAACCAGCCAACATTGACCTTTCATAATGTATCGTTTATTAAACGAAGAGATATTTCAACTGATGATTTGGTTAAAAAAAAACCTTTGGATAAAATATTCTTGGAAAGAACATCTGAATTGTTATGACATTTAGGAACGGAACCAGTCAGAGTTAACTGCCAACCAAGGGCCATAGCAGGAGGATGGACCATGTGGTCAAGACAATCCAGAACAAGTCATACCAGAGAGCAGAAAGACCAGGACAATTTGGGTTAGGATACCAGAGAGCATATAATAATGATGATGTCAGAATAAGACTACATGGTTTCTGGGTCTCAGGTGGGTCCTGAAGCATCAAACTTACCCTTCTGGAGGGATGCCAGCTTCTTCTCTAGAGCAGAAACCCTGCTCTCCAAATTTGTAACTTTTGTGTTCATGTTCGTATCTGCAATGGGCGCAATTCAAAATTAGTTTTGTTGATGGACCAAACAGAATCATGGATAGTGTTTAATAAACTCCAAGGTGACCTTCTGATGTACGTTGAGAAGGTCCTGGCTTTTCAGAGAGCCAACGCAGAACACGGCACGCAGGAGTCAGCGCCTTTTATATGAGCAGTTATTGATTATTCGCGGTATTTCATTGGACTTTTGACTTTTTCCTACGCTTATAGGATTCACGTTGTTGACTTTATAAAGGGGGCCCCCTGGACCTATAGGAAAGGGGGATCATGACTGCTGGCCCATGCATGGTGGTTTAGTAAGCTTCCTTTCATTGGTGGGTAGCTGCAACAATGTTGCAGCTATTAGGGTTTATAGGAAGGTGAAGAGGTGACTCTTACCTCTTTTTCCTGTACCAACAGCAGCTTCCAGACGTTCCTCTCCCGCCCGCCCCCTTTTTGGTCGTGTATAATTTTGTTGTATTGTGTATATTGTTTTGTTTTCTTTCCTGTTTGTTTTCTTCATTGTCACAGCAGCGGTCTGGGTCCCCTGGCCAGCGCGGTAATTTCAGGCAACCTGGATCATTTGCCCATAGCGGGCTTGGGGAGGCGAGTCCTGCGGGCGGCTCATGGCACCCGCAGGGCTGGGACTCTTGGTACAATCGGTGGTAATTTAACTGCCTGTTGGGCCTAGCGCTCAGCAGCTGGCAGGTTGTTTTCAGATGTGTAATGTTTGGTTTCCGCTGGCCTGGGGAATGGTTTAATAAAAGCTGTGGCCAAATGCCCTATCCCACTCATTGGTGTCTAGTGTCTTTATTTCTGGGGTTTGGGTGGGGTATTTGGTTCTTCTTGTTTATTCACCTTGCTATGGGTTTAAGCAGTCATGTTTTTCATAGCAGGGTAAGCTTTTTGGAGGAACTTGAAATCTAGAGAACTAGGTGAAATTTGAAAATGAATTATATATTTTTTTTTATTTTTGAATATTATTTTTATTATTATTATTATTATTATTTTTTTTAGTAATTTTGATTAGGATTTCTCCTATGGGATAGGGACCTCTGCAGAAAAAAGCCCAGCATCTACCCCCTTCTTCTAGAGGGGAGTCAAGGTTTTATAAATAAAAATATATATTTTTTTTTCTAGTGGTATGGCTATGAGGCGTTTCTAGTGGTTAGTGTATGAAATTCTCTTTTTTTATTATTTAGATTTTTATATTTTTGCACTGCTGACACTATGACCTCCACTGTAGCAGATCACACAGTGATCACGAAGCAGGGCACTGCAGTCCTGCATCTCTGACCCAGGCGAGGGTTCTCTGCAGTGTCTATATGGATCCCCTTGGATCTCTGCTCCTCCAATCAGTGCTTCCAGCGATGTCCACGCTGATACCAGTGTTTACCATGCATTATAGATTTGCCCTAAACCTTCAATGCTGAGTTTGCTTGTGATTTTTCAGTTGATCTATACCTGCATCATACCTGTTTCATGTGTTACTTATTAATACCTTCAAACACAAGGTTTGTATTTCTTTTTCATTTCATCTATACCTGCAATGCTGTGTTTTAATTTGTTGTTTATTTGCTCAATACGTGAATTACATGAGGAAAGAAAAGAGCATTTGGCACAGTGAAGGACAAATCGAAACTGGGGATGATAGGAGGGTGTCGACGAATTGCTATTTTGATTAAAGAAATATATCTCCGTGGTCTCTGTTTTTAGTTTTATATCAGGCATGGGTTTTTTGTATATTTGAGTCAGGACCTCGGATAAGATAAGGACCTGGAGTGTCTGGGATGTCTGAAGAAACAGAGGGCGAGTGCCTGGAGCAGGGCAGGAAAAGGGACACCTATTTGGTGGTGCGGCAGTTCTGTGAAGCCACCGATGCACTACAAACACACATAACAGAATTTCCAATGCTATTTACAGTTTATTAACAGATATACATAGCAGTGTAAATAGTGGCAGAAAATCCAGAAAAACTGCCATACTTTCTGTGCTTTGGATGGTTCTGGATTACTGAGCGGATGACTGGAACAGCCTCTCAGCAGAATACAACAACCAAAATGAAACATGCACAGAGAAGATATTTTTCATCCATCTATTCTCAAAATCCATCTTCCTCTGAACACTCAGAACTGTTTGATGATCCAAACAGTGCAGTGTAACAGCAGTAGCACATCGTCGTCATGGTGTCCGTCAGACAAAGCAGGACTCTGGATGTCAGGGAGTCGCTTTCAGAAGACGTTTCAGAAGACGTTTGAGAAGATGTTTTCAATGGCTCTGCCTGGGAAGTCTTGCTTGATGATTCCCCTCTGTCTAAGCTCGTTAAGCTTTCTCTAGGAAGCTTTTGAAGATGTCCCTCCAGAGGCTCCTGAGATTTAACAGGTTCCTCTCTGGGTAACGCATCCTTATTTTCCTTCCGAAGCCCACTCTGTGGTTTGAGATGCACCCGACTGTCTGTGCTGGTTGAGTGCTCCACAGGGAGATCTCGTAGATGTTTCTTCAGAGGGTTAGGCTGCTGAGATATAGCAGGTTTACCTCTGGATGATTTATGTCTCTCCTGTACACGTTCATCATTGAGTTTGGGAGGAGAAGGAATCTCCGAGCCACTTCGAATCATCTCCCGCATGTGGGTATTAGGAGACTGGGATGTTTTCATCAGTCCTACCCGTGAAGTCTTGCGTGAAGATTGACCGCTGTCTAAGCTCTTTAAGCTTTCTCCAGGCAGCTTTTGAAGATGTTCATCCTGAGCGGAAGGCTCCTGAGACATGACAGGTTCCTCTCTGGGTAACGCATCCCTATTTTTCTTCCCACGCCCACTCTGTTGTTTGAGATGCACCCCACTGTCTGTGCTGGTTGAGGGCTCCACAGGGAGATCTCGTAGATGTTTCTTCAGAGGGTAAGGCTGCTGAGATATAGCAGGTTTACCTCTGGATGATTTATGCCTCAATTTCCTCCTGCTCTCCCGTACTCGTTCATCATTGGGGTTGGGTTGTTCTCTGCTGATGGAACGTGTTTCTGGAGGGGAAGGTATCTCAGGGGGCACTACAGTTGCATTTATAGAGTTCTGGACCAGAATTGGTCGATCTGAGCAACTACGAAGCGTCTCCAGCATGTGGCTATGAATATGTTCCCCCGTCTCGGGATCCAAGAATGGGGTTGGGTGGAACCTCATATGTGTCTTGCGTGAAGATTCACGGCTGTCTAAGCTCTTTAAGCTTTCCCTAGGGAGCTTTTGAAGATGTTCCTCCAGAGGGGAAGGCTCCTGAGACATAACAGGTTCCTCTCTGGGTAACTCATCCCCATTTTTCTTCTTCCCACGCCCACTCTGTTGTTTCAGAAGCACCCCACTGTCTGCGCTGGTTGAGGGCTCCACAGGCAGATCTCGTAGGTGTTTCTTCAGAGGGGTAGGCTGCTGAGATATAGCAGGTTTACCTCTGGATGATTTATGTCTCTCCTGTACGCGTTCATAATTGAGGTTGGGAGGAGAAGGAGTATCCGAGCCACTTCGAATTATCTCCCGCATGTGGGTATTAAAAAATTCCCATGTCTCGGGATCCAGCTTTATCTGTTCAGGAGCTTCAGGAACTTCCTGTGAGAACGCTGGGATATTTCCCTCCATGTCTCTGGTTTTCGTCTCTGACATTTTGTTACCTTTGGCTTCCGCTTCACCAAGGTGAGTAAAATCGTCAGATGTCAGGGTGGGTGACGGGTCACTGGTTTGAGAAGACCGGGATGTTTTTAACAGTCCCGCCTTTGAAGTCTTGCGGCTGTCTAAGCTTTTTACATGCTCTCTTGGGAACTTTTGAAGATGTTCCTCCAGAGGGGAAGGCTCCTGAGATATAACAGGTTCCTCTCTGGGTAACGCATCCCTATTTTTCTTCCCACGCCCACTCTGTTGTTTGAGAAGCTCCCCACTGTCTGCGCTGGTTGAGGGCTCCACAGGGAGATCTCGTAGAGGTTTCCTCAGAGGGTTAGGCTGCTGAGATATAGCAGGTTTACCTCTGGATAATTTGTGTCTCAATTTCTCCCCACTCGGGGCCAGTAAATCTAGTCTTCGGTTGAGGATCCCCAGTTTCTCCTGTACATGTTCATCATTGAGGTTGGGAGGAGAAGGAATCTCCGAGCCACTTCGAATCATCTCCCGCATGTGGGTATTAAAACATTCCCTCGTCTCGGGATCCAGCTTTAGCTGTTCTTTAGCTTTAGGAACTTCCTGTGAGAACGCTGGGATTTTCTTGCGTGAAGATTCACCGCTGTCTAAGCTCTTTAAGCTTTCCCTAGGGAGCTTTTGAAGATGTTCCTCCAGAGGGGAAGGCTCCTGAGATATAACAGGTTCCTCTCTGGGTAACGCATCCCTATTTTTCTTCCCACGCCCACTCTGTTGTTTGAGAAGCTCCCCACTGTCTGTGCTGGTTGAGGGCTCCACAGGGAGATCTCGTAGCGGTTTCTTCAGAGGGTAAGGCTGCTGAGATATAGCAGGTTTACCTCTGGATGATTTATGCCTCAATTTCTCCCCACTCTGCTGCTGTAAAGTTGGTCTTCGGGGGAGGGTCTCCAGTGTCTCCTGTATAGCAGGTTTACCTCTGGATGATTTACGTCTCTCCTGTACGCGTTCATCATTGAGGTTGGGAGGAGAAGGAATCTCCGAGCCACTTCGAATCATCTCCCTCAAGTGGTTATTAAGAAATTCCCTCATCTCGGGATCCAGCTTTATCTGTTCAGGAGCTTCAGGAACTTCCTGTGAGAACGCTGGGATATTTCCCTCCACGTCTCTGTTTGTCATCTCTGACATAATGTTGTCTTTGGCTTCTACTTCACCAAGGTGAGTAAAATCGTCGCAGACGTTTTGTACGTCGTGTGATACACGGCCAACTCTATAAAGAAAGAAACAATGAATTCAGGATGTTGGTTCTCCATAGACAATAATGCTACACATGGGCACGGCCGATCTAGCAGCAACTCTATCAATATAGAGGCTCACAAATAATGAAATTCAAATTTCTTGCCCAAAAAGCAGCTGCCTTGGAAGCGAGATTCAATACAAAATACAAAGAAAGGTGAGGTATGTACAAATAAAAGGTGAGAGGGGCCGGCACATTTTTCTCTTGCTCTATGACCTTAAACCTTCATTGACTCCCCAGCCTTAAGTTCAGGGTGATGTGACTTACCTGTGAGTATCCATGTGTCTGTCTTACTCTCAGAATGTTGTGTTCATATAGCCTGTGCCCCATTGTGACATCATAGCTTCACATGTCATTGTGAAATCATCACTAGGCACAGGCAGAATCTTCATGCCTTTGTGACATCATCACTAGGCACAGCCAGAATCTTCAAATCTCTGTGACAGTATTACAAAGCACAGCTGAGAGCTTCAAATGTCTTTCTGATCATCACTAGACACATCCAGAATCTTCACCACTTTGTGACATCATCACCTATACCTTAAAAGAGAAGTCTGATGGAATTGTGTTTTCTTTAATCATAATTATAAATGTCACCCCCATTAATGTATTATATTATTACACAAACAAGGGGGTTTCTTTCTCATGGATCCAATAAAGTGCATAAAGGTATCTTGTTTAAATGCTCTTTATTATATCTACAGCTTTCTATCACCAACAAATATATATTTCTATAAGCTTTATATACACACACATCTATACATATACAGATGTATGACGCTGGCTTCTGTACCAGCATGATGTCATCACCTGGGCGGGGCTGGCAGGTACATGAAAAGACAGTTGACGGTTGTTTTTCTTTGTAACCGTTAGCAGACAGTATAATAAAAGCATCAGTTACGTATTGGAATGGTCATTGCATCATTACGTCATAACACACATACACATATATTATATATATATACACATACTCATATATACACATACAGATATATATACACACACATAATTACACATACAGATATATTATATATACACACATAGATACACATACAGATATATTATATATACACACACATAATTACACATACAGATATATTATATATACACACACATATAGATACACATACAGACCTATTATATATACACACACATAATTACACATACAGATATATTATATATACACACATAGATACACATACATATATATTATATATACACACATAGATACACATACAGATATATTATATATAGACACACATAGATACACATACAGATATATTATATACACACACATAATTACACATACAGATATATTATATACACACACATAGATACACATACAGATATATTATATACACACACATATAGATACACATACAGATATATTATATACACACACAAAATTACACATACAGATTTATTATATACACACACACATAGATACACATACATATATATTATATATACACACATATAGATACACATACAGATATATTATATACACACACATAGATACACATACAGATATATTATATACACACACATAGATACACATACAGATATATTATATATGCACACACATAGATACACATACAGATATATTATATACACACACATAGATACACATACAGATATATTATATACACACACATAGATACACATACAGATATATTATATATACACATATAGATACACATACAGATATATTTTATACACACAGATAGATACACATACAGATATATTATATATACACACACATAGATACACATACAGATATATTATATACACACACATAGATACACATACAGATATATTATATACACACACATAGATACACATACAGATATATTATATATACATATATAGATACACATACAGATATATTATATACACACACATAGATACACATACAGATATATTATATACACACACATAGATACACATACAGATATATTATATATACACACACATAGATACACATACAGATATATTATATATACACACACATAGATACACATACAGATATATTATATACACACACATAGATACACATACAGACATATTTTATACACACACATAGATACACATACATGTGGTTGTGCACCATGATGGAGATAACAGTAATATGTTGATTAGATGATGGTAGAGGCTGTGAAGTTCTCCTTTATATTGTTAATGTAACAACGATATAATCTTATTAAAACCTTAATGTTTTAAATTTAAACTAATAATGTAGTCATCACAATGAAAATTCACACAAGACTATGTTCCTAGCGCCACAGGCCCGGTCGTTCCACTGTCTGATTTCCATCATCTCAGCGCAGTTCTCACCCCTTTTTCCATCCGGTTGTTTCGGGTACCAGTTTTTATACCCAATTTTGTTCCCATTGAGAGAAACAAAAACCCCTTCATCTTTAATGTCATTGATGCCAAGGAACACTCTCCTGTTAAAGGCTTTCGTAATCTGGGAGATGGCCGCGTTCTCGGCGCTGGTTTGGGGAGTCGGCAGCGTCCCCTGGAACTGTTCACAGTTGGCTTTTGCAGTCGCGTAATCAGCTTCCTTTCTGTTGCTCATGTATACTTTGTTCCCAGAGGAGATCGCTCCAGCTTCGAAGTAGAGAACTGCCAAACAGGACGAAACTATTTTAATATCCTCAAAGAAAACACTGTGAAGGTCAAACATCGGTGGGTTTCTCCAGAAGAAGCCTTGGGCTGTGCATAGCCAAAACAGATAATTTAACTGTTTAACGTTATTTAGGTCCTTCTCTCAGGAGAAACCAGCCAACATTGACCTTTCATAATGTATCGTTTATTAAACGAAGAGATATTTCAACTGATGATTTGGTTAAAAAAAAAACCTTTGGATAAAATATTCTTGGAAAGAACATCTGAATTGTTATGACATTTAGGAACGGAACCAGTCAGAGTTAACTGGCAACCAAGGGCCATAGCAGGAGGATGGACCATGTGGTCAAGACAATCCAGAACAAGTCATACCAGAGAGCAGAAAGACCAGGACAAGCCGGGTTAGGATAGCAGAGAGCATATAATAATGATGATGTCAGAATAAGACTACATGGTTTCTGGGTCTCAGGTGGGTCCATAAGCATCAAACTTACCCTTCTGGAGGGATGCCAGCTTCTTCTCTAGAGCAGAAACCCTGCTCTCCAAATTTGTAACTTTTGTGTTCATGTTCGTATCTGCAATGGGCGCAATTCAAAATTAGTTTTGTTGATGGACCAAACTGAATCATGGATAGTGTTTAATAAACTCCAAGGTGACCTTCTGATGTACGTTGAGAAGGTCCTGGCTTTTCAGAGAGCCAACGCAGGAGTCAGCGCCTTTTATATTAGCAGTTATTGATTATTCGCGGTATTTCTTTGGACTTTTGACTTTTTCCTACGCTTATAGGATTCACGTTGTTGACTTTATAATGTGTTTCATAGCAGGGTAAGCTTTTTTGAGGAACTTGAAATCTAGAGAACTAGGTGAAATTTGAAAATGAATTATATATTTTTTTTTATTTTTGAATATTATTTTTATTATTATTATTATTTTTTTTTTTTAGTAATTTTGATTAGGATTTCTCCTATGGGATAGCGACCTCTGCAGAAAAAAGCCCAGCATCTACCCCCCTACTTCTAGAGGGGAGTCAAGGTTTTATAAATAAAAATATATATATTTTTTTCTAGTGGTATGGCTATGAGGCGTTTCTAGTGGTTAGTGTATGAAATTCTCTTTTTTTATTATTTAGATTTTTATATTTTTGCACTGCTGACACTATGACCTCCACTGTAGCAGATCACACAGTGATCACGAAGCAGGGCACTGCAGTCCTGCATCTCTGACCCAGGCGAGGGTTCTCTGCAGTGTCTATATGGATCCCCTTGGATCTCTGCTCCTCCAATCAGTGCTTCCAGCGATGTCCACGCTGATACCAGTGTTTACCATGCATTATAGATTTGCCCTAAACCTTCAATGCTGAGTTTGCTTGTGATTTTTCAGTTGATCTATACCTGCATCATACCTGTTTCATGTGTTACTTATTAATACCTTCAAACACAAGGTTTGTATTTCTTTTTCATTTCATCTATACCTGCAATGTTGTGTTTTAATTTGTTGTTTATTTGCTCAATACGTGAATTAAATGAGGAAAGAAAAGAGCATTTGGCACAGTGAAGGACAAATCAAAACTGGGGATGATAGGAGGGTGTCGACGAATTGCTATTTTGATTAAAGAAATAAATCTCCGTGGTCTCTGTTTTTAGTTTTATATCAGGCATGGGTTTTTTGTATATTTGAGTCAGGACCTCGGATAAGATAAGGACCTGGAGTGTCTGGGATGTCTGAAGAGACAGAGGGCGAGTGCCTGGAGCAGGGCAGGAAAAGGGACACCTATTGGGTGGTGCGGCAGTTCTGTGAAGCCACCGATGCACTACAAACACACATAACAGAATTTCCAATGCTATTTACAGTTTATTAACAGATATACATAGCAGTGTAAATAGTGGCAGAAAATCCAGAAAAACTGCCATACTTTCTGTGCTTTGGATGGTTCTGGATTACTGAGCGGATGACTGGAACAGCCTCTCAGCAGAATACAACAACCAAAATGAAACATGCACAGAGAAGATATTTTTCATCCGTCTTTTCTCACAATCCATCTTCCTCTGAACTGTTTGATGATCCAAACAGTGTAGTGCAACAGCAGTAGCACATCGTCGTCATGGTGTCCGTCAGACAAAGCAGGAGTCTGGATGTCAGGGAGTCACTTTCAGAAGACGTTTCAGAAGCCGTTTGAGAAGATGTTTTCAATGGCTCTGCCTGGGAAGTCTTGCTTGATGATTCCCCTCTGTCTAAGCTCATTAAGCTTTCTCTAGGAAGCTTTTGAAGATGTCCCTCCAGAGGCTCCTGAGATTTAACAGGTTCCTCTCTGGGTAACGCATCCTTATTTTCCTTCCGAAGCCCACTCTGTTGTTTGAGATGCACCCGACTGTCTGTGCTGGTTGAGTGCTCCACAGGGAGATCTCGTAGATGTTTCTTCAGAGGGTTAGGCTGCTGAGATATAGCAGGTTTACCTCTGGATGATTTATGTCTCTCCTGTACGCGTTCATCATTGAGTTTGGGAGGAGAAGGAATCTCCGAGCCACTTCGAATCATCTCCCGCATATGGGTATTAGGAGACTGGGATGTTTTCATCAGTCCTACCCGTGAAGTCTTGCGTGAAGATTCACCGCTGTCTAAGCTCTTTAAGCTTTCTCCAGGCAGCTTTTGAAGATGTTCCTCCTGAGCGGAAGGCTCCTGAGACATGACAGGTTCCTCTCTGGGTAACGCATCCCTATTTTTCTTCCCACGCCCACTCTGTTGTTTGAGATGCACCCCACTGTCTGTGCTGGTTGAGGGCTCCACAGGTAGATCTCGTAGATGTTTCTTCAGAGGGTAAGGCTGCTGAGATATAGCAGGTTTACCTCTGGATGATTTATGCCTCAATTTCCTCCTACTCTCCCGTACTCGTTCATCATTGGGGTTGGGTTGTTCTCTGCTGATGGAACGTGTTTCTGGAGGGGAAGGTATCTCAGGGGGCACTACAGTTGCATTTATAGAGTTCTGGACCAGAATTGGTCGATCTGAGCAACTACGAAGCGTCTCCAGCATGTGGCTATGAATATGTTCCCCCGTCTCGGGATCCAAGAATGGGGTTGGGTGGAACCTCATATGTGTCTTGCGTGAAGATTCACGGCTGTCTAAGCTCTTTAAGCTTTCCCTAGGGAGCTTTTGAAGATGTTCCTCCAGAGGGGAAGGCTCCTGAGACATAACAGGTTCCTCTCTGGGTAACTCATCCCCATTTTTCTTCTTCCCACGCCCACTCTGTTGTTTGAGAAGCTCCCCACTGTCTGCGCTGGTTGAGGGCCCCACAGGCAGATCTCGTAGGTGTTTCTTCAGAGGGTAAGGCTGCTGAGATATAGCAGGTTTACCTCTGGATGATTTATGTCTCTCCTGTACGCGTTCATCATTGAGGTTGGGAGGAGAAGGAGTATCCGAGCCACTTCGAATTATCTCCCGCATGTGGGTATTAAAAAATTCCCATGTCTCGGGATCCAGCTTTATCTGTTCAGGAGCTTCAGGAACTTCCTGTGCGAACGCTGGGATATTTCCCTCCACGTCTCTGGTTTTCGTCTCTGACATTTTGTTACCTTTGGCTTCCACTTCACCAAGGTGAGTAAAATCGTCAGATGTCAGGGTGGGTGACGGGTCACTGGTTTGAGAAGACCGGGATGTTTTTAACAGTCCCGCCTTTGAAGTCTTGCGGCTGTCTAAGCTTTTTACGTGTTCTCTTGGGAACTTTTGAAGATGTTCCTCCAGGGGGGAAGGCTCCTGAGATATAACAGGTTCCTCTCTGGGTAACGCATCCCTATTTTTCTTCCCACGCCCACTCTGTTGTTTGAGAAGCTCCCCACTGTCTGCGCTGGTTGAGGGCTCCACAGGGAGATCTCGTAGGTGTTTCTTCAGAGGGTAAGGCTGCTGAGATATAGCAGGTTTACCTCTGGATGATTTATGTCTCTCCTGTACGCGTTCATCATTGAGGTTGGGAGGAGAAGGATTATCCGAGCCACTTCGAATTATCTCCCGCATGTGGGTATTAAAAAATTTGCATGTCTCGGGATCCAGCTTTATCTGTTCAGGAGCTTCAGGAACTTCCTGTAAGAACGCTGGGATATTTCCCTCCACGTCTCTGTTTGTCATCTCTGACATAATGTTGTCTTTGGCTTCTACTTCACCAAGGTGAGTAAAATCGTCGCAGACGTTTTGTACGTCGTGTGATACACGGCCAACTCTATAAAGAAAGAAACAATGAATTCAGGATGTTGGTTCTCCATAGACAATAATGCTACACATGGGCACGGCCGATCTAGCAGCAACTCTATCAATATAGAGGCTCACAAATAATGAAATTCAAATTTCTTGCTCAAAAAGCAGCTGCCTTGGAAGTGAGATTCAGAAGTCAAAATAAAATACAAAATACAAAGAAAGGTGAGGTATGTACAAATAAAAGGTGAGAGGGGCCGGCACATTTTTCTCTTGCTCTTTGACCTTAAACCTTCATTGACTCCCCAGCCTTACGTTCAGGGTGATGTGACTTACCTGTGAGTATCCATGTGTCTGTCTTACTCTCAGAATGTTGTGTTCATATAGCCTGTGCCCCACTGTGACATCATAGCTTCACATGTCATTGTGAAATCATCACTAGGCACAGGCAGAATCTTCATGCCTTTGTGACATCATCACCTATACCTTAAAAGAGAAGTCTGATGGAATTGTGTTTTCTTTAATCATAATTATAAATGTCACCCCCCATTAATGTATTATATTATTACACAAACAAGGGGGTTTCTTTCTCATGGATCCAATAAAGTGCATAAAGGTATCTTGTTTAAATGCTCTTTATTATATCTACAGCTTTCTATCACCAACAAATATATATTTCTATAAGCTTTATATACACACACATCTATACATATACAGATGTACCAGCATGATGTCATCACCTGGGCGGGGCTGGCAGGTACATGAAAAGACAGTTGACGGTTGTTTTTCTTTGTAACCGTTAGCAGACAGTATAATAAAAGCATCAGTTACGTATTGGAATGGTCATTGCATCATTACGTCATAACACACATACACATATATTATATATATATACACATACTCATAGATACACATACAGATATATATACACACACATAATTACACATACAGATATATTATATATACACACACATAGATACACATACAGATATATTATATATACACACACATAGATACACATACAGATATATATACACACATATAGATACACATACAGATATATTTTATATACTCATAGATACACATACAGATATATTATATACACACACATAGATACACATACAGCAGGTATATTATATTTACACATAGATACACATACAGATATATTATATACACACACATATAGATACACATGCAGATATATTATATGTAATCATACATACAGACATACTATATGTACACATAGATACATATACAGATATATTATATATACACACACATATAGATACACATATAGATATATTATATACACACACATAGATACACATACAGCAGGTATATTATATATACACATAGATACACATACAGATATATTATATATACACACATATAGATACACATATAGATATATTATATACACACATATAGATACACATGCAGATATATTTTATACACACATATAGATACACATATCAACATATTTTATACACACACATAGATACACATACAGATATATTATATATACACACATAGATACACATACAGACATATTATATACAGACACCATAGGGTTGATGGGGTTGAGGTCAGGGCTCTGTGTAGCCAGTTACGTTACTCCTCACCAAACTCATCCAACCATGTTTGCTTTGTGAGCTGAGAGACATTCATGCTGGAATAGAAAAGGGTCTTTCCCAAACTCTTCCCACAAAGTTGGAATCAAACAATTGTCTAAAATGTCTTTGAATGCTGTATCATTAACATTGCCCTTTGCTGGAAAACAGCCCCAGAACATTATCCCTCCCCCATCAAACTTTACAGTAGGCACTTTGCATTTCGGTTCTCCTGACAACCCAACCCAAATCCGTCCATCAAACCTCACCCAAAAGTGATTTGTCACTCCAGAGAACACGAATAGTAATCCTCGGCTAGTGTGGAGCTGCTTGGCCATGGGGTCCCATTTCATAAAGCACAGACACAGAGCGTTTGTGCTGATGTTCCTTCCAGAGGCAGATTAGAACTCTGAATTGAGCAATGCTACAGAGTACAGGCAATTTGTACAAGCTTCAGCACTCCGCAGCCCCGCTCTGTGAGTGTACGTGGTCTACTTGTCCTGTTAACACCAACCCTCCCCTTTCCAGTCCCAAGTAGATCAGAGTTGCCTGCATGGACACTCTGACCAAAACATTCAGCGTGGCCTAGCCCTCTAACCAGGAGAGTCTATCAGCACTTCTGTTTTCCTTGTTAAACCACCTGGCTTCATCGCAAAAGTCTACCATTGTTCCTAGAAATCCAGGCAGACCAGGGCGTTGTTGCCGGTGTGCCAAGCTGCCGGGAAGGTTCATATTCACCATCGGTAAATGTGTAAGGGGAGTAGGCTGGTGCTGATGTTGTCTGCATAATCCCTGGAATTGTGTTATGTGTTAACTATGTGAATCATTTCTAGTTTCCTGTGTTTTGTCAGTATCCCCTATATAAACTCTGCCCAGTCCCAACAAAGTGTCCTCTTGCATCCTGACTGGTGTGCCGTGACTGATGGTATGGTTCTTTATGAGATCCTTCTTCCCCGGTATAGCACATTTACTCTGAGAACCCAGAGTGACTACCAATCTTGTTGCCTGCTTTGGCAAAGGGTAGGTGGTAGCGACAGCGCTGGTTACACTGTGGCAGTGGTGGGATCTCGTATTAATGAAATGTAACTAATATCAATCCCCCTCCTCCACACCTTTATATCATGTTATCTGTTCCCTATGTTTCCCATACACCTCTCACTGCATTCACTGGATATAAGAGTGAAAGATCTAGCTTACAGCTGCACCATTCAGCAATGGCTGAGATTCTGGAGACTCCTGAGCTGAGCCATGAAAGAGCAGGTAACAGAGCATGGGGTCTCTATTGGCTGATTTTTGGACTGTAGGAGAACTGTCTGCATGCGTGGCGCTTTAACACTATAATTACCGTATTGTCCGGCGTATAAGACAACTGGCCGTATAAGACGACCGCCAACTTTTCCAGTTAAAATATAGAGTTTGGGCTATACTCGCCGTATAAGACTACCCCTCTTCCAACGCACACCAAATAAAAATTAAAAAACATCAGATTTGATTTCAATATGGTAATTTTAATTCAAACTTATGACATGCAGCAAAAACTGTCACTTATAAACATAAGGCTGTTTGTCATCAAACAGTGCAAGTGGAGTAAACTTTTCCTAATTCACTCTAAAGCTGAAAGGAAGGATAAGACAATAAACCCATGGGAGCTGCCATGCTGTCAACCAAACTGGACAACTAAGCTGTCAACCAAACTGGAACTGATGATGATAGGAGGAAGAAAACAAACAATAGAGTGCCGGGCAAGTCCCTGGCGAGTCAGCAACGCCCATCATAACTGCAAGCTATTTTTACGGGTTTTGCTGGCGTGACGGTTTCCCTTTAAAAGCCTTCAAAATCCTGCTGTTCGTCATCTGATATCACAAGTACATCAACGACATCTTGTGATACATCTGTAAAGCAGTCATCGTATGGATCGAATTCCGTATCAGATAGTGTGGTCTCAGCTTCGGCTTCCTCTTCATCTTGCCACAAGTAGTCGTCCTCCATACCATCTAATGAATTTGATATGCCACACTTCTTGAAAGACTTGATTACTGTTTCTGCATCAATATCATTCCAGGCTTTTATGACAAACTTGCACAAAACATCCAACTGTGGAGCACGCATGTTTCCTCCTTTTGTGAATGACTTTTCGCCGCTAACCATCCTTTCATTCCACTGTTCTCGAATGCGATGTTTAAATGGCTTGTTTAGGCACACATCCAGTGGCAATGTCAATCCTGCAGGAATAACTGCCACATCTGTGTTTATTCTTGTAAGCCTTTCCTTGGTGCTGGGAGTTAAATGAGCCCTGAACATATCCCACACCAGTAGACTACGTCTTTGAATAAGTCCACCTGGTCGCCTGCTCCATACATTATCAAGCCATAGCTTTACCCCTTTTTCATCCATCCAGCCTTCTTCATTCACATGTACAAAACAACCAACAGGGAACTTGAGTTTCGGCATTGTTTTTCTTTTAAAAATAATCATTGGTCTCAGTTTGGCGCCATCAGCTGTGCATACTAGTACCACTGTAAAACTGGACTTCTCATGTCCTGTTGTTTTAATTAACATTGGTTTTTCACCTTTTTGATGGACAGTTTTATTTCCAACCATATCAAAATTCATTGGAGTTTCATCCATATTTCCAATACTACTTAACGCATAGCCATGTTTAGTGCGCTGTTGTATTACGTATCGATGGAAACTATTTTTTTTGCTTTCAAGATCTGCAGGTAATTTTTGTGCAATTTTCGTCTTTTGCCTCAGTACCATATTATGCCTTCCCAAGAATCTAGTACACCAGGATACAGTGGCCTTAAATCTGTTGCTGTGATCTGGGTTAGATTTGGCCCACTGAAGTGCAAACATATTTTATTTCGTGTCACTACATAACCGCACTGCGGTCCTCAGGAGGACAACAACCAGCCAATCACCGGTAAGGTACATCGCTTGCCGTGATTGGCTGGTTGTTTACAACTTTAAGTTTGAAACTGGCTTCATATTTCTTTCTTCTTTCTGGTGGAGCCATGATGGGGTCTTGACTGTTGGACATTTGTATACTGTACTATATGTACTGGTGCTGCACTGTATGAACTGGCACAGATACTGGTACTGTACTGTATCTACCCAGTATATAACAACCAGCCAATCACTGGTAAGGTACATCGCTTGCCGTGATTGGCTGGTGATTGCAGAAACAGGGCCCAGTTATTCCAGGGGGGTCCATAACAGCTGCCCTTTGAGCCAGCAGAAACTACGACCAGGCCTGCCACTTTAGAAGACCCGGACGACCCCTGCAATTACTTCTGCACTGGCTGGCACTTTACCTCTGTGTCAGGATCCATTCTCTGCTCCCTGAACCATGGCTGAATCATACATCAAGCTAACACATCTGCTACCACTAGTGGCCACCCTCCTCCCTCTGGAGTGAGCTGAACCTGATTATCAGGTACAGCTGCGCCTCATGAACTGAGTGAAGCCTGCCTTTATAAGACCTGCCCTGCCCATCAGTCAGGGCCTTGGCATTGAAGTTGTAGAACTGCCTTTGCTCTGAGCCGCTACCTGTGCCCGAACCCGAACCCGTGCCCGTGCCCGAGCCTGAGCCTGAGCCCGAACCCGTGCCTGAGCCTGAACCCGTGCCTGAGCCTGAACCCATGCCTGAGCCCGAACCCGTGCCTGAGCCTGTTCCTGTTCCTGTACCCGTGCCTGAGCCGGTACTCGTGCACGATCCAGTACCCGAGTGTAAGTCCGTACCCGTGCATGAACCTGTACACGTGCCTGGCCCGGTAGTACTCCGTTCCCGTCCGCCCTGCCAGTGGGCCTCCGTTCCCGTCCGCCCTGCCAGTGGGCCTCCGTTCCCGTCCGCCCTGCCAGTGGGCCTCCGTTCCCGTCCGCCCTGCCAGTGGGCCTCGCCTGTGCCTGAACCTGTACCTGGACCCTGTACCTGAACCTGCCTGTGGGCTTACCTGCCAGTGGGCCCGCACCCGAGCCTGTACCTGTGCCTGTGGGCTTACCTGCCAATGGGCCCGCACCCGAGCCTGTACCTGTGCCTGTGGGCTTACCTGCCAGTGGGCCCGCACCCGAGCCTGTACCTGTACCTGTGCCTGAACCTGCCTTTGGGCTTACCTGCTTCGGCTCCCGTCTCTCTGCCTCAACTCCCGAGCCTGCACCTGCCTCAGCTCCCGTCTCTCTGCCTCAACTCCCGAGCCTGCACCTGCCTCAGCCCCCGTCTCTCTGCCTCAGCCCCCGAGCCTGTACCTGCCTCAGCTCCCGAACCTGTACCTGCCTCAGCTCCCGAGCCTGTACCTGCCTCAGCTCCCGTCTCTCTGCCTCAGCTCCCGAGCCTGTACCTGCCTCAGCTCCCGTCTCTCTGCCTCAGCTCCCGAGCCTGTACCTGCCTCAGCTCCTGTCTCTCGTCCTATCCAGTCCTGCTACTCTGTCTGTACCTATCTCAGTGTCACCATGCATAAAGGGGTACAGACAGAGTTCCCCGTATCCCCTGCACATGGACTCCTACCCGACCTGCTCGCCCTGGTCCTGACACTCTGTGTTGCTGTCTTGTACCGCACAGAGGAAGTAGAAACGCAGTAGGGTCATGTTAAGTTATGTCACGTCACGTGACCCTGCTGGGTTCCTGGTTCCCCAGGTGGAAAAAGAGAACTTGTTCTCAGAGTGGGAGAGCAACGCAAAGATGGCACATAGAGGCTGTTTGGGGTAAAGATGACACAGGGAAGCTGTTTAGGGCAAAGATAAAGGCTGTTTGTCATAAAGATGGCACAGGGAGGCTGTTTAGGCCAAAGATTGCACAGGGAGGCTGTTTGGGGCAAAGATAGCACAGGCAGGCTGTTTGGGGATGAAGATGGCAAGACTTATGTGTGACGGGACCGACCTGTACCCCGACTGGGTACTCCCGCCAAACGTTGCTTCCTCCTGCCGGGACACCAACAATTAACCCCTTCAGCGCCAGGCAGAACCAGCGTTGTAGATAGAAGGGGGGGCGTCGCTGCACCGGAGCTACCTTGGCACTGTGGCTAGTCGAAGCTTAGCTACACAGCGTGGTTATTGTCCTGAAAAGGACAATACAGGATCATAGCAGCCCACCCCAAGCATCAGGCAACACTCATGTTGAGGTGAAAACAGGACTCTCTTTATTTGGGAACACAGGGGTATTTAAACAGTACAAGGGATTGAGTTACGTCCAATAGACACACAAGGGAATTGCGTCCAATAGACACAAGGGAATTACATCCTGCCCTCCTTTGCATATGACTGAGTATTAGCACTCAGCCCAGTAGGGGGTCTCTACTGTAGTCTGTGTGAGGGGGGAGGGGGCAGGAGATGTGGCACCTGGACAGGGTAGCAAACAAGGGGAACAAAAGCACACACCATAATTACAGCATATACAGGGAAATGCAGGTATCACAAACAATAACTATTACAGACGGTACCGATTAACCCGGGGCCGTCACATCTCCCCCCCCCCCATAGTCCGGCAGACCCGGCTAGACCCCTAGCGGGTCGGCTTGGGGCTGTCCGGGAAAGATAGGTGGGCATTAGGTTGTCTCTGCTCCCCAGTCTTTGGAGTGTGGCGCTCTGCACCCGGGCCCATAGTCTGTAGGGAGAAGTCAGGTGGGCACGAGATCGGTTTGCCGTGAGAGCCCATCAGCGTTCCCGTTTTGTTTTCCTGGACGATACTGAACCGTGAAGTTGTAGGGTTGTAGGGCTAGGCTCCATCGCAGCAGGCGTCCATTGTCCCCGGAGACACGGTTCAGCCAAATGAGGGGATTGTGGTCTTTAAGCACTGTAAAAGATTGCCCGTACAGGTAGGGTTGGAGTTTCTTTAGAGCCCACACCAGCGCTAGGCACTCTTTTTCCACGGCAGCGTACCCGACTTCCCTGGGCAGCAGCTTTCGGCTGATGTAGGCTACGGGGTGCTCACTGCCGTCAGTTCCTACTTGGCTTAGAACTGCTCCCAGCCCGAATGTGGAGGCATCTGTGTGGACAGAAAAACGCTTGGACGGGTCAGGTGCGTCTAGTACTGGGGTGGAGGTCAAGGCACTCTTTAACTGCTGGAAGGCGGCTTCGCACTCTGGAGACCACAGGACCTGTCGGGGCAACTTTTTTTTTGTTAGGTCCGTCAGGGGTTTGGCAATGGCGCTGTAGTTGGGGACGAACCGTCGGTAGTAACCCGTTGTACCCAAAAAGGCTAAGACCTGTGTCTTGGTTGTAGGGGTGGGCCAGTTAGCCACTGCCTCTATCTTCACAGGTTCAGGTCGTTGTCGCCCGCTGCCCACCCGGTGGCCTAGATAAGATACCTCGGAAACCCCTATCTTACACTTGTCTGGTTTCAAGGTGAGACCCGCAGATCTGAAGCGGTCTAATACAACTCCCAGGTGAACGAGGTGTTCGTCCCAGTTGTCGCTATATATCGCGATGTCATCCAGGTATGCACAAGCAAAGTCCTGGAGGCCATCCAGTAGCCGGTCAATCATCCGTTGGAAAGTCGCCGGGGCGTTCTTCATCCCAAACGGCATAACCTTAAACTGGTATAAGCCAAAAGGGGTGATGAAGGCCGACTTCGGAATGGCCTCTGGGGCCAGCGGGATCTGCCAGTAACCCTTACACAGGTCTAGGGTAGTGAGAAAATTTCCCCTAGCAATGCGGTCCAAGAGTTTGTCTACTCGGGGAATGGGGTAAGCGTCGGTTGTAGTCCGGTCGTTTAACTTACGGTAGTCCACGCAGAAGCGGGTCGTGCCGTCCCGCTTCGGCACTAGCACTACCGGGGAAGCCCAAGGGCTGCTGGAGGGCTCAATAACTCCTAGATCTAACATTTCTCGTATTTCGGACCGCATACCTTCCCGTACAGTCTCGGGTACCCGGTAAGCTGCTTGCCGCATGGGAGGCTGCCCCGGGGTCTCCACCTGGTGCACTGCTACAGTAGTGTACCCAGGGGCAGTGGAGAACATTTGATGGCGCTTAGACAGTACATGCCGGGCCTGTTCCCGCTGGGTCGCCCCTAATTGATCGCAATTTGGATAGCCTCTATGCCCGCTTGCCCTGCGCCCCGTCGGGGTAACTCTGGTAGCGGAAGATCCTCTGAATCCTCTGCGGCAGGGGCACAGATAGCGGACACCTCGTCGGGCCGTTCCTGGTAAGCCTTAAGCATGTTTACATGGAAGGCTCGTTGAATCCTCCTATCGGAGCATTTGGTTACCAGGTAGGTAGTGTCACACAGTTGTTTCACTACCTGGTAGGGACCCTGCCAGGCAGCTTGTAATTTATCGGACTTAGCCGGCTTGAGGACAAGAACTTTTTGCCCAACTTGCAGAGTGCGGTCTCGGGCGGTGCGATCGTACCACCGTTTTTGCCGCCCCTGCGCGGCTTGAAGGTTCTCCCGAACCATTCCGGCGAGTGCCTTCAGCCGCTCCCGTAACTTTAAGACATACTGTATGACCGGGGTGCCCTCGGTGGTTACTCCCCCCTCCCAATGGCTCCGGATCAACTCTAAGGGGCCCCGTACCTGCCTCCCGTACACCAACTCGAAAGGAGAATACCCGGTGGACTCTTGGGGCACCTCCCGGTACGCGAACAGGAGGTGCGGTAGGTACTTTTCCCAGTCCCGGTGAGAGGTAGCGAACGTCCGAAGCAGTTGCTTCAGTGTTCCATTGAACCTCTCGCATAACCCGTTCGTCTGGGGGTGGTAAGGGACGCTATACACAGGCTTAATCCCGCACAACCTCCACAGCTGCTGGGTAATCTCCGCGGTAAATTGGGTCCCCTGGTCGGAAATTATCTCCTGTGGAAAGCCTACCCTGGCGAAGACCCGAAGTAGGGCATCGGCTACAGTCTCCGCATGTATATTGGACAGGGGGACGGCCTCGGGATACCGGGTAGCATAATCTACCACGGTCAGTATGTACCTTTTCCCCGAAGGGCTAGGCCGGGGTAGGGGCCCTACTAGATCCACCGCTATCCGGCTGAAGGGTTCATCTATGATGGGTAGCGGGCGTAATGTGGCTTTCGTCTGGCCACGCCCCTTCCCTATTCGCTGGCAGGTGTCGCAGGTGCTACAGTACTGCTGGATATCCTTGGACAGCCCTGGCCAGAAAAAGAACCGGGTGACTCGTGATGGGTCCGTCGCCTCCCCAAATGGCCTGCCAGGGGAATGTCGTGTCCAATACGCATGATCTCTTGCCGATACTTTTGCGGCACGACCAGCTGGCGTTTGGGCACACGGGTCTCTCCCTGCCCATCCGTAAGTCGGTATAATAGCCCCTGGCTCCATTCAATTCTGTCTTCCTCGTCCCCACCCGGATCCGCCCCTGCCCGGTCCCTATAGCCCTGTAAGGTCGGGTCATGTAGGGTCTCCTTGGCAAAGTCAGCGGGGGAGGCCCAGGGCAAAGTAGGGGCCGTCGGGGAACATTCGGGAGGGATGTCAGGGTTAACAGTACTCACCCGGGTCTCGTCCTCGAGTGCGTGGTCCGCCTTCCGTGCCTGCTGGCGAGTGATGGCTCCACACTGCTCGGCGGTGTCATCCGGGTGAAACGCGGTAGTTAGGTGACCCAGATCGTTGCCCAGTAGAACTTCCACGGGTAGGTTCTTCATGACACCTACTACTACTTCGCGAGCGCCAGCTCCCCAATCCAAATGCACCCGGGCGGTGGGGATTCGGAGTACCTTTCCTCCCGCCACCCGTACAGCGACCGAGTGGCTGGTCTGCTCGGTCGCGGTGACCATCTGTGGCTGTACCAAGGTAATGGTAGCCCCACTGTCCCGTAATCCTTGAGCAGGGTGACCGTTAAGCCATACGACTTGCCGGTGATGATGTCGATTGTCCGAGGCGGCGGCCTGCACCGGGTCGGCCTCGTATAGTACCCCGAAATCCTCTTCGACCCAGTAGCAGTGTGGGGGGAATGGTGGAGCCTCCAGGCAATTAGCAGCTGCCCGGATGGGCCCGGCTGGTGGGCGCCCTCCCGGTCTAGCAGCGTGGTTAGCAGGGCATTCCCTATGTATGTGCCCGACTCGATTGCATCCGAAGCACCGGACACCCGAAGGTCGACTGTCCCTGAAGGTAGTGGGCCGCTGTTGTGCCGGGGGTCGAGGTGCGGTGCGGTGAGCCTGAGGTGGCCGAAGTGGGGGTGATACATAGCGGGCCCCTGATCGGTGCTCCAGTGGGGTAGACCTCCGGGAGTCAATATACTGGTCAGCTAGAACTGCTGCCTGGTCTGCTGTGTGGGGTCGCCGGTCACGTACCCAGTCTCTTACTGCAGGGGGGGCCAAGTCATAGAATTGCTCCAGTATAATCAGCTGGAGGACATCTGTGACGGAGGAGGCTTGGAACCCGTGGATCCACCCTTCGGCTGCCCGGGTCATGCGATGCACCCACTCGGTGAAGGGCTGCCCATCTGCGCGTCGGAGGCTCCGAAATTTCAGCCTGTGGGCCTCGGGGGTGATACCATATCGAGCTAGTAAGCGTTCCTTTACCCGATAGTAATTGGTACTGTCCGCATCTGGGGTAGTCTCATAAGCCTCCAAGGCTCGTCCCGACAGCCGACTCACCAGTAGTGTCACCCAGTCTGCCGCTTCCACGCCCTGCAAATCGCATTGTCGCTCAAAGATCTGAAGGTATCTATCTATCTCATCTACGCCATCTTGAAATCGGGGAATGGCGTCGTAGGGTAGTTTAGCTTTGTTCGAGGGGCCACTCCGATCTGTCGTGGGCGCCCGTTCTTTATCTCTCTGGAGCTCTGTGATGCGAAGCTGGGTGGCCTCGCTGACTATCTGGGCGATGAGCGCCTGTGGCGGTTCTGATCCCAGGAGGCCGATACGCCACCGGATTTCTCACTGGAGCTCTGAAGTTTCAGTGCCCTCTGATGAGGCGAGGCTGTTCCGGTCTCCCTCCATTAGCTCCGCGATCAAGGTAGCCTTTGACTTGTTGCTTGCCGTCTGCCCACGGGCTTCCAATAAGTCTTTCAATGTCTGCCTCTTCAAGCCCTCGTAACGATGCTCCATTCACTGGAATGCAGTCCCGGTGGTCGTTTGGATCTCCCGGTTCAGAGGAAGCATCCCACCGCTGCCACCAATGTGACGGGACCGACCTGTACCCCGACTGGGTACTCCCGCCAAACGTTGCTTCCTCCTGCCGGGACACCAACAATTAACCCCTTCAGCGCCAGGCAGAACCAGCGTTGTAGATAGAAGGGGGGGCGTCGCTGCACCGGAGCTACCTTGGCACTGTGGCTAGTCGAAGCTTAGCTACACAGCGTGGTTATTGTCCTGAAAAGAACAATACAGGATCATAGCAGCCCACCCCAAGCATCAGGCAACACTCATGTTGAGGTGAAAACAGGACTCTCTTTATTTGGGAACACAGGGGTATTTCAACAGTACAAGGGATTGAGTTACGTCCAATAGACACACAAGGGAATTGCGTCCAATAGACACAAGGGAATTGCGTCCAACAGACACAAGGGAATTACATCCTGCCCTCCTTTGCATATGACTGAGTATTAGCACTCAGCCCAGTAGGGGGTCTCTACTGTAGTCTGAGTGAGGGGGGAGGGGGCAGGAGATGTGGCACCTGGACAGGGTAGCAAACAAGGGGAACAAAAGCACACACCATAATTACAGCATATACAGGGAAATGCAGGTATCACAAACAATAACTATTACAGACGGTACCGATTAACCCGGGGCCGTCACACTATGCGTCCAATCTTTGGAGTATGTAACCTGTTATCTATGTCTGTAATTTAGGGTTGCCATGCATTATTTATTTGATCTAAACCTTCACTGCTGAGTTTGCTTGTGATTTGTCAGTTGATCTATACCTGCAATGCTGTTTTGTGTGTTATTTATTAATACCTTCAAACACAAGGTTTATATGTCTTATTCATTTGATCTATGTGACGGACTCGTCCCTTCAGGCACACCGCTGTGGATATTATACAGCCCAACCACCCGTTCCCCTGGAACCCAGTTTCTATGTTTACCCCTTTTTCCTATTGCCCAGAAGCTGCCCTCTGCCGCCCACACCGCCAGGCCCAGTACCAGGACATACAGGTTTTACTTTTAGAACTGCTGGGCGGCTAGAATAGCCTCCTGCCCCACTATGTGTACCAGACAGGATTATCTCCACAGGGTGCCCAGCCAGGGCTCCAGCCTGACTATCGGTGGAAGATATCAGAGGCTAATCCCGTTATCTCCCCTATTGTTCCTGGGAGAACTGAATCCCCCATCTTAAGGGGGCGGTTATGTTACTCAGACGTCTCATTCTGTGTGTTGATGTGATTATATGGATATATATACCTGTGCCTGTGTCCAATAAAGTGTTCTTAATGTTACCCTACTCTGAGTCTCGGCTAGTGACTGGGGAACCGGGGAAAGTGTGTGGTGTCCCAGGCTAAGGGAGCACAAGACAGCGGAGGTAGTCGGTCGGACTAGCCAGCTCCGTGACAATCTATACCGGCAATTCTATGTTTCCATTTTTTTGTTGGTATGATCTATACATGAGCTACATTAGGAAAGAAAAAAAGTGTGGCACAGTGAAAGAGGGGACAAAGAGACATTAGGGGTGATTAATGGGGGGGACGACAAACTCTTATTTTGATTAAAGAAATGTATCTCCATGGTCTCTAATTTCTGTTTTTGTCTATAGCACAGGCAGGCTGTTTGGGGAGAAGATTGGGCAATTCTATACATCCAATCTGGGTTCTGGGCATGTCCTGTGGATGTATTCTCCGTGCCGGAGCTGGCCTTTGAGGTGAGTGACCTGTGATCTATGTCTGCAATTTGGGTTACCATGCATTATAGATTTGCCCTAAACCTTCAATGCTGAGTTTGCTTGTGATTTTTCAGTTGATCTATACCTGCATCATACCTGTTTCATGTGTTACTTCTTAATACCTTCAAACACAAGGTTTGTATTTCTTTTTCATTTCATCTATACCTGCAATGCTGTGTTTTAATTTGTTGTTTATTTGCTCAATACGTGAATTACATGAGGAAAGAAAAGAGCATTTGGCACAGTGAAGGACAAATCGAAACTGGGGATGATAGGGGGGTGTCGACGAATTGCTATTTTGATTAAAGAAATATATCTCCGTGGTCTCTGTTTTTAGTTTTATATCAGGCATGGGTTTTTTGTATATTTGAGTCAGGACCTCGGATAAGATAAGGACCTGGAGTGTCTGGGATGTCTGAAGAGACAGAGGGCGAGTGCCTAGAGCAGGGTATGAAAAGGGACACCTATTCGGTGGTGCGGCAGTTCTGTGAAGCCACCGATGCACTACAAACACACATAACAGAATTTCCAATGCTATTTACAGTTCATTAACAGATATACATAGCAGTGTAAATAGTGGCAGAAAATCCAGAAAAACTGCCATACTTTCTGTGCTTTGGATGGTTCTGGATTACTGAGCGGATGACTGGAACAGCCTCTCAGCAGAATACAACAACCAAAATGAAACATGCACAGGGTAGATATTTTTCATCCGTCTATTCTCAAAATCCATCTTCCTCTGAACACTCAGAACTGTTTGATGATCCAAACAGTGCAACAGCAGTAGCACATCGTCGTCATGGTGTCCGTCAGACAAAGCAGGAGTCTGGATGTCAGGGAGTCGCTTTCAGAAGACGTTTGAGAAGATGTTTTCAATGGCTCTGCCGGGGAAGTCTTGCTTGATGATTCCCCTCTGTCTAAGCTCATTAAGCTTTCTCTAGGAAGCTTTTGAAGATGTCCCTCCAGAGGCTCCTGAGATTTAACAGGTTCCTCTCTGGGTAACGCATCCTTATTTTCCTTCCGAAGCCCGATGCACCCGACTGTCTGTGCTGTCTGTGCTGGTTGAGATCTCGTAGATGTTTCTTCAGAGGGTTAGGCTGCTGAGATATAGCAGGTTTACCTCTGGATGATTTATGTCTCTCCTGTACACGTTCATCATTGAGTTTGGGAGGAGAAGGAATCTCCGAGCCACTTCGAATCATCTCCCGCATGTGGGTATTAGGAGACTGGGATGTTTTCATCAGTCCTGCCCGTGAAGTCTTGCGTGAAGATTCACCGCTGTCTAAGCTCTTTAAGCTTTCTCCAGGCAGCTTTTGAAGATGTTCCTCCTGAGCGGAAGGCTCCTGAGACATAACAGGTTCCTCTCTGGGTAACGCATCCCTATTTTTCTTTCCACGCCCACTCTGTTGTTTGAGATGCACCCCACTGTCTGTGCTGGTTGAGGGCTCCACAGGTAGATCTCGTAGATGTTTCTTCAGAGGGTAAGGCTGCTGAGATATAGCAGGTTTACCTCTGGATGATTTATGCCTCAATTTCCTCCTACTCTCCCGTACTCGTTCATCATTGGGGTTGGGTTGTTCTCTGCTGATGGAACGTGTTTCTGGAGGGGAAGGTATCTCAGGGGGCACTACAGTTGCATTTATAGAGTTCTGGACCAGAATTGGTCGATCTGAGCAACTACGAAGCATCTCCAGCATGTGGCTATGAATATGTTCCCCCGTCTCGGGATCCAAGAATGGGGTTGGGTGGAACCTCATATGTGTCTTGCGTGAAGATTCACGGCTGTCTAAGCTCTTTAAGCTTTCCCTAGGGAGCTTTTGAAGATGTTCCTCCAGAGGGGAAGGCTCCTGAGGCATAACAGGTTCCTCTCTGGGTAACTCATCCCCATTTTTCTTCCCACGCCCACTCTGTTGTTTCAGAAGCACCCCACTGTCTGCGCTGGTTGAGGGCTCCACAGGCAGATCTTGTAGGTGTTTCTTCAGAGGGGTAGGCTGCTGAGATATAGCAGGTTTACCTCTGGATGATTTATGTCTCTCCTGTACGCATTCATCATTGAGGTTGGGAGGAGAAGGAGTATCCGAGCCACTTCGAATTATCTCCTGCATGTGGGTATTAAAAAATTGCCATGTCTCGGGATCCAGCATTATCTGTTCAGGAGCTTCAGGAACTTCCTGTGAGAACGCTGGGATATTTCCCTCCACGTCTCTGGTTTTCGTCTCTGACATTTTGTTACCTTTGGCTTCCACTTCACCAAGGTGAGTAAAATCGTCAGATGTCAGGGTGGGTGACGGGTCACTGGTTTGAGAAGACTGGGATGTTTTTAACAGTCCCGCCTTTGAAGTCTTGCGGCTGTCTAAGCTTTTTACATGTTCTCTTGGGAACTTTTGAAGATGTTCCTCCAGAGGGGAAGGCTCCTGAGATATAACAGGTTCCTCTCTGGGTAACGCATCCCTATTTTTCTTCCCACGCCCACTCTGTTGTTTGAGAAGCTCCCCACTGTCTGCGCTGGTTGAGGGCTCTACAGGGAGATCTCGTACAGGTTTCTTCAGAGGGTTAGGCTGCTGAGATATAGCAGGTTTACCTCTGGATAATTTGTGTCTCAATATCTCCCCACTCTGGGTCAGTAAATCTAGTTTTCGGTTGAGGATCCCCAGTCTCTCCTGTACATGTTCATCATTGAGGTTGGGAGGAGAAGGAATCTCCGAGCCACTTGGAATCATCTCCCGCATGTGGGTATTAAAACATTCCCTCGTCTCGCGATCCAGCTTTAGCTGTTCTTTAGCTTTAGGAACTTCCTGTGAGAACGCTGGGATTTTCTTGCTTGAAGATTGACGGCTGTCTAATCTCTTTAAGTGTTCCCTAGGGAGCTTTTGAAGATGTTCCTCCAGAGGGGAAGGCTCCTGAGATATAACAGGTTCCTCTCTGGGTAACGCATCCCTATTTTTCTTCCCACGCCCACTCTGTTGTTTGAGAAGCTCCCCACTGTCTGCGCTGGTTGAGGGCTCCACAGGGAGATCTCATAGATGTTTCTTCAGAGGGTAAGGCTGCTGAGATATAGCAGGTTTACCTCTGGATGATTTATGGCTCAATTTCTTCTCACTCTGCTGCTGTAAAGTTGGTCTTTGGGGGAGGGTCTCCAGTGTCTCCTGTACACGTTCATCATTGAGGTTGGGAGGAGAAGGACTCTCCAAGCGACTTCGAATCATCTCCCTCAAGTGGGTGTTAAGAAATTCCCTATTCTTGGGATCCAGCTTTAGCTGTTCAGGAGCTTCAGGAACTTCCTGTGAGAACCCTCGGATATTTCCCTCCACGTCTCTGTTTTTCGTCTCTGACATTTTGTTACCTTTGGCTTTCACTTCACCAAGGTGAGTAAAATGGTCGGATGTCAGCGTGGGTGACGAGTCACTGGTTTGAAGAGACGGGGATGTTTTCAACAGTCCAGCCCGTGAAGTCTTGCGTGAAGATTCACCGCTGTCTAAGCTCTTTAAGCTTTCTCTAGGGAGCTTTTGAAGATGTTCCTCCAGAGGGGAAGGCTCCTGAGACGTAACAGGTTCCTCTCTGGGTAACGCATCCCTATTTTTCTTCCCACTCTGTTGTTTCAGAAGCACCCCACTGTCTGCACTGGTTGAGGGCTCCACAGGGAGATCTCGTAGGTGTTTCTTCAGAGGGGTAGACTGCTGAGATATAGCAGGTTTACCTCTGGATGATTTATGTCTCTCCTGTACGCGTTTATCATTGAGGTTGGGAGGAGAAGGAGTATCCGAGCCACTTCGAATTATCTCCCGCATGTGGGTATTAAAAAATTCCCATGTCTCGGGATCCAGCTTTATCTGTTCAGGAGCTTCAGGAACTTCATGTGAGAACGCTGGGATATTTCCCTCCACGTCTCTGGTTTTCGTCTCTGACATTTTGTTGTCTTTGGCTTCTACTTCACCAAGGTGAGTAAAATCGTCGCAGACGTTTTGTACGTCGTGTGATACACGGCCAACTCTATAAAGAAAGAAACAATGAATTCAGGATGTTGGTTCTCCATAGACAATAATGCTACACATGGGCACGGCCGATCTAGCAGCAACTCTATCAATATAGAGACTCACAAATAATGAAATTCAAATTTCTTGCCCAAAAAGCAGCTGCCTTGGAAGCGAGATTCAGAAGTCAAAATAAAATACAAAATACAAAGAAAGGTGAGGTATGTACAAATAAAAGGTGAGAGGGGCCGGCACATTTTTCTCTTGCTCTATGACCTTAAACCTTCATTGACTATGATATATTTTATATACTCATAGATACACATACAGATATATTATATACACACACATATAGATACACATGCAGATATATTATATGTAATCATAGATACACATACAGACATACTATATGTACACATAGATACATATACAGATATATTATATACACACACACATATAGATACACATACAGATATATACACACACATAGATACACATACAGCAGGTATATTATATATACACATAGATACACATACAGATATATATACACACACATATAGATACACATGCAGATATATTATATGTAATCATAGATACACATACAGACATACTATATGTACACATAGATACATATACAGATATATTATATACACACACACATATAGATACACAGATATATACACACACATAGATACACATACAGCAGGTATATTATATATACACATAGATACACATACAGATATTATATATACACACACATAGATACACATACAGACATATTTTATACACACATATAGATACACATATCGACATATTTTATACACACATATAGATACACATGCAGATATATTTTATACACACACATAGATACACATACAGACATATTTTATACACACATATAGATACACATATCGACATATTTTATACACACACATAGATACACATACAGACATATTTTATACACACACATAGATACACATACAGACATATTATATACAGACACCAAAGGTGATGGGGTTGAGGTCAGGGCTCTGTGTAGCCAGTTACGTTACTCCTCACCAAACTCATCCAACCATGTTTGAAGTGTGGTGTGAAGTATGTTGCAATGGTGGTGTCTGTTGACGCCCTCTGGCCCAGGGTCAACATCAGGTGGTGGTGGAGTATGTTGCCTCTGAGGCGACGGTGGTGTCTGTTGGCGCTCTCCGGCCCAGGGTGAACATCAGGTCGAGGTGGAGTATGTTGTCCCTGGGGCGACGGTGGTGTCTGTTGACACCCTCCGGAAAAGTGTCAACATTAGTTGGTGGTGGAGTATTTTGCGCCAGAGGCGACGGTGGTATCTGTTGGCGCCCTTCATCCCAGGGCCGACATCAGGTGGTGGTGGAGTATGGTGTCTCTGGGGCGACGGTGGTGTCTGTTGACACCCTCCGGCCCAGGGCCAACATCAGGTGGTGTGAAGTATGTTGCAATGGTGGTGTCTGTTGGCGCCCTCTGGCCCAGGGTCAACATCAGGTGGTGGTGGAGTATGTTGCCTCTGAGGCGACGGTGGTGTCTGTTGGCGCTCTCCGGCCCAGGGTGAACATCAGGTCGAGGTGGAGTATGTTGTCCCTGGGGCGACGGTGGTGTCTGTTGACACCCTCCGGAAAAGTGTCAACATTAGTTGGTAGTGGAGTATTTTGCGCCAGAGGCGACGGTGGTGTCTGTTGGCGCCCTTCATCCCAGGGCCGACATCAGATGGTGGTGGAGTATGGTGTCTCTGGGGCGACGGTGGTGTCTGTTGACACCCTCCGGCCCAGGGCCAACATCAGGTGGTGTGAAGTATGTTGAGACGGTGGTGTCTGTTGGCGCCCTCTGGCCCAGGGTCAACATCAGGTGGTGGTGGAGTATGTTGTCTCTGAGGCGACGGTGGTGTCTCTTGGCGCCCTTCATCCCAGGGAATCCCCCCGGACCGTACTCCGGCCGGGATCATGACACACAAATAACACAGTGACATAACACATATAACACAGTGACATAACACATATAACACAAATAACAGTGACATAACACAGTGACATAACACATATAACACACAGTAACATAACACATAACACACACGTACAATGCACAAATCACAAGGACCTTTCCTCTTGTTATTTGCCCTGGCCTTCACTCACTAATAGCATTACATAAACGCTATAACTCACACTTCACCCTATAACATTTTTCCATCCACATACCTGCCAACAGACCCAACTTTTTCAGGGACAGTCCTGCTTTTTTTCCAGTCCTGTCCCATCTAATTTAGCTAAACTAGGTATGCAAATACACGTAGGTAGTTATAGCTCGGTAGGTAACGCTAGTATAAACATTAAATAAATAAAATGAAGTACTAAATAATAAATCTAACTTTAAAATACATTTAAATAAACCCCTAATTTTTTTTTTTTTTAAAACCCATTAAAATTAATTATTTAGACATAATACATCTTTAACCAAACCAGTGCACTGCTACTAATCTTAAACATAACCGTACATTAACCCTAAGCTATTTTTTAGTTCATTTTTCCATCCGCATACCTGCCAACACACCCAAGATTTTGGTGGACAGTCCTGCTTTTTTCCAGTCCTGTCCAGTAAAAGTTGGCTTGTTGCAAAGTATGCCATTGTAAATAGGTAGCAAATGTTAGGCATGTATTACAAGTGGTCCAAAATCAATTTAAAAATGTAAAATAATCCCTATTCTTTTATTAAACATCTATGGATGTGTGATTGTGTATGATAAAAAGGAGGCCAAGTTCCTTGGAGCATTTGTCTCTAGGTCATTTTGTGTACTGTACACCTCAGTACGTGTGTGCAACTCTATTGGTCGTTTCGGCAGGGGGCTCGCCTGCCATCAACGAATGAAGTGCGTTCTGCATGTTTCATGGGCTCCATTCTCTGTAAACTCGGTAGTGGGTGAAAATCTCAGGAGATCTGTTGTTTAGGAGCCACCACTTCTACAGCCATCAAACTTACCCAGGGAGATCTTGATTCTTCGCCTTTCTAATTTTGGGTCAGCAGCATTTAAGCCTCTTCACGGCGTTCCTGTGCTTTCTATATGGAGCATACACAAGCTTGCAATGCCCACCAACAACGGACAGCCTATTTTACGGCGAGTCCCCCGCTTGGGGGCGTCTCAAGTTACATTACAAGTTACATCTCGTGCCATTGCAGAAGAAGAACCTCCATCGACATATCAGTCTGATCCTTCCTCAGGACTGGAAATGGAACCAACAACCTCACATGTATGTTTTAACTTTTATGGGCCTTGTCAGTGGGGTCCAGTTGGTATCCCTCTAGTCACAAGTGAACAAGGAGGTCCACGTCCGGACTCAGCTTTTCACTTGGGTTGAGCCCCAAAAAGACCCCTGAAGGGTGAAATACCATAGAAAACAAGGTTGAGAACCTCACCAAGAACAGACAGCTGTTATACACCCCAAGTTTATTTAAAACGAGGAGAGATGTTAGAACACAAGGCCATAATCTTAAACTAGAGGGCCAGAGACTTAGATGGAATCTTACTTTACGGAGGTGGTAGATAAGTGGAACAGCCTTCCTGCAGAGGTGGTAGAGAATGGCATATGGCTACTGAATCCTGATTAAGGTCTGAGTCCTGGATGGGTCTGATCCGTCATCAGATTCTGATAGACTCAGAAACCATCCTGAGCTCCTAGAAAGAGGGACTGGACAAGCTGAACAGGGACACTTGGGAGGTTGTATTGGTATTAATCATCTTGTGCATGTGCGGTAGTAAATCTTTAAGTCAGGAGCCTTCAGCAGCAGATGTGATTGGTTGTTTGGGGAGGGCCCATCATGCCCATGAAGGTAAGTTATCATATTAATAAACCGGGGCGTCATCCGTCCTGAAAGGAAAAGGGGGATTTTCAAGCGCCTGTCCTGTTTATTCACCAAACTATAATGGCCCATTAGCCCTCGCACAAAGAGATAACAAGCGGGATTAATTCCGCCCCAACAAGGGGTATAATAGGCATTGAATAATCTGATTTGCCCTTTAAAGGTATAAACCCCCCCCCACAAAAAAAAGGCAGAGAAGTTAAAAGGCTGAGCTAATGAAAAGAAGGGGGTGTAGGACTCAACAAAATAGAGGGAGGGGGGTCAATTAACCCTGTAAACTCAGCTCAGAGTCACTCAGTCCTACTAAAGATTGTCATCTGCCAACAACGGTGATATTGAGCCGAAACAGAATAAGATAGAGATTCGTATAAACTTATGGAACCTCGGAGGTCTCTTTCTCAGTAAAAACGTGACTAATTGATGAACTTTTCCCACCATGCAGAGCAGTTTATTGCTCTCTCGTTCTTTAGATGACATTACATTGCCCCCTTCTGGTCAATGTCTGCATTCCACTGCTTTACACGTGTTGCGCATATATTATATATATATATATATATATATATATATATATATATATATATATATACATATATATATATACATACATATATATACACACACACACACACACACACATACATATATATATATACACACACACACATATATACACACACACCGTATTGGCTCGAACATAGGCCGCACTTTTCCCCCCCACTTTAAGTCTTTAAAGTGGGGGTGCGGCCTATATTCGGGGTCTAGCGCCCGACGCCCGGGACTGCATGTCAGCAGGTAGCAGGTTTAGGATACAGATCCCCCGCAGCGGTGCAGGGGACCTGCATCCTACCGTCTGATACGCTGACAGCCTCCCCTGCCAGCACTTTCCACTGCCGGCAGCAGAGGTTGGTTACCCGCATCGCCGCAGCCGGTGACCGTCCACGCGATGCGTTTTACCTCTGCCCCCAAGACTTACCAGAGCAGACTCACGGGTGTCTTGCGGGGCCGGCGGGGGACATCTACGCAATACGCGTTGTCACGGAGCTGGCTAGTCCGACCGACTACCTCCGCTGTCTTGTGCTCCCTTAGCCTGGGACAACACTCCCTTCCCAGATTCCCCAGTCACTAGCCGAGACTCAGTGTAGGGTAAAACCAAACGAAGACTGATTTATTTCTCACACACAGGACTGGATATATCCAGCAAAACACACATTAACATAAAACAAGATATTGGGACACAAACCGCCCCTTAATCTGCCTCCCAGAGACAACAGGGGCAGTAACGGGATTAACAATACAATAGGGGGGGGAGACTGATTTATATAACATTAAACTGAAACAATGGTGGTCACTCCCTGGTGGCAGATCCTGGCTGTCTGGCGGAGATAATCCCCTCAGCCAGTGATGAGATGATACTGCTGGGGGTAGCCACAGAAGCCTTTACAAACCCAGGGCCCATAGTCAATAGGGAGGAGGCTGGCAGTCAGGCTTCTCCAGTGGTCCCAGTGATGGAGGCTTCCCGGCGGAAAAACGTTTTCTTTAAAAAAGCACCAAACTTTTAGGGTGCGGCCTATATACGGGGGCGGCCTATATCCGAGCCAATACGGTATATAGTCTCATCCATTCCAAGTGTCCCTGCTTAATACGACCAGTCCCTCTTTAGTTCCCAGATGACCTGCTTGCTGAACATGAGGGCATCGCAGGGTTCTACAGCGATGTCCACATTGTCCCCTAGGAGTCATCCCCTGAAACCCTCGTAAGCGGGCTAACCAGATTTGGTCAATTTTTTACGAATCTCCGAAAACGAGGAAGAACCCCCAACGAAGCCAACGGAGGAGGAGGACTAAGAATTTTAATTGGGCGCTTTAAGGCCAGTAGTCACCCATTGACTTTAGGTAGATATGAGAGGCCACAGGCTACGTTTTTATGCTGGCGGCCACCAGCGACAGACCAGGCGAGTATGGAGGGGTGTCGCCAGCAGCCCAGGGGGCATTTGCTTGGTGCTCTGGGCCTAGCTGCAGGGGACCTGGATCCTCCTCTCTGGCAGCCGGTGGATGCTTCTGTCCGGCATTTCCTCTGGGGCTTCTATGACGGAGCGTCACATGACCTTCAAGTGCTCAGTCATAGAAGACCCGGCGGAAGTGCCGGCAGCAGAGGTTGTGTATGCGCATCGCACAGATGCCCACCGGCTGCCCCCACTAGACACCAAGGAATCTGAAGCACGGGGGACAAGTCTGGGGATGCATTGGTAAGGGAGGGGGGGCAGAGTGGCATATCCGGGGGGTATAAGGCACATCAGGGGGTCAGAATTGAAAGCCGTGGGGCAGGTTGGCAAATAAAAACAAAAAATGCATTTTTCTCAATCATAGTTTTTATTAAATATGAAAAAATAGTTTCAATGTGAATTAATATTTACAAACAAGGGGTTAATTCCACGCGTCCGCAAGTCGACCAATCAGTAAGTGCTCCCGAGGCTACTGGTCGGTAAACTTTGCCTTTCTCCCCTCCCCAAAAGCCGTCATCCCCTATATATATATATATATATATAATTACACACATATACACTATACATAGGCCCACTTTAATTAATGTTCTATGTGTAGGTACTGCGTGGCTATACAGACATAATGCAGTGTATGGCGGACCCCCCCCCACTCACCGCGTATCCGTTGACAGCCGCGATGACGGGCTTCTTCATAGAAGAGATGTGGTTCCAGTGAGCGAGGAAGCCGCTGCTGTACCATTCCTGGAACGTCCGGTTCTGCATCTCCTCGATGTCGGCTCCACCTGGAATAGCAAATAAGAGCATTAAAATGTAAAAGTTCCACATAAGGCCCATCCGGCCCCCCGTCTAGATTCAGGAGCCATATGCCTATCCAATGCATGTTTAAATCCCCTCGCTGTATTAACCTCTACCACTTCTGGTGGGAGGCTGCTCCACTTATCTACCACCCTTTCAGTAAAGCTATTGGTACTATGGGAGAGTACTTATTGGCGTTAATTCTTCGCTTTAATGTTATATCCGCTTCTTTTCATTTCTAATCAGCTAACTAAACCATATTAAACGGAACGGTGAACCACTGTAAACAAGACTAATGTGTCACAGGTGGCTAAATAAACACTCAAACATAAATTATAGATATTTATTGCTGCTTTTGTGCCTGGAAAAAAGAGAGATTTCCGGAACCCACGTTAAACGTTTAGCGCCAGCAGATTCTCCTGGTATAGGGGACCAGGACGGCGCCCAGCGGAGACGGGACTTTGATTTAATTTTTGTGTCTGTCCCTTTAAAAGCATTCCCGTCACCCGTGGCAACTGAGAGCATTCCAGAGCTTTACTGCTCTAATGGTAAAGAACGGAGGGGGCTGTAGACGTCACTGACCTGAAAAGGCTTTCTTGCTTCCTGCGATCACAATGGCCCCGACCTGCGGGTCCTCTTCGAAAGCGTCCAGGGCCCGGTTCAGTTCTGTCATCATGGCATCGCAGAAAATGTTCTCATTCTCGCCCTTGTGCTCCACCAATATGTACTGATAGCCCGGACCTGCCGGGGGACATGTAAAAGATATATACGTCATTCCATCAAGCTGCGGACCCACCACGCAAGAACGCAGATTTAATTTTCTGGCGGGGGTGGGGTGGTCAGAAGCATGGGCCATTATTATGAATTCTTATGGGTCATCAAAATAGGGACTGTCTCTCCCAAAAAGGCACACTTGGCAGGTATCTAATCATACATTATATATATATATATATATATATATATATATATATATATATATATATATATATATATATATATATATATATATATATATATATATATATATATATATATATATATATATATATATATATATATATATATATATATATATATATACACTCCTCCTGATCTTTTACTCCAGGACTGAACAGATAATAAACTAGCATTACCCATCATACAGCGCTACAGAATATGATGGCGCTATATAAAACAATAAATAATAATAATAATAGAAGCTAAAGTGTGTACACTCTACAGAAACTTGTCCAATTTCTTACTTAATATCTATAAATTATACAGCATCTTGTTTATGGATCTCGGTCTTGCATTTCGGAGCCACAAAAGTCACAAATAAAAATATAACTTAAAAATAATATTATTCATTAGTCCTTTTGATGGTCTGTGTTTCTTAAGTTTGCATGGCTGATAGCGTATACAGGGGCTAGGAACATAGATGGGATGAATCAAGGTGTATATAACGTATTGGCCCGAATATAGGCCGCACTTGCGTGTGCCGGCACGGGAGATTGTCTAAGCGCATCGCGCAGACGTTCACCGGCAGCGGCAATGCGAGCGTAAACAGCTTCCGCTGCCGGCACATCTGCACGATGTGCTTTAACAACCTCCCTTACCGTTGGAAAGGTAAACGACTCACCATACCGGTATAAGGCTTGTAAAAGAAAGAATAAAAAATATTAAGTTAAAAAATGAAAATGTAAAGAAAAAAAAAATTTAAAAAAATGATTTGGGGGTCTCTAAAGGCAGATAAATAAAGATCAAAATTGCCCAGAGACCCCCAAATTAAATGATCTAAACATAAACTAATGTAACTTTAAAAAAAAAAAAAAGTTTAAGTATTCTAGCAAAATGACCACTGTGGTAGCCAATGTTACCAGTGATCATATAGCTATGAAAAAGTCACATTCCCTTTTTAAAAATGGCCGATACTAAATTTTAACCCCATGATTCCTTTGATCATGGGGTTAAATTTAGCCAATGGTAGAGGAAAGACATATTGGGGTAAAAGGCATAAGGGGCATGGTGACATATCAAGGGTAAAAGGCATATAGGGGGCTTTAAGGCATATCAGGGGGGCACAGTGGCATATAGGGGGCTATAAGGCATATCAGGGAGGCACAGTGGCATATTAGGGGACAGAGTGGCATATAGGAGGTATAAGGGGGCACAGTGTCATCTCTGACATATAGGAGGGTATAAGGCATATCTGGGGGCAGAGTAGCATATAGGGGGTATAAGGCATTTCCGGGGGCAGAGTAGCATATAGGGGGTATAAGGCATTTCTGGGGGCAGAGTAGCATATAGGGGGTATAAGGCATTTCTGGGATAGAGAGGCGAGATGCGCACAACTGGACAAAAACAGTTTACATGAATATTTACTAGGAAAGCTTTTTTTGGGTTCTTGGCTTTAATTATTATGTCAGTAAAATAAGAAGGCAAATCGTGAAATGCCATTGTAAATTATACGTTTTTATTTTAAATAAGCGAAACATTTGCATATTGTTGGGTTTTTTTTTTACCCGATTAATCGAAAAAATAATCAGCCCAATAATTGCAGCCCTACACTCAAATTTTGTCCTAGAGATACATGCAGCCCCTCATTTGAAGCTCCAAGGGGTGTAGTTTCTTGAAATGTGTACTTTATGTACCCTAATTTAACTTCCCAGATGTCTAGATCTCTTTAACTTCAGATATGGCAGATTTGACAATCTTGTTAGAAAAATTGTCTTAAAACTTTTAGGGGTGATGCCTGCAATTAGACAGCTCTAGGCAGCTGGGAAGTTAAATTATGGGACAAAAAGTATACATTTGCAGAAACTACACCCCTTGGCGCATCAAATGAGGGGCTGCATGTATTAGTAGCACAAGACTGGAGACATAAATGAACTTGTCTCTTTTAATATATTTTGTTTAATATAAGTGTGATATTCACTTATTTGCTGTGCACGGCAGATTTGTGATACAAATAAGACCTCATTTGCTGCGGCTGGGGGTGTAGTTTCTAAAAATATATAGTTTTGTTGGCATATTTTAACATCCCGGGCAGCTAGAGCTGTTTAATAGACGACGGCCATGCATTAAATGTAAAGATGTCTTTTGTGATAGTCTAATAAATTGAACTTTTAGCAATAAAATATTAGAAAAACACAGTCTACTGTTGTCAATTTCTGTTTATTTTAGACCGGTTACCTGCTACAAATATCTAGCAACACAGCTTTTGATATTAGAGTTTTCGAAAAATACAATTACAAACTAGTTTTTATTGAGTCGGAAGAAAAAAAAAACCCCAAAAACCAAACACACTCCCCCCCCCATTTTTGGCTTTATTTTGCAAACCTAATGAGACGTAGACGTATCAAAAAGGCATATTTGGAATCTGCTGGGTGTGCTGAAAAAAAAACAACAACATATGGTTTTCATAGTTTATTCCCAATAAACGTGAAATGCACCAAAGTGCCGAAAACCAGCTTAGCACCCAAGGGGTTAAACACGAACATTTCTCCGAACCTTTTGATGAGCCTATTTGATCCGGCCCGCTTGTGAGTGGATCTTACACCATATTAAAGTCTTTTTTATTTCCACATATCGCACTATTATTGTATTTGATTTTTTTCCCCGATGTATTTGCGCTCCACGATCTGCCGTTCGTTTCTTTGAGGACGAGTATCGCTGGGAGCTGCTTACTTTTGGGAAGAACTATATTCATTTTTATTGAATTTACACATGGAATTCTGTGTTTTTTGCTTTCTTAGAAAATATGAATATATATAATATAAAGATATATTAAATATATTATATTAAATATTCATATAGACAGGTCCTCCAGATTCTAATTTATAATATAAAAATGTTTATATATGTTAGAATTAATATAAAATAATATTTACAATATTTGTAAAAGATAAATTATAATTTATACACTGAATCAAAAAAATAATATAACTTATAATGAACAAAATATAATTTACGATATTATTAAAATATACATTTTAATATAAACTTAAATTAAAAAAAAACAATATAAAGTTTATAAGTTATAATTTGCAATATCTTAAAATATGAATTATAAATTAAAAATACTAATAAGTGATATTATAAATTACATTTATGTAGAGAAAATATATATTGTAGTTAACGTTATTTACAGTATTTTATACCCAGCACTACTTAATATGACATAACTCGCACAACCTTTTCACCCCTAACCAATAACGCATTATTCCCGTTAACTTTGAGCATTCAATAAAATTATCAAATGTATTTTATATATTGTTTTGTGGACGTACCGGCGCTATTCACTCGGTAAACCTGATGCCGACTGTGAAAAACAAGCCCTGTCAGACGAGCGACCCTCTGCGTAATCCCGCCATCTCGACTGCTGTGACGCTTTACCTCACGACAGCCGCTCGCTTCTCGCGCATTGGATACACCCATGGAGGCTCGCGCTTTTCTGTGGCGTTATTCAAACTTCATAACACAGTGGCTGAACTACCGGGGTCGCGACTGCGATCGAGCCCTGGATTTCTGTCAGTCAGCGGGGCCCAAGGGGTGCCGAGCGGTTGCTGAAAACGACCTGCGGCAAATCTTGGGCCCCCCTGACTAACAGAAATCCAGGATGTTACCCCGAAGCACCTTCCTGTGCCTCTTTGCACCACCTTTCCCGAGTCCCTTACCTCCTTTACCACGACCAGACATGACGACGTCCACTCCACGAAATCTACAGCACAATACTCGCCTACAGCCAGCCCGCTTTCTTTTATGCGTACTGGACGGACCTGATGGGGAACCGCACCATGATGCCTCAAGGGGGCGTTGCTTTTTGAATATATGCTTCACGTTGGTTGGCTGGAGAAGCTTCCAAGCGTGCCTCAGACACCGATTGGCTATTTAGCCGATTGGGCACCGTTTCCAGAGTTCTGCTGTCATGGCTCTCCAGGAAGCCAGCGAGGCTTACCTGGTGGGGCTTTTCGAAGACACCAACTTGTGCGCTATTCACGCTAAGCGGGTTACTATCATGCCAAAAGACATTCAGCTGGCTCGCAGGATCAGAGGTGAACGTGCCTAAGTAAACGCGGTGTGGGGGGAAGAGCCACCACATTGTCACTCAAACGAGCTTATGTTTTGTGTTTCCCTTCGCATGCACGAAATGAACCCTGTTGTCTCGGCAAAGCTTCAACCTTCTCACACCGTTGATCCTTGGCCCTCTACCCGGCTGGGCATAACGATTTTGGGCAAAGCACAATCTTTAAGCCCCCCCCCCCCCCTTATCTCTATTCTGTTACGGACAGAGCTCCGAGCGAGAGCGCTGGCCGAATATGTCAATCCATGCTTAACACACAAGTATGGGGCTAGGCTTTCAGCGGGTGGCCCACATAACTCACAACAACTGAAGCCTAAGCAAACCTCCATACTTTGCTAAAAAGTATACAGACTGGACCAATAGATCGGCATAATTATCTGTTATTTGTTTTCTGTATTATAATTTTCCTGTTTCTATACCCTTTTCTGTCTATCTCTGCTTGATAGCCTAGGAATGCCCATACTGGGAATTGCAGCATTTTTTCTCTGATTGTTATTAGTTGGTAAAATATATGTGATGCCTGTCACTACTTAAGTGTGTTATATTTTACTTTCTATCTTTCTGCTCCACTAACCCCTTATTTCCTATATCTGCCCTCTTACTGCCCCCGTCCACTTTAACACTATTTAACACTCTCTATTACAGCCCTCAAAGCCTGCAATACACTCCTCCATCTTCCCCACAACAACTGACTTTGTGCCTGCCCTCCCTGCCCCTCTCCCACTCACCCCAGTGTTGTCCTAATATATAGACAGTTATTTACCAGATCTATTTAAACATGCCAGTAGAGGGCACCAACACTTTGGATCCCTTTAGTACCCACTTCTCCCCATTAAACCATTCCAAATACCATCCCTCTCCATATCTCTGCCATCACAGCTATCCCAGTACCTCTACACTAACCTTTATATGTGAAACCTGCCTGTGTTTGCTCTGCTACTTCTGTCCCCCACATATTCCTCCCTACTCCTATCACTCGCAATCACCAAACTTCCCCGGAAAAGCCGGCGTTTGTACGATAGCCGCACTGCCTGATCGCCACCTCTCTAGCGGCTCCAGTGACAAGGGATCCCCAGTCTCTGCGGGCGTTTCTGGGCTACGAGAGCCGAAGTCCATGGGTAGGGCAGGAGATACATGGATGAGATAGGACGGGAAGGGACAGCCGGTGTGGGTCCGATAGCCGCGCCGGGGCAGTTATGGTTAATGAGGGTCTTTAGGGTTAATTTAAGGGCAGTAATGGTTAATGGGGTGTTTAGGGTTAATTTAATGCTGAGGACTGAGGGTTAATTTAATAAAGTTAATTAAAGGTGCAGTTAGAGGTAAAACAATCTAAAGGTGGGCAATCTAAGGGGAATCTAAATCCTGGGGGCAGTGAAAATTATTAATGTATTTATTTATAAAAGTGTGGTGTCAGTGATATTCTCTGAATGGTTCGAATCTCTGAACGATTCTCTGCCTTCAGTGACATCGCTAGAGTAGGCAGGCAGGCAGGCAGGAGGGTTCATTGACCCTAATGAAAGGGGCGGGGCCAATCGTTAGTTTGACTGCAGGTAGGGACTGGGGAAACAGTAACTCCTATGAGTCACACTGAGTGACCCAAAGATTTGGATCATGAATCGGATCATTTCAATGAATGACTCGAAATGATCCGATTCACTTTACTGATCTGAACTTCGCATCACTACTTTGGGGTATATGAAGGGTTAATCCCTTCTTAGCAATTAAGCTTTCAGAGGCAAGGGAGATGTCTACAATGGAGTTACTCACGGGTCTCTCTCACAGTGATTATCAAATTCATTAATACGCTCCCCAGACCATTTGCCAGCTACACGATCATCACAGCTGAGGGATTCCCCGACTTCTGCCACTTTAATCTGCGGTAAACCACAATTTCCTATGCAATGCTGCCACCGTGTGGTAGCACTTGCCCACCCACCTTTCTTGAGAACCATATTTATCCATTTAAGTGCTGGCAGCTTTGCCTCGAATTTTAACCCAGAAACGGCCGGGGGGGAGGGGTGGTAGGGTGTATGATGTAACCTGTATGAATGGTGTTTAGCCACCGTTAAGCTCACCAACTAAACATCGGGCTGGAAAACTGCAGTGGAAAGCAGTTGCCTTTAAAGAAGTTTGCAGTATGTTTATAGCAAGACAGATATAGCTTGTTCCAGAGATTATGGGTGGCTCTGAAAAGAGCCTTTGGTGGTGCTGGCTAATTGCCCTGCGGTTACCGATTACTGCACTCACTTGCTCTTGGCAGGTTTGTGGCTCTCTGTCTTCTTGGGCAAGAGCACCGCCTGGATGTTGGGTAGAACACCTCCCTGAGCAATGGTGACCCCGCCGAGCAGCTTATTGAGCTCCTCGTCGTTACGAACGGCGAGCTGCAGGTGGCGAGGAATGATACGGGTCTTTTTGTTGTCGCGTGCAGCGTTACCAGCCAACTCCAGTATCTCAGCAGTCAGATACTCCAACACCGCTGCCAGATACACGGGTGCGCCGGCGCCTACTCTCTCGGCATAATTACCCTTGCGAAGAAGCCTATGCACACGGCCGACAGGGAACTGCAGACCAGCACGGGAAGACCGTGTCTTCGCCTTAGCGCGAACCTTTCCACCTTGTTTTCCTCTGCCAGACATGCTTTCGCTCGACAACCAACCACGCAATAAAGCGATTAAGAAGCACGTAACAAAGAAACGCCGCTCACTTACCCAGCTATTTGTAGCTTCCCCCCGTGACACTATTCGTCACTGATTGGTTCCTTTCCAAAACAGCCAATCGGGTGGAAAGAGTCTGAGACACCAATCGGTGTAGGCACTGCGGTTCATGGGCGGCCGCATCTTCTCACGTGACAACCTCATCGAATCGGAAGCGAGACAGCAGAACGGCCTTATTTGCATGCGGTGCCTATAAAGGGAAGGGCCCGGCGCAATAATTTCAGTGTTCATCACGTTGTCTTGAATTGCGTGCGAAAACGAAAGCAGACGCGATGCCTGATCCAGCGAAAGCTGTGCCTGCTCCGAAGAAAGGCTCTAAGAAAGCTGTTACGAAGACCCAGAAAAAAGATGGGAAGAAGCGCAAGAAGAGCAGAAAGGAAAGCTACGCGATTTATGTCTACAAGGTACTGAAGCAGGTGCATCCCGACACTGGCATTTCCTCGAAGGCCATGGGCATCATGAACTCGTTTGTCAATGACATCTTTGAGCGCATTGCCGGGGAAGCTTCACGCCTAGCCCATTACAACAAGCGTTCCACTATCACTTCTCGGGAGATTCAGACTGCTGTACGCCTCCTCCTTCCTGGAGAGCTGGCCAAGCACGCTGTGTCAGAGGGCACAAAGGCTGTTACCAAATACACCAGCGCCAAGTAAAGTTCTCGTTCTCTCACTTTTTAAACAAAGGCTCTTTTGAGAGCCACCCACATGGTCTGTCTCAGAGCTATGTAACTGATGTAGCCCCTTTTGTCGGACTGCTAGGTCTGGGAAGAGCATTTGTGAGCATTGAAATGTGGTCCTCACTCCACCAGGTAAGCTGGGGTATCGTGCCCATCGACCAGACTGCTTGGGAAGAGAAGCCCAAGGTGAAGGGGCTCCTGTGATGGCAACGGCCTTTACTCCTGCTGGGACCCAAGAGATTAACCCCTTCACCGCCAGACAGAACCAGCGTTGCAGAGAGAAGGGGCTGCTTTACCACTGCGGCTAGCCGAAGCTGAGCTACATCGTGGGGCTATTGACTAAGCCATGACGCGGTAGTGTCGTGGGTAGGACAAGTGGCACACGGACAGGATAAGACATGAGGGGACGACAAAGGCATATTCAAAATCACACACATACTGGGACATACAGCATTAAGATAACTACACACCAGACGGAACCTACTAACCCCGGGCCGGCCCCCACTCAAGCCAGCCTTTGGAGGACACTAGCTGCCGGTCCCAGCACATGTTCTGCAAACGGGCCCAACTCCCAGCACTCCGATCCTGCTAGTAACTCACTCTATAGCCAGACCCAGCCACTATTAAGCTGGTTATTTCAAGGTGTGCATAGAAAAACGCGGGCCGACACGGGGACAACATGATCATAGCCTAAGAGAGTGTGTGGGTGGCTCTGAAAAGAGCCGTTGGGTGTTCCAGTGACGAGTTAACAAGCTTAACCTCCGAAACCGTACAGAGTACGGCCTTGGCGTTTCAAGGCATACACCACGTCCATAGCGGTAACGGTTTTCCTCTTGGCATGCTCAGTATAAGTGACTGCGTCACGAATCACGTTCTCCAAAAACACTTTGAGCACACCGCGAGTCTCCTCATAGATCAGGCCAGAGATACGCTTTACGCCTCCTCTGCGAGCCAAACGGCGGATAGCAGGCTTGGTGATACCCTGGATGTTATCCCGAAGCACCTTCCTGTGCCTCTTTGCGCCACCTTTCCCGAGTCCTTTACCTCCTTTGCCACGGCCAGACATGATAAAGTTTTCTCCACGATTGCAACAGCACAATACTCGCCTACAGCCGACCAGCTTTCTTTTATGCGTACTGGACGGACCTGATGGGGAACCGCACCATAATGCCTCAAGGGGGCGTTGCTTTTTTTCATATATGCTTCACGTTGGTTGGCTGGAGAAGCTTACAAGTGTGCCTCAGACACCGATTGGCTATTTAGGAATATCAAATGCCTGCCCGCGGGAGATCGCTTTCGATGATCCCTCATTTACCACTAGGTGGCAGCTTATCACTGTAAATAAACGCCAAACGGCGGCCAAGATAAAGGCGGGCTTTTAGCTGTCGCCGTATCGCTGTTAACGGTCAGCCAGTACACAGTTTCACTAGGTAGGAGGCTGAACAAAAGAGAGGAGAAGAAATAAATAAAAAAAGAACCGCAGCTAACGAATAAATGACCGATTCGAGCATTTAATTTAAAAAAAAAAAAAAAAAGAACTCTCCACACCGAAGTCTCTTGATCAAAGGCTGGCTTTTTCAAACCATCGTCCTAGCCTATGAAAAAGAGGGGCGTGATTAAGCGTATCCAATCACATTTACCTCTACTCTATAAAGGGCTTGAGTTGGCCACAGAATCGTTACACTTACGTTGTATCCGTCGGTGAATCGTATCCGCACGCATCAGCATGGCTCGCACCAAACAGACAGCCCGTAAATCCACCGGAGGAAAGGCTCCGCGGAAGCAGCTGGCGACCAAAGCTGCGAGGAAAAGCGCTCCAGCTACCGGGGGCGTGAAGAAGCCACATCGGTACCGCCCGGGCACCGTAGCTCTAAGGGAAATCCGCCGTTACCAGAAGTCTACGGAGTTGCTTATTCGGAAGCTGCCTTTCCAGCGGCTGGTCCGTGAGATTGCTCAAGACTTCAAAACCGATCTACGTTTCCAGAGTTCTGCTGTCATGGCTCTCCAGGAAGCCAGCGAGGCTTACCTGGTGGGGCTTTTCGAAGACACCAACTTGTGCGCTATTCACGCTAAGCGGGTTACTATCATGCCAAAAGACATTCAGCTGGCTCGCAGGATCAGAGGTGAACGTGCCTAAGTAAACGCGGTGTGGGCGAACGCGATCTCCCCACAGCCCCCACAAAGGCTCTTTTAAGAGCCACCACATTGTCACTCAAACGAGCTTGTGGTTTGTGTTTCCCTTCGCATGCACGAAATTAACCCAGTTGTTCGCGCCCAAGCTTGAAACATCTCACACAATTATCCCACTACCGAACGAGCCGTTGAGCGGCCGAGTCCCCGGCTGGGCATAACGAGTAACGGCAAAGCACAATCTTTAAGCCCGCCCCTTATCTCTATTTTGTTACGGACAGAGCAACGAGCGAGAGCGCTGGCCGAATGTGTCATTCTACGCACAAGTATGGGGCTAGGCTTTCAGCGGGA